>CM051270.1:61472010-61949510 GCA_027921565.1 Artemia sinica | reverse complement strand
ATGAGTAGAGGTGACCCTAAAGCTCGTGTCACCCACCCCTGCTGCCACCTATAACTTTTTTTACATAGTTTAATGAGGACAGGGTCAATGACCTCTTTCTCAATGGCCTCTTTCTCCAGGTGTGTTTTTGGCACGCTCTCAGCGAATGTTATGATCCAGAAATAGTATTTGTTGTTGTTTCCGAGGCAAATGTCAAGGTCAATGTTGTTGTTGTTGTTTTGTGCACGCTCTCAGCGAATGTCAAGGTGTCCAGAAATAGGAAACAGTATTTGTTGTTGTTGTTGTTTTGGCCAAGTGCACGCTCTCAGCGAATGTCATGGTGTCCAGAAATAGGAAACAGTATTTGTTGTTGTTGTTGTTTTGGCCAAGTGCACGCTCTCAGCGAATGTCAAGGTGTCCAGAAATAGGAAACAGTATTTGTTGTTGTTGTTGTTTTGGCCAAGTGCACGCTCTCAGCGAATGTCAAGGTGTCCAGAAATAGGAAAGAGTATTGTTGTTGTTGTTTGGCCATGTGCATAGAGTCATTAGGGAGAACACGTGGTTAATTAAAACGATTGGGAATTTGGAACACCTGTGCTGTCAGTCATTAATCAAATTGTTTCCGGGCAAAGTTTAATAATGTCTGACAGGTACTGTCAATCATTAATCAAATTGTTTCCAGGCGAAGTTTAATAATGTTTGACAGGTGATGTCAAGATTGATTGATATATCACGAAATGGGAATTAATTTGTTGTTTCTACAACAAATTAAGGGGAATTGATTCAAGAAAGGGGAATTAATTTTTTGTTTCTAAGGAGAAGGTGGGGAAGAGATATATTGATTGCGTAATCGAAGGGAGAGAATTCCCGAGAAATTGATTACATAATCGATAGAACCCTATAAGGAGCTCGTGACGGGAATCCATTTATGGGCATAGAATGACGTAATCAACTAGGACAAATGGATTTCTGAGAAATTGATTACATAATCGGTAGAACCCTATCAGAAGGTCATGACGGGAATTCATTTATGGTCATAGAATGACGTAATCGACTAGGAAAATGGATTTCTGAGAAATTGATTACATAATCAGTAGAACCCTATCAGAAGGTCATGACGGGGGTCCATATATGGACATAGAATGACGTAATCGACTAGGAAAATGGATTTCGGGGAAAATGATTACATAATCAGTAGAACCCTATGAGAAGGTCATGACGGGAATTCATTTATGGACATAGAATAACGTAATCGACTAGGACAGTTGGAATATTTCAGTAGTGTTTTGTTGTGGCTTACCTTGTCACAGTTACATTCTCTTGATTTTTCAAAGATCATTTTCGATTTCTTTCGTTGAAATGCAAGAGTTGGATTATTTCAGTAGTGTTTTGTCGTGGTTTACCTTGTCACAGTTACATTCTCTTGATTTTTCAAAGTTTATTTTGAATTTCTTTCATTGAAATGCAAGAGTTGGAATATTTCAGTAGTGTTTTCTCGTGGTTTACCTTACCACACTTACATTCTCTTGATTTTTCAAAGATCATTTTGAATTTCTTTCATTGAAATGCAAGAGTTGGATTATTTCAGTAGTGTTTTGTCATGGTTTACCATGTCACAGTTACATTCTCTTGATTTTTCAAAGTTCATTTTGAATTTTTTTCATTGAAATGCAAGAGTTGGAATATTTCAGTAGTGTTTTGTTGTGGTTTACCTTGTCACAGTTACATTCTCTCGATTTTTCAAAGTTCATTTTGAATTTCTTTCATTGAAATGCAAGAGTTGGATTATTTCAGTAGTGTTATGTCGTGGTTTACTTTGTCACAGTTACATTCTCTTGATTTTTCAAAGTTCATTTGAATTTCTTTCATTGAAATGCAAGGGTTGGATTATTTCAGTAGTGTTTTGTCATGGTTTACCTTGTCACAGTTACATTCTCTTGATTTTTCAAAGTTCATTTTGAATTTCTTTCGTGAAATGCAAGAGTTGGATTATTTCAGTTTTCGCGGTTTACCTTGTCACAGTTACATTCTCTCGATTTTTCAAAGTTCATTTTGAATTTCTTTCATTGAAATGCAGGAGTTGGATTATTTCAGTAGTGTTTTGTCGTGATTTACCATGTCACAATTACATTCTCTTAATTTTTCAAAGTTCATTTTGAATTTCTTTCGTTGAAATGCAAGAGTTGGATTATTTCAGTAGTGTTTTGTCGTGGTTTACCTTGTCACAGTTACATTCTCTTGATTTTTCAAAGTTTATTTTGATTTTCTTTCATTGAAATGCAAGAGTTGGAATATTTCAGTAGTGTTATGTCGTGGTTTACCATGTCACAGTTACATTCTCTTGATTTTTCAAAGTTCATTTGAATTTCTTTCATTGAAATGCAAGGGTTGGATTATTTCAGTAGTGTTTTGTCATGGTTTACCATGTCACAGTTACATTCTCTTGATTTTTCAAAGTTCATTTTGAATTTTTTTCATTGAAATGCAAGAGTTGGAATATTTCAGTAGTGTTTTGTTGTGGTTTACCGTGTCACAGTTACATTCTCTGGATTTTTCAAAGTTCATTTTGAATTTCTTTCATTGAAATGCAAGAGTTGGATTATTTCAGTAGTGTTATGTCGTGGTTTACCATGTCACAGTTACATTCTCTTGATTTTTCAAAGTTCATTTGAATTTCTTTCATTGAAATGCAAGGGTTGGATTATTTCAGTAGTGTTTTGTCATGGTTTACCTTGTCACAGTTACATTCTCTTGATTTTTCAAAGTTCATTTTGAATTTCTTTCGTGAAATGCAAGAGTTGGATTGTTTCAGTTGTGTTTTGTTGTGGTTTACCTTGTCACAGTTACATTCTCTCGATTTTTCAAAGTTCATTTTGAATTTCTTTCATTGAAATGCAGGAGTTGGATTATTTCAGTAGTGTTTTGTCGTGATTTACCATGTCACAATTACATTCTCTTAATTTTTCAAAGTTCATTTTGAATTTCTTTCGTTAAAATGCAAGAGTTGGATTATTTCAGTAGTGTTTTGTCATGGTTTACCTTGTCATACTTACATTCTCTTGATTTTTCAAAGTTCATTTTGAATTTCTTTCGTGAAATGCAAGAGTTGGATTATTTCAGTTTTCGCGGTTTACCATGTCACAGTTACATTCTATTGATTTTTCAAAGTTCATTTTGAGTTTCTTTCGTTGAAATGCAAGAGTTGGATTATTTCAGTAGTGTTATGTCGTGGTTTACTTTATCACAATTACATTCTCTTGATTTTTCAAAGTTCATATTGAATTTTTTTCATTGAAATGCAAGAGTTGGAATATTTCAATAGTGTTTTGTTGTGGTTTACCTTGTCACAGTTACATTCTTTGATTTTTCAAAGTTCATTTTGAATTTCTTTCATTGAAATGCAAGAGTTGAAATATTTCAGTAGTGTTTGGTTATGGTTTACCATGTCACAGTTACATTCTCTTAATTTTTCAAAGTTCATTTTGAATTTCTTTCGTTGAAATGCAAGAGTTGGATTATTTCAGTAGTGTTTTGTCATGGTTTACCTTGTCACAGTTACATTCTCTGGATTTTTCAAAGTTCATTTTGAATTTCTTTCGTGAAATGCAAGAGTTGGATTATTTCAGTTTTCGCGGTTTACCATGTCACAGTTACATTCTATTGATTTTTCAAAGTTCATTTGAATTTCTTTCGTTGAAATGTAGGAGTTGGATTATTTCAGTAGTGTTTTGTCGTGATTTACTTTATCACAATTACATTCTCTTGATTTTTCAAAGTTCATATTGAATTTCTTTCGTTGAAATGCAAGAGTTGGAATATTTCAGTAGTGTTTTGTCATGGTTTACCTTGTCACAGTTACATTCTTTGATTTTTCAAAGTTCATTTTGAATTTCTTTCATTGAAATGCAAGAGTTGGAATATTTCAGTAGTGGTTTATCGTGGTTTACCTTGTCACAGTTACATTCTCTTAATTTTTCAAAGTTCATTTTGAATTTCTTTAGTTGAAATGCAAGAGTTGGAATATTTCAGTAGTGTTTTGTCGTGGTTTACCTTATCACAGTTACATTCTCTTGATTTTTCAAAGTTCATTTTGAATTTCATTCATTGAAATGCAAGAGTTGGATTATTTCAGTTTTCGTGGTTTACCATGTCACAGTTACATTCTCTCGATTTTTCAAAGTTCATTTGAATTTCTTTCCTTGAAATGCAAGGGTTGGAATATTTCAGTAGTGTTTTGTTGCGGCTTACCTAGTCACAGTTACATTCTCTTGATTTTTCAAAGTTCATTTTGAATTTCTTTCGTTGAAATGCAAGAGTTGGATTATTTCAGTAGTGTTTTGTCATGGTTTACCTTGTCACAGTTACATTCTTTGATTTTTCAAAGTTCATTTTGAATTTCTGTCATTGAAATGCAAGAGTTGGAATATTTCAGTAGTGGTTTATCGTGGTTTACCTTGTCACAGTTACATTCTCTTAATTTTTCAAAGTTCATTTTGAATTTCTTTAGTTGAAATGCAAGAGTTGGAATATTTCAGTAGTGTTTTGTCGTGGTTTACCTTATCACAGTTACATTCTCTTGACTTTTCAAAGTTCATTTTGAATTTCATTCATTGAAATGCAAGAGTTGGAATATTTCAGTAGTGTTATGTCGTGGTTTACTTTGTCACAGTTACATTCTCTTGATTTTTCAAAGTTCATTTGAATTTCTTTCCTTGAAATGCAAGGGTTGGAATATTTCAGTAGTGTTTTGTTGCGGCTTACCTAGTCACAGTTACATTCCCTTGATTTTTCAAAGTTCATTTTGAATTTCTTTCGTTGAAACGCAAGAGTTGGATTATTTCACTAGTGTTTTGTCGTGGTTTACCTTGTCATAGATACATTCTCTTGATTTTTCAAAGTTCATTTTGAATTTCTTTCGTTGAAATGCAAGAGTTGGATTATTTCAGTAGTGTTTTGTTGTGGTTTACCGTGTCACAGTTACATTTTCTTGATTTTTCAAAGTTCATTTTGAATTTCGTTCATTGAAATGCAAGAGTTGGAATATTTCAGTAGTGTTTTGTTGTGGCTTACTTTGTCACAGTTACATTCTCTTGATTTTTCAAAGTTCATTTTGAATTTCTTTCGTTGAAATGCAAGAGTTGGAATATTTCAGTAGTGTTTTGTCGTGGTTTACTTTGTCACAGTTACATTCTCTTGATTTTTCAAAGTTCATTTGAATTTCTTTCATTGAAATGCAAGGGTTGGAATATTTCAGTAATGTTTTGTTGTGGCTTACCTAATCACAGTTACATTCTCTTGATTTTTCAAAGTTCATTTTGAATTTCTTTCGTTGAAATGCAAGAGTTGGAATATTTCAGTAGCGTTTCATTGTGGTTTACCTGGTCACTGTTAAATTCGCTTGATTTTTCAAAGTTCATTTTGGATTTCTTTCGTTGAAATGTAAGAGTTGGAATATTTCAGAAGCGTTTTGTCGTGGTTTACCTTGTTACTGTTACATTCTTTTGATTTTTCAAATTCATTTTCGATTTCTTTCATTGAAATGCAAGAGTTGGAATATTTCACTAGTGGTTTGTTGTGGTTTACCTTGTCACAGTTACATTCTCTTGATTTTTCAAAGTTCATTTTGAATTTCTTTCGTTGAAATGCAAGAGTTGGAATATTTCAGTAGTGTTTTGTTGTGGTTTACCTTGTCACAGTTACATTTTCTTGATTTTCCAAAGTTCATTTTTAATTTATTTCATTAAAATGAAAGAGTTGGAATATTTCAGTAGTGTTTTGTCGTGGTTTACCTTGTCACAGTTATATTCTCTTCATTTTTCAAAGTTCATTTTGAATTTCTTTCAGTGAAATGCAAGAGTTGGAATATTTCAGTAGTGTTTTGTCGTGGTTTACCATGTCACAGTTACATTCTCTTGATTTTTTCAAAGTTCATTTTGAATTTCATTCGTTGAAATGAAAGAGTTGGAATATTTCAGTAGTGTTATGTCGTGGTTTACTTTGTCACAGTTACATTCTCATGATTTTTCAAAGTTCATTTGAATTTCTTTCCTTGAAATGCAAGGGTTGGAATATTTCAGTAGTGTTTTGTTGCGGCTTACCTTGTCACAGTTACATTCTCTTGATTTTTCAAAGTTCATTTTGAATTTCTTTCATTGAAATGCAAGAGTTTGAATATTTCAGTAGTGTTTTGTCGTGGTTTACCTTGTCACACTTACATTTTCTTGATTTTTCAAAGTTCATTTTAGATTTCTTTCATTGACATGCAAGAGTTGTTATATTTCAGTAGTGTTTTGTCGTGGTTTACCTTGTCACAGTTACATTCTCTTGATTTTTCAAAGTTCATTTTGGATTTTGTTCGTTGAAATGCAAGAGTTGGAATATTTCAGTAGTGTTTTGTCATGGTTTACTATGTCACAGTTACATTCTCTTGATTTTTCAAAGTTCATTTCTTTCCTTGAAATATGTTTTGTTGTGCTTTACCTTGACACAGTTACATTTTGTTGATTTTTGTTAGGTTAGGTTAGGTTAGGCTAGATCAAGTTAGGTTAGGTTAGGTTAAGTTAGATTAGGTTAGCCTACGTACGCGCGCGTACGTAGGCTAACCTAACCCAATCTAACTTAACCTAACTTAACCTAACCTAACCTAACTTGATCTAGCCTAACCTAACCTAACCTAACAAAAATCAAGAAAATGTAACTGTGTCAAGGTAAAGCACAACAAAACATATTTCAAGGAAAGAAATGAACTTTGAAAAATCAAGAGAATGTTACTGTGACATAGTAAACCATGACAAAACACTACTGAAATATTCCAACTCTTGCATTTCAACGAACAAAATCCAAAATGAACTTTGAAAAATTAAGAGAATGTAACTTTGACAAAGTAAACCACGGCAAAACACTACTGAAATATTCCAACTCTTGCATTTCAACGAAAGAAATCCAAAATGATCTTTGAAAAATCAAGAGAATGTTAGTGTGGTAAGGTAAACCACGAGAAAACACTATTGAAATATTTTAAATCTTGCATTTCAATGAAAGAAATCCAAAAGGAACTTTGAAAAATCAAGAGAATGTAACTATGACAAGGTAAACCATAACCAAACACTACTGAAATATTCCAACTCTTGCATTTCAATGAAAGAAATTCAAATGAACTTTGAAAAATTAAGAAAATGTAACTTTGACAAGGTAAACCACGACAAAACACTACTGAAATAATCCATCTCTTGCATTTCAATGAAAGAAATTCAAAATGAACTTTGAAAAATCAATAGAATGTAACTGTGACAAGGTACACCATGACAAAACACTACTCAAATATTCCAACTCTTGCATTTCAATGAAAGAAATTCAAAATGAACTTTGAAAAATCAAGAAAATTTAACTGTGACAAGGTAAACCATAACCAAACACTACTGAAATATTTCAACTCTTGCATTTCAACGAAAGAAATTCAAAATGAACTTTGAAAAATCAAGAGAATGTAACTGTGACACGGTAAACCACGACAAAACACTACTGAAATAATTCAACTCTTGCATTTCAACGAGAGAAATCCATAATGAACTTTGAAAAATCAAGAGAATGTAACTGTGACAAGGTAAACCACGACAAAACACTACTGAAATATAACAACTCTTGCATTTCAATGAAAGAAATCTAAAATGAACTTTGAAAAATCAAGAAAATGTAAGTGTGACAAGGTAAACCACGACAAAACACTACTGAAATATTCAAACTCTTGCATTTCAATGAAAGAAATTCAAAATGAACTTTGAAAAATCAAGAGAATGTAACTGTGACATTGTAAGCCGCAACAAAACACTAGTGAAATATTCCAACCCTTGCATTTCAAGGAAAGAAATTCAAATGAACTTTGAAAAATCATGAGAATGTAACTGTGACAAAGTAAACCACGACCAAACACTACTGAAATATTCCAACTCTTGCATTTCACTGAAAGAAATTCAAAATGAACTTTGAAAAATCAAGAGAATATAACTGTGACAAGGTAAACCACGACAAAACGCTTCTGAAATATTCCAACTCTTGCATTTCAACTAAAGAAATTCAAAATGAACTTTGAAAAATCAAGCGAATGTAACTGCGACAAGGTAAACCACGACAAAACACTACTGAAATATTCCAACTCTTGCATTTTAATGAAATAAATTAAAAATGAACTTTGGAAAATCAAGAAAATGTAACTGTGACAAGGTAAACCACAACAAAACACTACTGAAATATTCCAACTCTTGCATTTCAATGAAAGAAATTCAAAATGAACTTTGAAAAATCAAGAAAATGTAACTGTGACAAGGTAAACCACAACAAACCACTAGTGAAATATTCCAACTTTTGCATTTCAGTGAAAGAAATCGAAAATGAATTTAAAAAATCAAAAGAATGTAACAGTGACAAGGTAAACCACGACAAAACGCTTCTGAAATATTCCAACTCTTACATTTCAACGAAAGAAATCCAAAATGAACTTTGAAAAATCAAGCGAATTTAACAGTGACCAGGTAAACCACAACGAAACGCTACTGAAATATTCCAACTCTTGCATTTCAATCGAAAGAAATTCAAAATGAACTTTGAAAAATCAAGAGAATGTAACTGTGATTAGGTAAGCCACAACAAAACATTACTGAAATATTCCAACCCTTGCATTTCAATGAAAGAAATTCAAAATGAACTTTGAAAAATCAAGAGAATGTAACTGTGACAAAGTAAACCACGACAAAACACTACTGAAATATTCCAACTCTTGCATTTCAACGAAAGAAATTCAAAATGAACTTTGAAAAATCAAGAGAATGTAACTGTGACAAAGTAAGCCACAACAAAACACTACTGAAATATTCCAACTCTTGCATTTCAATGAACGAAATTCAAAATGAACTTTGAAAAATCAAGAGAATGTAACTGTGACAAGGTAAACCACGATAAACCACTACTGAAATATTCCAACTCTTGCATTTCAATCTAAGAAATTCAAAATGAACTTTGAAAAATCAAAGAATGCAACTGTGACAAGGTAAACCACGATAAACCACTACTGAAATATTCCAACTCTTGCATTTCAATCTAAGAAATTCAAAATGAACTTTGAAAAATCAAAGAATGTAACTGTGACTAGGTAAGCCGCAACAAAACACTACTGAAATATTCCAACCCTTGCATTTCAAGGAAAGAAATTCAAATGAACTTTGAAAAATCGAGAGAATGTAACTGTGACATGGTAAACCGCGAAAACTGAAATAATCCAACTCTTGCATTTCAATGAATGAAATTCAAAATGAACTTTGAAAAATCAAGAGAATGTAACTGTGATAAGGTAAACCACGACAAAACACTACTGAAATATTCCAACTTTTGTGTAACTGTAACTGTACCCCCGTGTAACTGTACCCCCTTTAACTGAAACCTCGTGCAACTCAACCCTCCATGCAACCCATCATTTCTCATAGGCCACTGGGCTAATTTGGCTTTTGTGTGCATCCCATTGTTTTTGTGTGGGTTCCATTGTAACTGAATCCCCATGTCACTGAACCCCAAGCAAGTGAACCCCCATGCATCTGAACCCTCGTGCAAGTGAGACCTCTTTAACTGAACCCTCATGCAAACAATTCTGAGTGTAGCCTACTATTCTTTAATTAGCAGCATCGTACATTTTGTTTAAATACTTATTTTTTCATTTTTTGGCTTTTGTGTGTGCCCCATTGTTTTTGTGTGGGTTCCATTGTAACTGAATCCCCGTGTAACTGAACCCCAAGCAAGTGAACCCCCATGCATCTGAACCCTCGTGCAAGTGAGACCTCTTTAACTGAACCCTCATGCAAACAATTCTGAGTGTAGCCTACTATTCTTTAATTAGCAGCATCGTGCATTTTGTTTAAATACTTATTTTTTCATTTTCCAGATTCAAGATTTTTATTTAACACAAATGAATAGACAAGCTGAAGTATTTAAAACGAGCCAACATAGAGCTACGATCGCAATGAATGGTACTTGTTATCAGAAATCTCCAAAATTGACTCCCCCTCTCCTACCCTCCCCTGCCCCTCAGAAATGGGGGAACGAAGGGAACGTTAGATCCTATTTTAAATTGAGAATACTTTTCAAACGTTACTTGTGTATTATACAGACCACATCGGAGAGGTAAAGCTAGGTCAAGTCACAATGTCATTCTATATTATTTATATCCTCATTAAGAACATTCAGAGCAGAGTTACGCAAATGGAATACCTTTTTTGCAAATTGAGTTAGTTTTATGCGAATGATAAAAGTTTTGGCAAATCGAGATAGCTTTACGCAAATGAAATACCATTGATACCGCTAATAATACATGCGATACTGAACGAGTTATCAGATACCTATAACTTACAGGTTATTAACACGTTTGACCAGTTTTGATTGGAATTTGTATTTTTTTTTGCCAGAAGAAAGATCATGGATACGTGTTTATTTTTTTTTTTTAAACTGGTATTTTTTCAAGGAAGCCCATAACACTTTGCAGAAACCCGTCTGCTAAGGCAAGTACCGTTCGTAGTAATAGGTGACTGACCCGTGGCAAGCCAATGTACCGGTTAAACTGCACGCATATCCATGCCTCAGGCGTAGGGGTGAAATCAGCACCTCTCTTACTACTAATGACAAGCAGGATAATGTCAAAGTATATATTTTAAGCATCTAATAAATGACAATTAAGCGTAAAAATTTTATTTTGTGACTTTTTACGTCTTAACCATCCCACAACCCAGAAGTTATAAGCACAGAAAAATTACATAAAACACCAGTTATATAAGGTGAATCAGCATATTCCACACCACTGATACAATTAAAAATCAGCAAAACAATTGCCTAATCAAACTTGTGTTGCAAGGGTGTTGCTGTAAGATTGATGTGGATGATTTAGAAAAGAACATGTTCGGCTTTCGTCCCTCTACGTTTCAAAACAATGTAACTGTTTGATAAAAATTAATATCATTTTTATTAAAATTCAATGTCATAGCTCTTCAGTTTTTACTCGCTAAAATTATGGGACACTCACGTTTGAAGCGGTGATCTCTTGATCTGCAGTCGAATGCACTAAGCTATAGAGTCCGTATACAGCTCAAAAACAAATATAATTTATAATATAGAATTTGTTGTAAAATTAAAAATATTTATAATACAGTTTTACAACCTATAGCCCTCTCCCCAAGAGCTTTTGGAGGGTCATGTTATCCCCGAAGGCATATTTATTGGACCTCTTAACTATGTTGCCATAATTGCTGGCTTAAAATTTTTACCAGATGACTTAGGAGGAACAGGGGCGTGGGAGGGGAGTTATCGGCCCTCCAATATTTTTGTAACTTATAAAAGGCACTAGAACTTTTGATTTTAGTTTGAATGAGCCCTCTTCCAATATTCCAGGACCATTGGTTCGATACGATTACACCTAGGGATTAAACAAAACAAATAAACACAAATCTGCGATCTTTCTTCCGGCAAAAAATACACATATTTGACATGTTTGCAAAGGAGAGCTTGAAGCCTCTGCAGTAGAGTTCTCTGATACGTTGAATCTAATGTAAAGATTTTCATTAAGATCACTTGATTATTTGGGGTTGTTACCCCGTTTTTCAAAATCAGGTATGAATTTTCTCAGGTTCGTAGCTTTTGATGGGTAGCAATATACTTACTGAATCTTCTATATTTTGAATCAGCATAACAAGCCAATTATTTTTGTGTATCTATTGACATCAAAATACCGTTTCTTAGATTTTTTGTCCCTTGAGCCGCGTCGTTTCTTACCACGAACTGTTTGGTAATAATACTACCAACTTCTTTATGTTTAACAAAAACCCTATGCCTTCTATGCCTTCCCATGCTTTCCCAAGGCCCCTATGCCTTCCCAAGGCCATAATATAATTTGCACTGTACTGAAAAAAATACAAATGAATGTGCATTGTCGGTTTATTATGCATATACAGCTATTTAGTAATCAAAATGTTAATATTATTTGATTTATTAAAGTTATAAAAGTAAAAACATTTATATTTTTCAGTAAAGTGCAAATTATGTTCTGGCCTTGGGAAGGCATAGAGGTTTTGAGCCCTACTCATGTTAATTTCTACTTGTTTTGAGTTTGACTCGGTTTTTTATTGTAATTTCTGTTCGTTTTGGGTTTCATATATTTATTGATGCTGATTTGTGGTAGTTTCACGTTTGGTAGATTATTTGATTTTATTTTTGCTCATTTTGTTTTGATGGAGTTCTTTACTTTTCTTTGAAAAACTTATTTTGTGGAAATTTTTTTTTAATTACTATGTAACCAGAAGCAGTGGCTATTGATACAGAGTAAATACTAAAACAGAACATGTCTGTAATAATGGCCCCCAAAGCACTCCCTATATTTTTAGTGGATATTAAAACTGAAAAAGAATAAACGGACTTTAACGGAAATCCTAGGTAAAGTTAGATGGCGTTGGTTTTTCATTTTTCTTATAGATCAACTTCAGTTTCGACTCTTATTGTCAACCATACCTTTAAATTATTTATGTTAATACATGTTCGTTTTAAGTTTTGTTTCACTCTTCATTTTAATTTCATTGCTTTTACCCTTCATATACTTACTTATATTAATTTCTGCTTTCCTTTTTTTACAGAAAATTTCATTTATATAATGTTTGGAACCACATAAATTTACATCGACATTATCCGTAACGCACTCTATTTTCAAATTCGTTCTTCTAATAATTTTTATTTCATGATTGTTCTAGAAGGAATATTTTAATGTAAGTAATTTAGTAACGATACGTCTTAAAATATAAGTTAGGCTGGGCAGATTTTTATAATTTGCCTATAAAATTCATCATCAAAAAATAAGTATTGCTTGTCATTAATAACTATTCGTATGTTGTGTATTTAATGGTTTAACATTAGAATAGTCTAATGTTCATCTTACAGGTACAAGAGGGCGTAAAATTTAGCTTTATTTTACTAAGGTGTAAAAAGTTCCAAATTTTAGTAAGTAGTCTAGGTTTAGTAAATTAGAGGAACGTGCCCAAACTTAATCATGCCCAGATGTTGCCCGACCGTTAATTAAAGAGCAGCAGTTTGATGGGATTGTCAAGTAGTAATTTGTAGGGGTATGACTAATAATATTAATTTGACAACTGAAATATTTTATCAATTCCATGTCCATCCTTTTCAATTGCACCAATAGAGGTTGTGTTTATGCTTCTAATTGCTGCTCGATGTAATGCTAAGTGGGTTAAGTTTTTTTCTGGTAGTTTTGTCGGCTTAGTTAAGTTAGATGAATAGATAGTTTTATTTCCCATTTGAAAAACGATACAAAACCACAAATGGAATAAATCAACTGACACAGAAAAGACTATGAAAACAACAGGAATGAGCGAAACCTAAGCTACTATATACATACAGAAAGATACTTAAGGACGAATATCAACGGCAATGCTACTGGTCTCGACTGACTTTAAGAATTCTGTCTGATACTTATTAAGGGATGCAATGGGGTCGATAATGCCGAATCGGTGCGAAACCGATGAATTCTTTATCCACGGTCGGAGCGCAGAAATTTAGCATAATTATACAAGTCTGAACGTATATTTCTTTTATCACTTGTGGAAAAAATATTCCAAAATAGAGACATAGCTAAAATGCAGTATAACCAAAGCATTGTACTAGATGAATGGCCAGAAAGCATAATTTGTCAATATTTTTTACTCTGTTCGTAAACGAGACTAATATTTATTTGAAAAGCACAACCAGTAACGAATTATAACAAAATGCTAATATTGAACCTAACAGTGGCACCATGAAAATGTGACGGGGAGGGCGAATTTCTTATTAATTTTTTTTAATGAAGAAATATTTTTTTTTTAATTTTGGAGCGTCAATCCCCCCTCCCAACCATCACCTCCAGTCTCAAAAAACTTTGTGTAGCCTCATTGTCACAAAGCCTTGTCTCTCTAGTTTCATTATCAATATTTATCCTCCAAAAGAGAACTTAGCAGGATTGAAGTTTAACCCATTTCTCTCTTGTTTCAGAAAGGAAGAAAATAAATCCATGGGCCAAGAAAATTCTAAGGGCCAACTCAGCGATGCGATACCGAGATGGCACACTGAAGATTACTTTTGAGGGCAGTAACGCCTATACTGTAATACCCGCTAAAATGATTCGAGAAATTTACCGGGAGTGAATTTCATAATTTTGTACTAATGTGTATGTAATGTAAAAATGTGTAATGTGTAATGTAAAATTTTGTATTAAAGTGCATTGGTGCAAAAAAAAAAAAAAAATAAAGTGAGTATTTGGAACTGGTGACAATATTCAGAAAATTGTTTTGAGTGATTGAACATCTCAGACAGACCTCAGCGTTCAAGGCTGCTTATTTTAGCAGCAAATTTATTTCTCTGGCGTGTTTTTACCTTTAATGAAATAGTATATTACAATGATGAGTGTTCAACCATGATTAACTTCCTAGTTAAAAAATTCAATTAATACTTGGCTGTGCTGTGTAAGCATTTGAACAAGAAAAGCCTATTTCGTGCAAAACTTAAGGTTTGGAGAGGGATTTACTTCCTTGAATTTAATTTGCCACCCCATCCCTAGATTTTGAAATATACCTTTTTAGGATGTTTCAATTTAAAATGCCTTTTCAGTATTTCTTTAAAAAAAAATTTAAAACGACAAATACCCCCCCCCCATATATTTTGAAAAAGCCAAATTCAATTTACTTTCAAACCCTTGAATGTTATTTCTCTCCCCCCCCCATACTTTGAAAAATCCCCTTTTAGGGTGTTTTCATTTAAAGCCTGCTTCATTTATGTTTGCATGTTAAACTCTATTCAGGATTTACATCTTCTCTTATAGATAAGAAAAGTAGGGATTAACAATATTCGTTTCTGCAGTCGTTTAAATAATTTAATTCGTTTTTTTTTCATTTCCTGGTATTGTATTCTATTGATTCGTCATTTTGGTTCCAAAAGAGGTAGTGACAGGATACCTTAAGCGTGGTTTAATTAACGTACCTAATTAACTTACCAAAAGAGACATTCTAATACGAAGAATAATAAACCTGATTTTTTGAACTTCTGAAATAAACAAGGGCATTATAGGCTCGGGCGCGTGTGCAAAATCATTTTTCAGGAGGGGATGAATTTAAAAACTGACACAAAAATAGGCGACTTACGCGAAAAGTAAAAAATATACTGGTTAAATCCTTAAAATCAGGATATATATCAAGAGGTTAGCTGTTAAGCTACCAAAAAATGGTTTTAAGTTTATTGGGAGTCCTATTGAACAAATTTCTGAAATATGCACATGTTGAAAGCGTGTTTGTTGAAAGGCAACATGTTGAAAGGCTCTCTTTTTTTTCTTTTCTTTTTTTTCCGTTGAGAAAGGCTCCAGGACGTGGGGCCGAAACATTCGGAGTATTTTTGTTTAATTAAGTGTTTATTTTATTGTATTCACTGCTTTATAAAATTAAAACCCGTTTTTCTTGCTTAATTTTTCGTGAATGGAAAAGCAGTGTGGTCTAAGAAATTATATACTCGTATAAACTTCAGAGAAGGCTCATTTGATTGAAAATAGAAAGTTCTAGTTCACTTTCAAAGATTCAAAAGAGACCAAAGCTTAATCCAGTCCCCCACGCCCTTTTTCCCCAAACCCATCCGATAAAAATTTTGAGATAGCACTTTTGTTAAAAATAGTTCAAACATCAGATAATAAAAACTCCGAGGATGACACAAACCCATTTTTTAACTTTGATACTGTTACTTTGATATCAGTTTTGATACGTCGATGAATATTTAATTTTTTTTAAAGTTTGATTTCGAAATAAGGAATTTTTAAAAACTTGAAATTTTTTCCAATCAAAAACGAACAAAAGTTAATTAAAAAAAACTTTCCGAAAATAAGTTTCTCAAAGAAAAGTAAAGGCCATTTTAAAAATATATGCGTCTTGAACAGTCTTAGAAAGTATAAAAAACATCAAATTGAATATTTGATCTATAATGATATTAATTGTTGAAATATCCATCAGTTCAAGAATTTATTTCACTGTAATTGTATTTTTATTTTCAATACTGTAAGAAGTGGAAAAGAAAATATTTTTAATATAATTCGTTTTCAGTTAAGCGCTAATGACGCAGTAGGCTTTTGGTTTTTATTTACAGTTAGGAAAGGAGGCATCCTTCCTAAACACTATCCAAACACTTGTTTGAAGGGAAACTATATTCGTCTTTAACAACTTTAAAAAGAGCTAATAAATTAAACTGAATATTTGATGTATAATGATATTAATTGCTGAAAGCTCAGTTCAAAATGTTACTATAATTATTTTCAATATTAAATACAAAAGAAAATATTTGTTATAAAATTGGTTTTCAGTAAAGCGTCAATGACGCGGTATGTTTTAGACTTTTACAGTGACAGAAGGAGGTCATACCCAAACTCTTGTTTGTGGTGATTTTTGTTCGTTTCAAGCTTTATTTGCATATTCAATTTAAGTTTCACTCGTTTTAAGATTTATTTATTAATTTACATTAATATCTATTGTATGGTTGTTTTCATATATTGTTTATTTAATTTCTGTTCGTTTTAAGTTTCATTTATACTTCAATAGGAAAATATTTTTTTTCGTTTTAAGCTTGATATTCATATTCAATCTAAGCATTACTCGCTTTAAGATCTATTTATTTATGTATATTAATACTTGTTGTATGTTTTTGCTATGATTGTTTGTTTAATTTCTGTTCGTTTTGGGTTTCATTTATTCTTTAATAGTAATTTCTGGTCGGTTTGAATTTGAATTTTAAAAGGTATTTGCATCTGCTGAGCTTAAGTTTAAAATGGCCTTTACTTTTCTTTGAAAAAATGTATTTTTGGAAAGTTTTTTTTTAATTAATTAACATAAAGAGCACATAATTTGTTAATTATGTAGAACACAGGGCTTTTAGTTATATCATTACTATCCATGGTTTTACAAGTTTTGAGAGCCTGTCAATGTTTTTTTTTGTGTGAACATAGACAAATAAATAATAATGATAAGAAATTACAAAATGAGCAAGATTTCAGGGGGCAAGATTTCAGTAGCACTTTTCAGGGGGCTCAATCTTGAAGTACTTGTGTTGGCAAAGTAACTTTAAAAAGTTTTTCAGTTTTCTTTGCTGTGATTCTTTTTTGCCAAAAAAAAAAATATTTTTATGAGTGACATCATTCTCATATACATCAGTATTGCAATAATGCTGTCATACTTTTCACACTTATGAGAAAAAATTGAAGATTTTCAGGTATGGAGAAGTACATTAAATTGCTTAAAGAGCAAAAACCTGGTAATTGCAACTGTTTGAAAACGTGGATTAGCTACCACTGCAACCCGGATTACAAGCAGGAAAAAACCTAAGGATCTTCGAATGATCGTTATTCAATATAATTATCATTTACTATGGGCAACGGTTCGTTCTTTAATATAATTAATATAAACCAACTGAAACCATAAATCTGGTAATTACAAATAATTTTGGTATTTAATAATAACAATATGGTATCTATATAATAACAATAAGTTTTTTAAACATTAAGATAAAATAAAACTCATTTAAACATTTTTCGAATGTATGTAGTTTCTTTTCATAAAGTGTGAAATGTTACTAAAACATCCTAAATATTTTTGCAGTTTACAAAGATTTGCAGTTTTTATTATACCTTTTGCTTTGTCACAATATAAATACTGTAATCTCAACTATAGTTAAGTTGTCTATGCAAGTTAGTATAGGCAAGAGCTCGTTTTTTATTATAATTTTCAGGTATTTTTCTAATCTCAAATAAAAAATTGTTGCTAAGACACCACAAATATTTTTGCAGTTTACATAATAACTATAGAGATTATGAACTGAAAATACAGCTTATTTTTTAATTTTTATTCATGTGACAAGTTTTAATTCAAAAAGTGGAATTATGATTGCTAAGATACTTTAAATATTTGTGTAGGTTTATACTCTCTACTAGGTTACAGCTAGAGCGTGAACCATGAAAATTCGTTCTTTACTGCAGATATTGTCAAAATTTGTGTTTTATTCAAATATTTTCTATGGGCTAAAAGTTTGTTCTTTATTATAATTAACAGAAAGGTTGGATGTTGGAGTCCACCCGGAGTCGATTTGTTTCTATGGTGATAGAATCACCATAGTTGAAGATTCCAAACATGAGACTCACAGTCCTTCATGTCGAACAGTCCAAAGAGGAATTATCGTTTCCCCTTCAGATAATTTTCAATAATATAACAAATACAGGACATTTTCCAAAGAAATGGAAGAAAGGATTTATTACCCCCCATTCCAAAGAAAGGAGCAGCTAATGATTTCTCTTGTGTCCGGCTGATCACAGTTACGTCAGTTTTTAGCAAAGTGTACGAAAGCTTTGTTGCCGCTTGGCTGAAAAAACATCTTTTGAAAGTAACTGATCGAAAGCAATTTGGTAACATCCCTAAGTGTTTAACAGTTCATTACCTCGTTAAGTTAATTGATTTTATTTTAAATCACCTGGATGAACCTGGAAAATGGATAAATTTAATTGCAATTGTATTCAGAAAAGCATTTGACCTTGTTGATCACCAAATCCTTTTAGAAAAAATGGCGGAAAAAAATCTACCCAACTTTGTCATTAAAATCATAAAGAGCTTCTTAACAAATAGAGAGCTAACTGTAAAGTATAAAGACCAATTTCCACTTCTCTGTCAGTTTTTTTTGTGGAATTCCACAAGGAACTGTGATCGGGCCGCTGGGCTTCCTCCTCAAGATAAATGAAATTGCTGCTGAGCTGGAGGACAGAATGGAAATACGTTAACGACTTGTCCTTAATGAAAGTCTTATCTGAGGATTCGAAGAGCAATGCTGCTGGTTTTATCGACCAAGTTACCTCAGAGGCAGCTGAACCGTCTTTCGAACCTCCTATCGCTTCCGAGCTAATAAGTCATAAAATAGCTTTACTTAGTGTGGTGATTTCTTTTGACCTCTCGTGGCGGGAGAATACAAAGAAAATTGTAAAAAAAAGCTAACGGCGCAATCCAAATGCTAAAAACACTGAAAAAATTTCGAGTTCCTAAGGACAAGCTGAAACTAATATTTTCAACTTTCATCCGCCCCTTAGTTGAATATGCTTGTCCGGTTTGGCACTTTGCCCTTACCCAGGATGAAACTGATAAAATAGAACGAGTTCAGAAGAGATCACTGCAAATCATTTATAGCGGTTCCCCTCTACCTTACTCCTTTTATCTTAAAGAATTTAAACTTGAATCCCTTTCTTCCCACCGAGAAAAATTATGCCAAAGACTTGGCTCCTCCCTCCTCCAACATCCCATCTACCAATCATTCCTTCCCCCACCTTTTGTCCCTATAAGATCTCGTCTCCCCAGGGAAGTGGCTGAGAAGGTTCCGAAACTGACCCCATTCCACTGTAACACCAGGCGCTACAGTAAAAGCTTTGTGCCAAGCTTTGTGAAATATTACAATGATTTCTAGTGTTTTTATTCTTTAGTGTATATATCCTGACGATGTTTTATCATTTCGCTATTTATGACAAAGAGACATCATATTTAGGCTTTGCCTACGAGAGCTATGTCTTGTTTTTCTCAACGGAAAAAAAGAAAAGAAAAAAAAAAGTTCTTTTTAAAAACCTTAACTTACATCAAAATAAAAACATACTAAACACATAAAAACAGAAAAAAAAGCAACAAAAGGAAAAATATAAATAAATAGGAAACAAAACTCACATATTAAATAAACACTTCCATTCACTGGCGTATAAACAAAATCGAATGTCTATATTGATTCAAACAACGCCTCCTCACAGTATATAAACGGAAATATATAAAAAAATGAAGAATATATTTATGCTTAAACCAAAACCATAAGGGTCAGTTAACCCCCGGCCCATAACCCCTAATTAAATCTCACAAGTTCATCAACCAATGTTTGAATTATAAATTGAACGGATTCGTTTGCTTGCAAGCTTAGCTGCAGTTCGTTTACTTTTCCCAGCATTTAACCCATTCTGACCTTTGTTCGCAAAGTCATCTTCCGTTTCAGAACTATTATTAAAATCAGTACTGGTTGAAAATCTTACCTGCTTTTTAATTAAACTATTATAAATTGAATTGATCCTAAAATCCCCTTCATCACTATTGATACTAATACCCCCTTATATTATCTTTTTTATTTCTATAATTTCCCTGAAGCTTTGGAAAAGTCCTACAGACGTATCTACTATTTTTGTTTGATCAAATAAAATACTGTGATGAGGAAAATTATAAACATGTTCTGCAACAGCTGACTCAAACGTTTTCGGTGTTTTATTTTGTTTTTGAGAGCAATCTATGCCATTCTTGTGCTGCTGTAGCCTATTTTCTAAAATCTGTTGTGTTCTCCCCACATAAAATGTACCACAAGAGCATGGAATTTTGTATACTCCCTTTTGCAAATTTCTCAGTACCTTTTCTTTCCCTTTATTTAACAAAGACTTTATAGCTTGTCCTGATTTAAATGCTGTATTTATATTATGTTTTTTTTAATTCTCTTCTTAATTTTTGTGCCAATATTGGGATAAAAGACAAAGTTATGTAATTTGTTTCTTGATTTGACCCATCCTCTTCTAATATTTCTGGTTCCATCAACTTTTTTGCCTTTTTTCAATTATTTGAGAAATCATATTTTCCAGAAAGCCATTACCTACTAGAATATCCTTAATAAAAATTCGTTCATTGCTTATGTATTCTGGTGATGCTAATTTTAATACCCTATCAACTAAAGAAATAACCACACCCCTTTTTACCTGGATCGGATGATTTGATGCGAAAGACAAATAACGGTTGTTATTAGTTGGTTTAGGGTGAATTGAAAACGCTAGTTCGTTATTATTTCTATGGATCAAAATATCTAGAAACGGTAACTTATTCTCTGTTTCCTTTTCAATTGTAAAAATTAATTCTCCTCCCAGATTATTTAAATGTTCTAAAAAAAACCTTCAATTTGTGATTCCCCATAATTCTAATTAACTAAAATATCATCCATATATCTGCCCCAAAATTTAGGTTTAAAAAATATGTTTCTATAGCTAAATTTTCTACATACTCTACATAAATATTTGCTAACAACGGACTTAAAGGCCCTCCCATTGCCAATCCCCTAATTTGATGGTAAAAATTATCTCTAATCGTAAAGTAATTAGTATACCTGCTAGTTATTTTGACTAAATTTAATATAGTTTCCAGTTAAGATAATTCTTCTATCTCATTTTTATGTTCCTCAAGTTTTTTGGATAAAATACTAACCGATTTATCAAAAGGAATATACGTATACATTGATTTTATATTAAAACTAAACGATCTAGATTCTTCTGATATTTCTGCACTTATAAGTTTATCTTTTAAGAATTGGAAACTATATTAAATTTAGTTGAAATAACTAGCAGGTTTACTAATTACTTCATGTTTAGAGATAATTTTTACCATCAAATTAGGGGATTGGCAATGGGAGGGCCTTTAACTCCGTTGTTAGCAAATATTTATGCAGAGTATATAGAAAATTTAGCTATAAAAACATATTTTTTAAAACCTAAATTTTGGGGCAGATATATGGATGATATTTTAGTTACTTAGAATTATGGGGAATCCCAAATTGAAGGTTTTTTGGAGCATTTAAATAATCTGGGAGGAGAATCAATTTTTACAATTGAAAAGGAAACAGAGAATAAGTTACCGTTTCTAGATATTTTGATCCATAGAAATAATAACGAACTAGCGTTTTCAATTTACCCTAAACCGACTAATAACAACCGTTATTTGTCTTTCGCATCAAATCATCCGATCCAGGTAAAAAGGGTTGTGGTTATTTCTTTAGTTGGTGTTTCCAAGCTATAAAAGAAAGTAAACAGTTTTTTTTGCGAATGGTATCAAGTTTTCTATTTCAAGTCAACTAGAGGAGGTATGAAACTAAATTAAACACTATTATTTGTGTCCAGATTTTTAAAAGGGTGTATTTTGTTTAAAATTGCAAAAAAATTTCTCCAGCATACAAATAGCAGGTCAAACTATAAAGTCTTAAAAAAAACAAAAAGATTTAAAGTATTATTTTCTTTGATAACCCCCTCCGAGCCCTCAGGGCAAGGGTTGTAAGTTATATTGCCTTGGATCATTAAAGGTTTTTATGAAAGTGTCGTCGTAGAATCTTTAAAAAGGGCTCATTTGATTGGAAATTGAAAGGGTTAGTACTCTTTTTAATAGTCGAAAGTGAATGGAGAGCAACTAACCCCCCCTCTGACGCCCACCATTTCCCCAAACACATTCCATCCAAGTTTTGAGATAGTCATTTTGTTCAACGCAGTTGAAAGTTCTGGAAATTATTTACTTGAGTATGACAAAGCCCCCAGAGCCCCCAGGGCAAAGGTTGTAAGTTATGCCCTGGGTGCATATAAGGTTCTTTTAGAAAGCGTTGACGTAAAAACTTCAAAGGGGGCTGTTTCAATTGGAAATTGAGACAACTAGGTTTTAATAGTCGAAAGTGATTGGAGGGTAACTAACCCCCCTCTCAAGCCCACCATTTCCCCAAACACATTCAATCAAAATTTTTGCATAGCTTTTAAAGAATTCCTTTTTTTAAACAAAGGCACAAAGGGGAAGGTTTTTTCCAAACTGTAGAAACTAGTTTTCCCTTCAAATTGGCTTCCCAGGAAATTTTTAGTTAATTTAAGACTTTTGCCACAATCATGCCATGAATAAAATTTTCTTGGTATTCTTTGTCAAACAATGCCCAATGGATAAGTTAATAATTCTAACCTTAGCTTTTTCAAATATATTGAGATTTTAAATATGGTCGCTATTTAAATATGGGGAATACGTCACTATATAATATTACACAATCTGTGGTAATACTTTGACTTATCGTGTATCTTTACTTGGACAGCGCTATTGCGCTGCCTGTGATTTTTGTTTGGCTTTATGTGACCTGCTTATATCCATACTATTTATTAATTTAAATCGGTGAACCTACAACCAAATCAATTTAATATGAAATCATAAATAACATCTCAGTAAATAGCGTGTATTAAAAGTTTAGTACAACAACTTAAATCTTAGAGAGTCAAAATCCATTCAAAATTACGAGCAAATGAATAACACGATACTCAGGGCTATTAAAATAGAGTTTGGTAAAAAATTAATGCGATTGAGCATCCTGTGGTGAGCGTTAGGGTTGAGGGATGTGGAGGGTATATATACTGCAGCATTATTCGTGAATCTAGAGGAAAAAAGCCAAGTGTATACGACATTTACCTTTACCCCCCAAAAAACTTGTTTGCGCTATACTAGTGTCGTCCGCAGCAGCTCATTGCTGACAATTTTAGTAAAAGCCAAGCACCAGCACTTATATTTATGACTGCTTAATGTGTGTTTATTATATATGATGTATTGTGTAAGGTTTTTAAATTCACCAAGTACTGTGTTTGTTAAATAGTTAATTTTCGTCATTACTGCTTAAATAGCATCTACTTTAATAGCAAATATATTATTGATTAAAATAATTGATCCCTTTTCCAGGACTCCTCGCGGTTTAAAATTTACTGTATTTTGCTTCATTTTGCATGCAATTTTATTGCTCTTTTTGTTTGATAGTTTTCTCCTAAAAGTATTTAAAAGTAAGTTTATCCCTACGAAAAAAATTCGTGAATTTATGTTCCCGGTCACCCAATCACCACTGATATTTTGGCGTTTGGCCCACCCCTGGAAATTTTCTGCCAGCACCCTTGTTATAGATACAGGTAACAGACCAAGCCCATGGTAAGTAATTACTCGTACGTCTTAGACCTAACTTGTTTCTGTGTAAAATAAAAATATACGCTATACGGTATCCTACATTATATATCCTATCTATATCTCTGAATATAAGTAGACATTCCCAGACTCATTTTTTCCTTCATTTGTTTGTTTGCTTTGTTTTTGTTTTAGTAACTCAATTTTACATATGTGGGGATTTTTTTTTTTTGGGGGGGGGGAGTAACTGAAGGAAAGGTGTTCTCCAGGGAATTTTTTGAGGGGCTTGTGTATTATTCAGTACACAATTGAGAATTACGCTCAGGACATATCTCAGAAAACCGGTTTCATATCTACAAAGACAAGTGACGGATGATACAATGCGTTAGTAGTGTTGGTACAATTAAAGGTACGGGGGTGGTAGCAAATTACTGTATCAATTAAAGGTACGGGGGTGGTAGCAAATTACTGCATCAATTAAAGGAAGAGGGGTAATAGGACATTACTGTGACAATTAAAGAGAGAGGGGTGATAGGACATTACTGTGTCAATTAAAGGTAGCAGATAGTATCCCTTTTTATATTAATATATACAGGCGGGCAGTACTCATACCATTCAACGGGGTAGTCATTCCAACAGGGCATTAACATGTATAATAAAAAAATTACCACGCCTAAAAAAGTCATGTCTTTGCTTGGTTTTTATGTTGTAATAATAATCAGAATACCATGAAAATTCGTGTTTTTCTCGAAACAATGATTTTGTTTGCATGGTATGGGTAAACGAACTTGGTCGTTACGAAATTCTATGGCAATGTGTTAGGCGTGTTTTTTTTTATGGCATATCATTCACGCATCGATGGATGTTTTCATGGTATGATTGAATGAAGTTAATGGCTATGAAATTATGTCTGTTAAGCAATATTTTAGGCGAGTTTTTTTATGTTTGACGTTGAACACGGGTATAAAAACTCTGACAATGAGTTATTTTCTCAGTTCAAAATTGGCATTTGAAATACAACCATGCATTCTAACAAAAGGAATATTGATGAAGGCTACACGCAAGAAGTAAGTTATTCATATATATTCTTAGTGGGTAAAGAAATTAATTCTAATATAATTTATCGGGTGGTTTATACAGTCCCCATTATAGTTAATGGATTGTTAAATATTTTTAAATCTGGATCTTCAGAGGTCGGTAAAGAGCAATATCAAAACAAAAAAAGTATGTAAACACTGCATTTAAATGGCTTGCGAGCCTAGTACATAAGGTAAATCATACTTATTTTTATTCTGTCCCATAGTCCCCACTCCCACTATACCCCCCCTGCCATCCCCCCTACCCCCCACTGACCTCCCCCCCACTTTATTTTTAACATGATATATTTTTTCAACTTTTTTTTACATCTTTTAGAATGACATGTAACATACTTACAACAAAAAAAATCTCATTTAATATTTTCCAAATTCAAAATGAGAATGATATAGAAATGATATTCGTGACTTTTACTATTAGAAAAATACTGTTTGTAGTAGCACTTTTTTAACTAAATTTTTTTCTGACTGAGAAATTATTCAATATTATTTTTTATTTTTTTATTTATTTAGTTTTTTTTTTGTTTTTTTTACGTATCTTAAAATGACATAAAATATGCTTACGGCTCTAACAATTGCACTCTTTGCTTGCTCAGAGACACGATTTGGCTTTCCCACTGGTACTCTATGGCCGGTTATCGACACTACCTAGTTTATTGCATGTATTAAATCAGTATTTTTTACGCAGTGGAACGATAAACACATAACTAATATCTATAAAAAAAGTGAGGATGAAGCATTTTAAGAAAGTGTGTTCACATGATAGTGTTATTGTAGCATTGAATGCTGACAAGGAGAAGTATTTAAACTATGAAATAAGTACAGTGGTACCACTATCGGAAACGTATGCGTGCATTGTCATGACAGTAAGGAATTAAATTTCTTTGGAGTACCAAAAAAAATCAACTCTTATGATGGTGGATATGCGAGATTGAGATCTCCGGAGATGATTGCACTCAAAAAGAATGCCAACATAAAAATAATAGTTGATGAAGAGGGGCATCTTCTTGCTGGTGCTTGTGGTAACATATTACCCAGTGTTAAACCATATCGTCAGCTTTCGGGTATTAGCATTCAACGGAAGATCAAAAGAAGAAAGGCCTACTCTTCTACTAATATCATAAACCATATCTTGTCAATGGGGTGGAACTTGAACTTTGACTTTATTCAATATAAATACACAAATAAAACACAACTCCAGGGACTGATCAATGATCCCTAGGGCCTAAATGTAGTCCCTGGAGAACTCGAATATTCAAACAAATACTATCACTAATTATTGAAAAACAACAAATTGACAAACAAACAAAATTTGAAAAAAAAGAAAAAAAAAGAAAAAAAACAAAAAAAGACTGATCAATGATCTCTAAGGCCTAAGTGCAATCCCTGGAGAACTCGAATATTCATATAAATATTATCACTAATTATTGACAAGCAACAAATTGACAAACAAACAAACTTTGAAGAAAAAATAAAAGAAGAAAAAAAGGCACTGTACACTACATTAAAAAGAGATTCCTCCTAAAAACTATTTATTTGTACTAGTAGAAATAAGATGTTTCTTATAATTATATTTAAATGACGGAACTGAAACAGAATCTCTTATTTCCAGCGGAATACTGTTCCATAATTTTACTCAAACGTATTTGATAGAAAAAGCTGCTCTTTGCGTGCGACAAATATCCGGGATAAGAGAAAAATGTGTAGATGACGACGTTGGATAAGCATTATAATATGACAAGAAATGAAAAGGAAAAGTTGTGTTAGTCCTGGGGGTGCTAGATTATTCAAGTATTTATACACGAAAACAGCAGTTTGGAGCTGACAAAATTGTCTCACTGTTAGCAACTGAGATTTAAGAAAAACTTCTTTAGCATTAAGTCTATTAAAATAAATCGACTTTACAGCTCTATTTTGTAGGATTTGAATTCTCTTTAAATTATAACAAAAAGAATTAGCCCAAACGTAACAACTATCATGCATATAAGGATATACAAGAGTAAAATAAAGGGTTTGCAAAACTTTTTGCAGAAGGAAATTTTTAAGTCTATGCAAAATCCCAGCTCCTCTTGAAATTTATATATATATATTGAATTTACATGTTCTTTCCATGACAATAATTCATCAGTGATTACGCCTAAATATTTAAATTTTGAAATTCTATATATTAAATGCCCATCAGCTGTTAAAGATAGTTCAGTGTTTACCTTTTTAATAGTATAAAATATCATGTAATTTGTTTTTTTAATATTAATCAATAAACGGTTACTCCTCGTATATTTTATTAGATCAGTCAACGCTCTCTCCATGGTCTTAAAAAGGGTTTCAACACTTAAAGCTCGGAATAATAAAACTGTATCATCTGCGAATGATATTGCCAAACAATCTTTCATAAAATTTCCTATATCCGCGGTATAAATGAGGTAAAGGAGTGGCCCTAAAATTGACCCCTGTGGAATTCCCGCAAGTTATTAGGTGCTCTCGTGATCTTTTTGGTCCAACAATAACAACCTGTGACCCATCTGATAGATATGACTCAATCCAACTAACAGTCCACGGTGGAAATTTATAATGCTTTAACTTTCTAACTAAAAGATTATTGTTTACTGTATCAAATGCTTTCGACAGGTCAATAAATAAAGCTGAGGCATAAAAACCCGTATCTAGAAAATCTTTCACTTTACAAGTAAAATGGGTAATCGCGTGATCCGTCGAATGCCCTTTCCGAAATCCATATTGACTAGGTGGTATTATTTTATTTTCTTCCGCAAATTTACTTATTTTATCATGCATTATTTTTTCAAAAATTTTCGAAATAACTGGTAAAGTTGAAATAGGGGGGTAATTATTTATCTCTTCCTTATTTCCATACTTGTATAAAGGTATAATACGGCTTTTCTTTAGACCTTTTGGAACAATTCCCTTTTGAAAAGACAAATTGATTAAAAAAATCAAAATATGAGATATCACCGGCAAAACATGTTTTAGAACACGTTTCGGCATGTGATCAATTCCAGAAGCCTCTGATAGTCCCAAAGAATTCACTATCTTCTCCAAATCATTTGTGGAAACCGGTTCAAAAACAAAAATACTTCCATCATTATAAAAATTTGAAGAAATTTTACTTCCGTCTTCTATGTCAATATCATTATCAAATAGTGATGAAATATTTTGACTAATTTCAGTAAAATATTTACAAAAACTATCAGCTATAGATTGATAATTTCCTATTCTTTCCCCATTCGGGTTAACTATCTCCTTACGGATATCATTATCTTTATGTTTATTTGGCCTCAAAATTCGATTAATAATTTTCCATGTTGAAGATACATCATTCTTTGCAAGTTCAAAGGCATTAAAAAAATAATTCTTCTTAGCATATCGTTTTTTCTAATTAACAACATTTCGATAACTAACATAAATATCTCGATTTTCATTCGACGGTTTCTTCAACATTCTACTATAAAGCTTGTTTCTTAATTTTATCATGTTTTGTGATTCCTTTGTTAACCACGGAGGTTTAAAATTCATTCTCGGTCTATTCTCATGTGGTTCTTCAATCTTACAACACTTGTGCATTGCTTCACGAATCTTATCAAAAAATAAAACATAACCTATTTCAGGGTCATTCTGACTCAAAACATCGCTCCATTCTAGTTTTCTTAAATGATCTTTTAACTTATTTAAATTTGGTTCATTGAAAACAAATATTTTTTCTTCGATTTTATGCTGGTCATTTGGATATGATGATAAATTGCTAAATGAAACTGTTACAAATGCAAGGAGATGATCCGAACCTGGCGCAATTAGCACATTTGATGATTTCAGCCGGTCAGAAATATCTTCACTAATTAATATATTATCAATAAGTGTGACTGTGCGTTCTGTAATTTGTGTGGGGATGTTAATCGACGGGAAAAAACTAAATGACAGCATAGTTGTTAAAAATTCCGCATTCATATTATTTCCTAGCTCCAATAAATTATGGTTGAAATCTCCCATTAGCATACACGGCTTTTTACACGACCCTAAATTCTGACAAAGATTCTCAAAATGCTGAGACGTTTCCGTGGGGTTAGAACTAGGTGTCCTGTAAATAAAAGCAATCAAAATTTCAACATCATACTTTTTTACATTAACAACAAAAGACTCAAACCGACCTTCAACCCAGACACCTAAAGTATCTTCTACAGTTACAGAAATATCATTCTGCACATAAATTCCTAATCCACCTTTCCACATCTGCGTTCTATTTTTATAATAAAAAGAATAACCTCCTAGTGAATACAAACTTAAAGGTGAAATTTCACTCAAGAAAGTCTCAGTTAGTGATATTACATCAAAACAAAGATTACTTTCATTAACTGTGGTAAGTAGTGTATCAAACGCAGTTTCAAGCCCCTGACAATTATACGATCACAACTATCAATATACGTAGATACCGGAATATTCAGATCTGAACTCACTTTTTCATTCCCACCATCACGTTCACAAAGGCCTCGTTCACATACATTAGCTAAATTAAAGTAATTTCCTGCAATATCAGATAGTCTACTAGTCAGCAAAGACATCTTAAAACAAAAAGTTCACCTAACTGTCACCAAAGCAGTTTAGTTACTCTCTTGTCTGTTAGCCAGAACCCTGGCTTCTTGAAGACGGCTCAGCGATACAACTTCTGATAGGTCCTTAATTCTAACTACTTGATCGCCAGACTTTGCAAGGATACGGCCCTGCACTGACCAAGCATTTCTCATACCCACTACATCCCTAGCAGGATTTAGAACTTGCTGTCTAGGACGAGTAAGGCTTTCACTTACGAAACATTTCGATCCTTTCTGCTTGCTCCGATTTTTCAATACTTCTCTTGCAACTGTTGGGCTTTTAAATCCGACTTCAACTGGGGGGGGGGGTTCTGCTACTACTGGGCTTTCCCAAAATATTAACATCCACAATGTCAGACTCGGACACTGATTGTAGACCTAGTTTGTTTGTTATCAAGTCTAACACATTATTTATGGGATGCCTTGTTGTTTCATTCAGACCAGGTAGGTGGTAAATAACTACGTAGGAAGACTTACTAGCTTGTTGCATTTCATCGAAGTCATACTGCAGGTTTGACAATGCTTGTGCAAAGAAATCGACTTTAGACTCCAGCGCTCCGATTCGGTCCACTAATTTTTCGTGGCTACTTTTAAGTTCCAACATAACGGATGAATAAACAGTTTGTTTTATTTTCTCAAGGTCATATTGTGAGAGTTTGACGTTACCGAGCTCCTCTGCTATATTTTTCTTAACAATATCAATAATTGAGTCATTAGCCTGCGAAATCTCCGCTCTGAGTTCAGAAATCTCAAGCCGCACTTCCTTCTCAATTCCAAGGCTAGCAGCAGTTTCAATGTAAGAGTTTGGATTTTTATTCAGGTCAGCCATTGCTTTTTTGATGGATGCATGTTTACTAGCACCGCATGCCTGTTTATTAGATTCAAAGTCCATCATATTTTCAATCTTAACAGCTGCTGTTTTACGATCCCCGTACTTGAACACTAGAAATTTCTTTCCGGGACTAAGAACACTAAGTATCCTTATTGGCCACCATGGAAATCCAGGTAACCGAGCGAAAGCCAGATCTCCCAACTTAATTTTTTTTTCCTTAATCCCCCTTCTTTCTTCTTTTCCTCTTCCCTTCCTTCTCTTTTCTTTCACTATAATCGTTATTATTGCCAAACTGGCATACCGCACTTGGATATCGTATGATATTATCTCAATTTAAGAAAGCCAAAAGTTCAATTAATGCATTGGACAGAAACTCCAGTCATTTCAATTTATCCGGTGACGTCACACATTCCACTAGGTTACAGATACTGAATAAATATTTTTAATAGTTTATAAGACGTAAAAGTGTTCTCACTATTTCGTAACTACTGAAAAAATTCAGTGTCTAATTAAATCAGAATAAACAACTGGTTCAAAACTGGTTACCTGTGTAAAAATAATGTGATAATAGACAGCGAAATTGTGGGAAAAATAAGGGTATTGCTAGAAAATATCTCTAAGGAATATAATGATGAATCAAATGAAAAACAAAGTGCCAGCAAACGTTACTACCATTGATCAAACAATCAATGAACCAAATAATAGCAAAGATGAAATGCATATTGAACATGTGGATGACCCCCCAATAAAAATGTGTTCACATGATAGTCTTATTGTAGCATTGAATGCTGACAAGGAGAAGTATTTGAACTATGAAACAAGTGCAAGTGGTAGCAATATCGGAAACGTATGCGTGCGTTGTCATGACAGTGAGAGTTTAGATTTCTTTGGAGTACCCAAGAATTTCAATTATTCACATTCTGCAAATGCGAAAGTTTCATTTCCAGAGATGATTGCACTCAAAGAGAATGCCAACATAAAAATAATCGTCGATGATAGAGAACAACTCCTTGCTAGTGTTGCTGATAACACATTACCTACGGATACATCCTATCGTCAGCTTTCGGGTATTAGCATTCGACGGAAGGTCAAAAGAAGAAGGGCCTACTAGTCTACGAATATCATAAACCATATCTTGTCTATGTGCCGGAACTGTTACCTCTTTTAAAAAAACATTTGATAATAGACAATGAAATCACAGTCAAAATAAAAAGAGCATTGACAGCCAATATCACTAATGAATTTCAAGATAAATTAATGAAGAATAAAGCATAAGTGAACATTATTACTACCAAAGATCATGTGGTCAATGAATTAAATAATAGCAAGGATGAAATGTGTATTGAACCTGTATTTGACATCCCATTAAAAATTGTATATGACTCAAAATGGAATAATGATTATTCAAGTGGTTATGAACTAAGAGAAGTGAGTAGCTCTAGTATCAATAGAGAACCTAATGATTTATTTTATGGAACAGATTCAAAATGTTCAAAGTGACTCAATAATATTAATAGTGTATTATAATGTATGTAATATACTTTTATGTTAATATTCTACATGTTGTTAATTCAATAAAAATATTTTATGCATTATTTTGTTATATTTCTATTATTTAGGATACGTTAGCATGTCGACGCTTAGAATGTTTATTAGAAAAGTCGGATATTCTTTTTCTTTGGAGAAAATTAGAATTGGAGTATAACATTTTTCTTTTCTTTGAGAAAATTCAGAAGAGAACTTGAACTTTCCTTCACTTAGTTGTGAAAACTCTGCTTGGTGTTGGGGTATTCAAAAAGCCATAAAGTAAAGTTGTGGGTGAAAAGGATGAGTACTTCACGTTGTTAAATTGGTTTAGGGGGGACATTAAGAAAAGAACTTGTTCTGAAAAGATATGAAAAAGCCTTTTGAAAGTTTTGCATGGTGTTGGGGTATTCAAAAAGCTATAAAGTAGAGCTGTGGGTGAAAAGGATGAGTACTTCAAGTTGTAAAATTAGTTTAGGAGGGACATTAAGAAAAGAACTTGTTCTGAAAAGATATAAAAAAGCATTTTGAAAGTATTGCTTGGTATTGGGATATTAAAAAAACCATAAAGTAGAGTTGTGGGTGAAAAGGATGAGTACTTCAAGTTGTAAAACTAGTTTAGGAGGGTTTTAAGAAAAGAACTTGTTCTGAAAAGATATAAAAAAGCCTTTTGAAAGTATGACTTGGTGTTGGGATATTCAAAAAGCCATAAAGTAAAGTTGTGGGTGAAAAGGATGAGTACTTCAAGTTGTAAAATGGGTTTAGGAGGGACATTAAGAAAAAAACTTGTTCTGAAAAGATATAAAACGCCTTTTGAAAGTATTGCTTGGTTTTGGGGTATTCAAAAAGCTATAAAGTAGAGTTGTGGATGAAAAGGTTGAGTACCTCAAGTTGTGAAATTGGTTTAGGGGGGACATTAAGAAAGGAACTTGTTCTGAAAAGATATAAAAAGGCTTTTGAAAGAATTACTTGGTGTTAGGGTATTGAAAAAGCCATAAATTAAAGTTGTGGGTGAAAAGGACGAGTACTTCAAGTTGTAAAATTGCTTTAGGAGGGACATTAAGAAAGGAACTTGTTCTGAAAAGATATAAAGAAGCCTTGTGAAAGTATTGCTTGGTGTTGGGGCATTCAAAACGCCATAAAGTAAAGTTGTGGGTGAAAAGGATGAGTATTTCAAGTTGTAAAATTGGTTTAGGAGAGACATTAAGAAAAAAACTTGTTCTGAAAAGATATAAAAAAAGCCTTTGAAAGTATTGTTGGGTGTTGGGTATTCAAAAAGCCATAAAGTAAAGATTGTGGGTGAAAAGGATGAGTACTTCAAGTTGTAAAATTGGTTTAGGAGGGACATTAAGAAAGGAGCTTGTTCTGAAAAGATATAAAAAAGCCTTTTGAAAGAATTACTTGGTGTTGGGGTATTCAAAAAGCCATAGAGTAAAGTTGTGGGTGAAAAGGATGAGTACTTCAAGTTGTAAAATTGGTTTAGGAGGGACATTAAGAAAGGAACTTGTTCTGAAAAGATATAAAAAAGCCTTTTGAAAGTATTGCTTGGTGTTGGGGTATTCAAAAAGCCATAAAGTAAAGTTGTGGGTGAAGAGGATGAGTACTTCAAGTTGTAAAATTGGTTTAGGAGGGACATTAAGAAAGGAGCTTGTTCTGAAAAGATATAAAAAAGCTATTGAATGTATTGTTTGGTGTTGGGTATTTAAAAAGCCATAAAGTAAAGTTGTGGGTGAAAAGGGTGAGTACTTTAAGTTGTAAAATTGGTTTAGGAGGGACATTAAGAAAGGAACTTGTTCTAAAAAGATATAAAAAAGCCTTTTGAAAGTATTGCTTGGTGTTGGGGTATTCAAAAAGCCATAAAGTAAAGTGCTGGGTGAAAATGATGAGTACTTCAAGTTGTAAATTTTTTTTAGGAGGTACATTAAGAAAGGAACTCGTTCTGAAAAGATATAAAAAAGCCTTTTGAAAGTATTGCTTGGTGTTGGGGTGTTCAAAAAGCCATAAAGTAAAGTTGTGGGTGAAAAGGATGAGTACTTCAAGTTGTAAAGTTGGTTTAGGAGGGACATTAAGATAGGAACATGATCTGAAAAGATATAAAAAGGCCTTTTCAAAGTATTGCTTGGTGTTGGGATATTCAAAAAGCCATAAAGTAAAGTAGTGGGTGAAAAGGATGAGTAGTTCAAGTTGTAAAAATGATTTTGGAGGGACATTAAGAAAAAAATTTTCCTGAAAAGATATAAAAAAGCCTTTTGAAAGTATTGCTTGGTGTTGGGGTATTCAAAAAGCCATAAAGTAAAGTTGTGGGTGAAAAGGATGAGTACTTCACGTTGTAAAATTGGTTTAGTATGGACAATAAGAAAGGAACTCGTTCTGAAAAGATATAAAAAGGCCTTTTGAAAGTATTGCTTGGTGTGCCATAAAGTAAAGCTTTGAGTGAAAAGGATGAGTGCTTCAAGTTGTAAAATTGGTAAAAAGACACAGGCAAAAAGAGTGTACCCCGCGACGGCGCATACATAGTGAGAGAGACATGCAAAGTCGACATAGCTTTATTATATTTTTAAAGTTAATTTAGACTAGGTTACGGAAGCGCGTGTCGATAACCGGCCATAGAGTGCCAGTGGGAAAGCCGTATCGTGTCTCTGAGCAATTATAGAGTGCAATTGTTGGAGCCGTAAGCATATTTTATGTCATTTTAAGATACGTAAACATCAACAAAAAAAATAAATAAAGAAAAAATAAAAATAAAATTGAAAAATTTCAGTCCAAAAAAAATTTAATTACAAAAAAAATTGCTACTACAAACAGTATTTTTCTAATATTAAAAACACGACTAACATTTCTATATAATTCTCATTTTGAATTTGGAAAATATTAAATGTGATTTTTTTTTGTTGTAAGTATGTTACATGTCATTCTAAGAGATGTGAAAAAAAGTTGAAAAAATATATCATGTTAAAAAAGTGGGGGGCAGGGAGGGGGCAGGGGGGGGGGTATAGGGTTTGAGGATAGTGGGGATAGGGACTATGGGAAAGAATAAAAATAAGTATGATTCGCCTCATGTACTAGGCTCGCAACCCATTTAAATGCAGTGTTTACATACTTTTTTTTGTTTTAATATTGCTCTTTACCAACCTCTGAAGATCCAGATTCAAAAATATTTAACAATTCGTTAACTATAATGGGGACTGTATAAACCACCCGATATATTATATTAGAATTAATTTCTTTACCCACGAAGAATATATATGAATAACTTACTTCTTGCGTGTAGCCTTCATCAATATTCTTTTTGTTAGAATGCATGGTTGTATTTCAAATGCCAATTTTGAACTGAGAAAATAACTCATTGTCAGAGTTTTTATACCCGTGTTCAAGGTCAAACAAAAAAAAACGCCTTAAATATTGCTTAACAGACAGAACTTCATAGCCATTAACTTCATTCAACCATACCATGAAAACATCCATCGATGTATGCATGATATGCCATAAAAAAACCACGCCTAACACATTGTCATAGAATTTCGTAACAACCAAGTTCGTTTATCCATACCATGAAAACAAAATCATTGTTTCGTGAACAACACGAATTTTCATGGTATTCTGATTATTATTACAACATAAAAACCAAGCAAAGAAATGACTTTCTTAGGCGTGGTGATTTTTTTATGATGCATGCTAATGCCCTGTTGGAATGACTACCCCGTTGAATGGTATGAGTACTTCCTGCCTGTATATATTAATATAAAAAGGGGTACTGTCTGCTACCTTTAATTGACGCAGTAATGTCCTATCACCCCTCTCTCTTTAATTGACACAGTAATGTCCTATTATCCCTCTTCCTTTAATTGATGCAATAATTTGCTACCACCCCCGTACCTTTAATTGATACAGTAATTTGCTACCACCCCCGTACCTTTAATTGTACCAACACTAGTTGCGTGGGACTGACACATGGGTGCCCATAAGGGGGGCAAGGGGGTGCCAGCCCCCCTCTCTGAATGACGGTGTTATATATTTGTATTAATTTAAAAAAGTTTTCAAAGAAAAGTAAAGAGCTCTATTAAGCCAAAATGGGCAGAAATAAAGCCAAATAATCTTCCATGAGTAAAACTACCACATATCACTATTACCAATTAAATGAAACTCAAAACGAACAGAAATTATATTAAATAGCCGATTCAAACTCAAAACGAGCGAAAATTAACATTACTAGGGCTGACAACCCACATGCCTTCTCACCGAACATAACTTAGGGTTTACTGCAAAAATAAAAAAATGACCGTGGATAGTCAGCTTAATTTACCTGCACTGATATTTAACTCCGCTATTTATATTAATTTCTGTTCATTTTGAGTTTCATTTATTTATTGATAGCAATTTGTGGTAGTTTTACGCTTGGATGATTACTTGACTTCATTTCTGTCCATTTTTGGCTTAATGGAATTCTTTATTTTTCTTTGAAAAGCTTGTTTTGTGGAAAAAGTTTTTTTTAGATGAATTTCTGTTCATTTTTTATTGACAAAGTCATTTTCATGAAAAAAAAATTTATATTGTTTCGATTTTATTCAAAAAGCCATAGAGTAAAGTTGTGGGTGAAAAGGATGAGTACTTCCAGTTGTAAAGTTGGTTTAGGAGGGACATTAAGAGAGGAACTTGTTCTGAAAAGATATAAAAAAGCCTTTTGAAAGTATTGCTTGGTGTTGGGGTATTCAAAAAACCATAAAGTAAAGTTGTGGTTGAAAAGGATGAGTACTTCAAGTTGTAAAATTGGTTTAGGAGGGCCATTAAGAAAGGAGGTTGTTCTGAAAAGATATAAAAAAGCCTTTGAATGTATTGTTTGGTGTTGGGTATTTAAAAAGCCATAAAGTAAAGATGTGGGTGAAAAGGATGAGTACATCAAGTTGTAAAATTGGTTTAGGAGGGACATTAAGAAAAGAACTTGTTCTGAAAAGATATAAAAAAGCCTTTTGAAAGTATTGCTTGGTGTTGGGGTATTCAAAAAGCCATAAAGTAAAGTTGTGGGTGAAAAGGATGAGTACTTAAAGTTTTAAAATTGGCTTAGGAGGGACATTAAGAAAGGAACTTGTTCTGAAAAGATATAAAAAAGCCTTTTGAAAGTATTGCTTGGTGTTGGGATATTCAAAAAGCCATAAAGTAAAGTTGTGGGTGAAAAGGATGAGTACTTCAAGTTGTAAAATTGGTTTAGGAGGGACATTAAGAAAGGAACTCGTTCTGAAAAGATATAAAAAAGTCTTTTGAAAGTATTGCTTGGTGTTGGGGTATTCAAAAAGCCATAAAGTAAAGTTGTGTGTCAAAATGATGAGTACTTCAAGTTGTAAAATTGGTTTAGGAGGGACATTAAGATAGGAACATGGTCTGAAAAGATATAAAAAGGCCTTTTGAAAGTATGGCTTGGTGTTGGGAGATTAAAAAGCCATAAAGTAAAGTAGTGGGTGAAAAAGATGAGACTTCAAGTTGTAAAATTGGTTTAGGAGAGACATTAAGAAAGGAACTTGTTCTGGAAAGATATAAAAAAGCCTTTTGAAAGTATTGCTTGGTGTTGGGATATTCAAAAAGCCATAAAGTAAAGTTGTGAGTGAAAAGGATGAGTACTTCAAGTTGTAAAATTGGTTTAGGAGGGACATTAAGAAAGGAACTCGTTCTGAAAAGATATAAAAAAGTTTTGAAAGTATTGCTTGGTGTTGGGGTATTCAAAAAGCCATAAAGTAAAGTTGTGTGTCAAAATGATGAGTACTTCAAGTTGTAAAATTGGTTTAGGAGGGACATTAAGATAGGAACATGCTCTGAAAAGATATAAAAAGGCCTTTTGAAAGTATTGCTTGGTATTGGGAGATTAAAAAGCCAAAAAGTAAAGTAGTGGATGAAAAGGATGAGACTTCAAGTTGTAAAATTGATTTAGGAGGGACATTAAGAAAAAAACTCGTTCTGAAAAGATATAAAAAAGTTTTGAAAGTATTGCTTGGTGTTGGGGTATTCAAAAAGCCATAAAGTAAAGTTGTGTGTCAAAATGATGAGTACTTCAAGTTGTAAAATTTGTAAAAAGACACAGGCAAAAAGAGTGTACCCCGCGACGGCTCATACATAGTGAGAGAGACATGCAAAGTCGACATAGCTTTATTATATTTTTAAAGTTAATTTAGACTAGGTTACGGAAGCGCGTGTCGATAACCGGCCATAGAGTGCCAGTGGTAAAGCCGCATCATGTCTTTGAGCAAGCATAGAGTGCGATTTTTAGAGCTGTAAGCATATTTTATGTGATTTTAAGATACGTAAAAAAAAAAAATATAATTGAATAATTTTGAAGTCCAAAAAAAAATTTAGTTAAAAAAAAATTGCTACTACAAACAGTATTTTTCTAATAGTAAAAGTCACGACATTTCTATATCATTCTCATTTTGAATTTGGAAAATATTAAATGTGATTTTTTGTTGTTGTAAGTATGTTACATGTCATTCTAAGAGATGTAAAAAAAAGTTGAAAAAATTTATCATGTTAAAAAAAGTGGGGGGGGGGCAGGGGGGTATAGGGTTTGAGGATAGTGGGGGTTGGGACTATGGGACAGAATAAAAATAAGTATGATTTACCTCATGTACTAGACTCACAAGCCATTTAAATACAGTGTTTACATACTTTTTTTGTTTTGATATTGCTCTTTACCAACCTCTGAAGATCCAGATTCAAAAATATTTAACAATTCGTTAACTATAATGGGGACTGTATAAACCACCCGATAAACTATATTAGAATTAATTTCTTTACCCACTAAGAATATATATGAATCACTTTCTTCTTGCGTGTAGCCTTCATCAATATTCCTTTTGTTAGAATGCATGGTTGTATTTCAAATGCCAATTTTAAACTGAGAAAATAACTCATTGTCAGAGTTTTATACCCGTGTTCAAGGTCAAACATAAAAAAACACGCCTAGAATATTGCTTAACAGACAGAACTTCATAGCCATTAACTTCATTCAACCATACCATGAAAACATCCATCGATGTATGCATGATATGCCATAAAAAAACCACGCCTAACACATTGTCATAGAATTTCGTAACAACCAAGTTCGTTTACCCATACCATGAAAACAAAATCATTGTTTCTCGAACAACACGAATTTTCATGGTATTCTGATTATTATTACAACATAAAAAACCAAGCAAAGAAATGACTTTTTTTAGGCGTGGTGATTTTTTTATGATACATGTTAATGCGCTGTTGGAATGACTACCCCGGTGAATGGTATGAGTACTGCCCGCCTGTATATATTAATATATATATTTATTTATATATATATTTATTTATGCCCGCTTACAATGGAGAAATGGAGAAAAAAAAGCGGAGTACAAAATGAAACAAAAAAAGAAGAAAAACATGTTCAACACTAAAAATTAAATACAGGTATTTCATTCACAGAAACAGTTGAGTCAGCGGTGAGTCGTAGAGTTTACTGAGGGATCGTCTTGAGGGTCTCCGTTCTAGATCAATCACCTTGGTTGATGGATCAAGGATTCCATATATGGATGAGATCTCCGTGTTAGAAAATCTTAGTGGAAGTCCCAGCAAAAATTTTGCAAATCTGTAGTATAAAAAGGGATACTGTCTGCTACAGTATCCCTTTTATATGTAGTATATAAAAAGGTATATGTAGTATATAAAAATAAAATCTGCTTTTATGTGTAGTATATAAAAAGGGATACTGTCTGCTACCTTTAATTGACCCAGTAATGTCCTATCACTCCTCTCTCTTTAATTGACACAGTAATGTCCTATTACCCCTCTTCCTTTAATTGATGCAGTAATTTGCTACCACCCCCGTACCTTTAATTGATACAGTAATTTCCTACCACCCCGTACCTTTAATTGTACCAACACTACTTCCGTTGGACTGACACATGGGTGCCCATGAGGGGGGTACAAGGGGGTGCCAGCCCCCCCTCTCTGAATGACGGTGTTTTATATTTGTATTAATTTAAAAAAGTTTTCAAAGAAAAGTAAAGAGCTCTATTAAGCCAAAAATGGGCAGAAATAAAGCCAAATAATCTTCCAAGAGTAAAACTACCACATATCACTATTAACAATTAAATGAAACTCAAAACGAACAGAAATTATAATAAATAGCAGATTCAAACTCAAAGCGAGCAAAAATTAACATTACTAGGGCTGACAACCCACATGCCTTCTCAAGACCAGAACATAACTTAGGGTTTACTGCAAAAATAAAAAAATGACCATGGATTGTCAGTTTAATTTACCTGTACTGATATTTAACTCCACTATTTATTCTAATTTCTGTTCATTTTGAGTTTCATTTATTTATTGATAGTAATTTGTGGTAGTTTTACACTTGGATGATTACTTTACTTCATTTCTGTCCATTTTTGGCTTAATGAAGTTCTTTATTTTTCTTTATTTTGTGGAAAAAGTTTTTTTAGATGAATTTCTGTTCATTTTTTATTGACAAAGTCATTTTCAAGAAAAAAAAACATTTTATATCGTTTCGGTTTTTTTTCTATAAATCCACAGTTCGGCATATTTGTGGGGGTATGACATGCCCAATATCCCTAAAGACAGAGTTTCTGGACCGTTCTACTATGCTGAACAAAATAGCTGTCTACAAAATTTTGACTAGATGCGTTTGGGAAAAAAATCGGCTTGAAAGATGGGCTGATTGCCCTCCAATCTCTTTTTACTCTTAGAAAGGACCCTAGAACTTTTAATTTTTAATCGAATTAGCTTCTTTAATTGTTTCAATGATATTTTCTAGCTATTATAGAGTGATACTGCCTATGATATTGCTTATATACCTTTTTGAAAACCTGCATGTATACAGTTTTTTCATTTAATTGGAACGCCCCCTAAACACTTCCTAGAAGTTTCTCCTTAATACTCTAAGCGCCATTAGTTACAGTAACTGTAGTTGTAGCACTAAAAGTATACACATAGGACCTTGTGGCTAGTTCAAAATCTTCAACTTACTCATAAAGATCTAACTTAAAAATATAAATTGTTCTTGAGATATTGCTTTGTCACCTCTTTGAAAGTTCATATGCTCATAGTTTGATTTGACTTAGTTCAACGTCCACCTAAATATTTCTTATATTTGATTACTGAAGACATTGTTCTATTCTCTTTGGACTATTGGCTACAAAATGGCTGTCTCACAATTTCGATCGAAATCGTTTGGGGAAAAGAGAATATCAGGGAGAGCGGGGGGGGGGGTGTATTTTCTCTCCATCACGCTTGACTCTCAAAATGGAACTAGAAGTATGCATTTCCAATCAAATGAGCCTTCTCTAAGACCCCCTCTTCATAAAAACCTTACATCCCACCGGAGCATAACTTAAAACCCTTATCCCCATACTTTGGGGGGTTGTGTCAACCCCAAAGGCCTTGTTATGAGATTTTTGGACTATTTTTGAAGAAATGGCTATCTTCAAATTTCTATCGGATGCATTGGGGGAAAATAAGACGTGGGGGTATATCTGCCCTTCGATAAATTTAACTCTTAAAAATGGCTCTTCAACTTCCGATTTCCAATCCAATGAGCCCCCTCCGAAGTTTACAGGACCACCGTTTCCATTAAAAACCTTAAATGCCCTCGAGGCATACCTTACAACCCTTGCCTTGAGGATTGTGAGGGGGTTCTCATCCTCAAAGACATAATTTCTGGACTTTTAAACTACGTCAAACAAAATAACTATTTCGAAATTTTGACTGGAAGTGTTTGGGGAAATGATGGGCGTGGGAGGAGTGGTTGCCCTTCAATCACTTTTGACTATTAAAGAAGGCACTAGCCCTTTAAATTACCAACCGACTGAGCCCTTTTCGAAGTTTCTACGACAACAAATGACCACCTTAAAATTTCCATCAGATGCGTTTCTAGAAAATACGACGTGTTTGTGTGTATGGGGGGGGGCTATTTGTCTTCTGATCACTTTGACTCTTAAAACGAGCACTATAACTTCTGATTACCAATCCAATGAGCCCTCTTTGAAGTTTATACGACCCCCATTTCTACAAAAATGTTATATGCCCCCAGGGCGTAGCTTATAACCCTTGATCTGAGGGCTATATTGGGGGGGGGAGTTACCTTCAAAGACATGGTTTCTGGACCTTTCAACTACACTGAAAAAAATCACTATTTCAAAAATTATAATGGAATGTGTTTGGGAAAATGATTGGTGTATGGGAGGGGGGGCTGCATGACCTCCAATCACTATTGACTGTTAAAAAGGCCCGTAGAACTTCTGATTACCAATCAAATGAGCTCCCTGTGAGGTTTATACGACCACCCTTTCTTTAAAAACCTTATATCCCCACAGGGCATAACTTACCACCCTTGCTCTGGGGGTTGTGGGGGGGGGGGTTGTCATTCTTAAAGTTTTAATTTCCGGACCTTAAAACTATACTGAACAAAATGGCTATCTCAAAATTTTGATTGGATTTGTTTGGGGAAGTGATTGACGTTGGGGAGGGGAAGATGGTTGCCCTCAATGAGCTCTTTTGAAGTTCCTATGACATTTGTTTCTATAAGAAGTGCCCTGGTCTAAAAAGAACAATATATTGTGTCCACATCGATCTCTACTTAGGCAGCACTATAGTGCTGCCTATGATATTTTGTCTCGAGATTTCAATTATACAGCACTGGAAGTGCCGATTACACCAGGTAAGCTTCCCCCCTTAAAATTCAGTCTATGGGCGCCCATGGACTGACACAGTGTGTTGGACTTGTATAATTTGGGCTATATATTTTCACATTACGGGTAGTGTTGGGTAGCTTAGAGGCGATGTCCAAATGCTTTACTCTCACCCCTCACCGTAATGTGCAAATATATAGGCCAAATTCTATTATTATATAAACTAAAAATTATATGAAGGGTATTTTATTAGAATTGACCTAACTTTACTTCTTGAGTGTTTACGGTATTGTTCTGTTAGCTGGAAGCCACGGGATATATTGTATAGTGAAGATGCTAAACAAGCTAGTCCAACAGGTTCTTTCAACTGAGAAATCATATGCCGAGATTGCAAATAATGGTTTCTCACTGCGTTTACAATATTTAAACTTTTGGTTTTTGGGGTTCAGGGGGAAGAAGTTACCTAGGCTAGGTTAGGTTATGTATTTTTAGGCTTTATTTTCATTAGCATTAACCATTAGCATTAACCAAACTTATTATTTAATGCCAAACTCATTAGCATTTATTTCATTTGCATTAACCAAACTTCACTTCTTGCGTGGGTCCCAGCAAATAGAACAGTACAATTTTTTATGTTTAACCCTGAAATTTCTTTATTCATCATCCCCCCCCCCAAAAAAAAATTACGGATGTGTACCTTGAGTATGAATTCTCAGAGTTTCCATGCATCATGTTAGTGGTATATTATTCATTATACAGAACCAAGACTTATCCTTAATTAGGACCGACTTTCCAGATTAGAATTCCTTGTAAATAAATTGGGCACTGTTCTAAAATATTGGAAACATGCGAGAATGCGACTCGAGAAAAGCAATGACCAGATAACTATTAGCCGGTAATTACCTATCTGACGCTGTATAAACAAGGGTTTCTCACTCCAGGAACTATATTTAAACTTTAGTTTTTTTGGGGTTTAGGGGGGAAAAGGTACCTAGGTTAGGTTAAGTTCCGTATTTAGTAAATACTATGCTTTACCCCCCCCCCTTAATGTATAAATATATTGCCCAAATTTGTTCATAAACTATTATATTTTCATCCTATTTTGTTTTATTTCATTAGCATTAAATAAACTTCACTTCTCGTGTGTTTTCCATATTTTAGTACCATGTTCACAATGTACCCATATTTTAGTCCCATATGTTAGTACCATGGTAGAACAGTACCATAGGCGCACGTAACTTCTTCTATAGGGGGGGGGGAGCAGCCGATTTAGTGATGAAGGGTGGGGGGCTGAAGTTATATTGGCAGTTCACAAAACCTTACATTGCCAGCAAGTTCTATCATACCTATGAAATCTTTATTAATAAGTAATCACCAAAAATCATAAATCCTCAATAGGCTTAAGCATTAATCAATCTTCTTAGATTAGAGCTAAATCTTTCCAAGACATTATGGATAATTGCTTCTTGTTTGAATTTTATTCTGTCATTCCAGCTGTTTATTTCCAGCATTTTCAACTATCTACCTTTTATCAACTGCTTTTTTAACCATCTACCTTTTTTCCACTGCTTTTTCTACCATATCTAGTGTTAATTTGAAGTTCTAGGAGGGGGTAGGTGCCCCCCTCTGCCCTCCTTTCCGTACGCCCATGAACAGTACACAAAAGTACAATTGTGTCTTTTATCAATAATTAGATATAAACAAAAAAAACCTTGTCAGTTATTTTGTCAGTTATTTTAAATCAGTATCTCAAACTCAGTTCTATCTCAAAATTACTACCAGCTGTTAAAGTTTTGTACACATTGTGACGCTGCAGTACTGGATAGTGTTGGGCGATATTTGATATCGATATATCGAACCAAATATCGATATCGAATATCGATTATCGAAACCGATATTTTTTAGGGGTGTCTAACCTCCTATATTCCCCGCGGAAAATCCACCACATGAAAATTCTGCAAATTTTCAGCATACATCTTCGAGATTTTTTGCCGGTTTGAATTCTTTCATCTATAAATGATTTTATTTATCCTTATCTTACATCTTACCCTGGCATCTTTTTCACAAGAATTCATTTCCGGCTCCCGAGTCAGATACGTGTGAATTATTACCAACTGAGAATGAAAAGTTCACAACAAATGATGTTCTAATGAAAAGTTCAGATTTTGTCAAAGCTAAACTAGCCGACCAGACAGGGTGAATTTTCTCAGTCTGAAAAATTCTGTCAAGGAAAAGGAGCTATCTGTCACAGATAAATTAAGATAAGATAATCTAGCTTTAATTGTAATGATACATGTATAATGTATATATACATATATATATATATATATATATATATATATATATATATATATATATATATATATATATATATATATATATATATATAATATATATATATATATATATATATATATATATATATATATATATATATATATATATATATATATATATATATATATATATATATATATAATATATATATATATATATATATATATATATAATATATATATATATATATTATATATATATATATATATATATATATATATATATATATATATATATATATATATATGGATGGACATATGTTTCGTGCTTCGCACATACTCTAAATTTGATGTGGGGGGTGCATAATGCTGAATTGCTGCCTCTCGTCCAAAGGGCTAGAAATATTGTCGGCTTTTTTGGACGTAGTGTTGTAGCTACCGACAAGTTGCGCCAGGTTCAAATCTCTATTGACAATTTTTACACCTAAAAATTAAAACCTGATGTGACCACTAAATGGAATTCGCTTTTCACTATGTTGCGTAGTCTACAAGACTTGAAATTCGGTAACTAGCTCGCTTGCACTTCTCGGTAAAGGGGACGTCATGCTCACTGATAGTGAGTGGGGTGTTATTTCAAATGTGATTCCGGTGCTTACACCCTTTGAAGAGGTAACTATTGAGCTCTCTTCTAAAAGCCATCCCCCATCTCGAAAGTCGTGCCTTTGTCAAAGATTTTCAGACACCACCTTGTTCAGGTGGTGTTGTCTAGAAATTTTAGATTTGTCTAGAAAAGATACAATTACCAACAATCTCTTTGTGTAGAGACTTAACTTTCTTTAATACGGATAACAGAGATGATGTGGATTTTTTGTAAAGTGGGCAGAGGATGCAGCATACAAGAATTTATGATACATGAAACTGGGATCGCTAAACACACTGCCCCTGATTGGCAAATTTTTTGTCATAAATTGTGTTTAGGCTTTGTAGGGTAGTACAGTAAAAAATTGGGTTGCCCAGGGATGATTGTAGATATTGACAAAGCCAAAATTGGAAAAAAAATATAACAGAGGACATTTTCTTATTGAAGGGCAGTGGGTGTTAGGGGACATAGAGAAGGTCTGAGGAAGGTTTTGCTGAATAAAATGCATTGTAGGTTTATAAGCCTTGGTCAAGTCACACCCGTCGCAATTGCCACATATATTGACCCGCGTTTCAAGAAAATGTATATTTCACCTGACGATCTTCTACAAGTTGAGAACAAAATTGCAAACGAGATAGATTTGGCCTTGCTGGCTGCTGAATCTCGATCAGAAGATACAAGTACCACCACAGTCTCTGCGATGCAGTCACATTAGAATCAAGCCAGTTTGTGGGGCTCACACGATGAAGTCCTTATAGTCAATGCGCGACATGCTTCGACAGCTGCCGAATATATCATGGCTCTGTAAACTTTCAATAGGGAGTCAACAGTTCCAAGAGAAACTTGTCCACTCAAATGGTGGAAGTATCGTGCTATGGGGTCCAAAAAACATCTGTACAAAGTCGCAATGAAATTCCTGTCTTTGCCCGCTACCATTGTCCCTTCTGAAAGAGAGTTTAACAAGGCTGGTCAGATAATCACTGAACGGCGGAACCGACATGCTCATGTTTTTAATTGCCAGCAGTTTGTTTTTCTCTTCCTGAGCCCGAATAATTCCAAATCTGGGTTTTTATTATATTCATTTATGTAATCAAAGTTTACTTCTATTGTTTGATTTTATATTGTTTGGATTTTGAAAAAAAAGTTATACAAAATACCCTTTATTTACCATTTGCGTTACTGAACTTCGGCATATCCATGAGATAGCAAAAAACTGATCCGAAATATCAATTTCGATATATCGAATATCAAAAGTAAAAATATCGATATATTGATTAATCAAATTATCGCCCATCATTAGTATTGGAATACCAAAAATGGATTAGTTAATTGCTATTTACGTCAGACTAATGAGTTGTACAATCAACAAGGGTAAAAGCTGAAATTTCTTTAGGTAAGCACATATTTATGCTTATGACAATAATATAGAATCAAACGTTAGCGAAAATAGGCAGTAATGTGCAATTATCTCCATTTATTAGAAGGGAAGGAGGGGATTTAGGGACCAGGGGTGTAATTTGCTATGGAGCTGGGGGGGGGGGGGTGCTGTCCCTCCCAGACCTCGGTTTTCCCTCTCCCCCAACCTCTCTTCGTCCCCCATCCCAGCTTAAATTTAGTTTCTTCCAAAATCTTGTCAAAACTAAGATAAACCTACATAATTCAAGCATCAACACAAACAGATAATTTTTTTTAGCCCATATTTACCTTTATTCAGTGAAGTCCCTTAGGGAGGGGGGGGGGCAGTTACCTCCTCTCCGCCTTCCAAATAATTTGAGAAAAACTATAATTTATTAAGTAGCTTTTAAAACTGTTGCTTGATTTAAGAATTTAAAATTTTTCATTTTAAACGAGTTCCCTTGTTTTAAAACTTTCAAATGTGGAAATGGATACACCCTTTACATCTGCAAATAGGACAGAAATGGAATCATTGAAGAATGAGAAGGTAGATATACAGTGAATACAATTTTGTGAATGAAAAAGAAATCATTGAAAAAGAAAATAAGACTTAGTGCTTTTTATAGTGATACTCGTACTGTAACTAGATAGGTCAAATCAGTTGTAGTTTGGTCATGGAATTTGGTAGAGGGATATTCACTCCTGGAATCCTTTAATTATTTTAATTTTTATTTCCAGTATTCAATTGAAACTCTGATTCTCTTATTTGTCATTAAAATGCCTAATAAACGCTGATAACGTCATATTCCATATGTTTTGGATTCACATGCTAACCAAAAAATGTAGAACTGCCTGTATGTACAATGCTATGCTGATTTCTTGCTATTTTCACTTTTCTAAATATTTCTTTTAACCAGCTCCAAAAAAAGAAATGACATAAATGTGCTAAGAATTATGACTGAAATTAGTTGTATTTCACACAATACCAGCGCTACTTGTGGGACATTTATCTCTGCATCAGCATGTTGTGCGAAATGTCTGTTGACAATAGAATAAAGTGTATTTAAACAAAATATTAATATTTTTCTCACAATTTAGAAATTTTGTGTGCACGTATAAGCGGTACCAACCCATTCTCTTTTTCTATTGTTATCAGTTTTATCATGCAGCACTAGGAGAACTAGTGCTGCATGATTAATCTTCCCTTCAAATTGGCATCCCTGGAAATTTTTAGTTAATTTAAGGTTTCTGCCACAATCATGCCATGAATCAGATTTTCTTGGTATTTTTTGTCAAACAATGCCCAATGGATAAGTCAACAATTCTAACCTTAGCTTTTTCAAATATATTTTAAATTTGAAATATAGTCGCTATTTAAATGTGGGGAATATGTCACTATATAATATTACACAATCTGTGGTAATACTTTGACTTATCGTGTATCTTTACTTGGACAGCGCTATTGCGCGGCCTTTGATTTTTGTTTGGCTTTATGTTACCAGCTGATATCAATACTATTTAGTAATATAAATTGGTGAACCTACAACCAAATCAATTTAATATGAAATCATAAATAATATCTCAGTAAATAGTGTATATTAAAAGTTTAGTACTACAAATTAAATCTTAGAGAGTCAAAATCCATTTAAAATTACGAGCAAATGAATAACACGATACTCAGGGCTATTAAAATAGAGTTTGGTAAAAAATTAATGAGATTGAGCATCCTGTGCTGAGCGTTGGGGTTGAGGGAAGTGGAGGGTATATATACTTGAGCATTATTCGTGAATCTAGCTGAAAAAAAGCCAAGTGTATACGACATTTACCTTTGCCCACCCAAAAACTTGTTTACGCTATACTACTGTCGTCTGCAGCAGTTCATTGCTGACAGTTTTAGTAAAAGCCAAGCACCAGCACTTATATTTATGACTGTTTAATGTGTGTTTATTATTTATGATGTATTGTGTAAGGTTTTTAAATTCACCAAGTATCGTGTTTGTTAAATAGTTACTTTCTTCACTGCTGCTTAAATAGCATCTAGTTCAATAGCACCCCCTCTTGCCCTCCCAATAAAAATTCTATAGCATCGCTCTTGCCTTTAGAGTACTATAAAGTACCTTTATAGTGCTTTTATAGTACTAAATAGTACCTTTATGATACCAAATGGCTTTTTTTTAAGTTTTTACTGCCATTTTTAATTGATTTTGGAGACTGTTTGGCACTCTCCCCAAAAATTCTTCAGTCTGTAGATCTATTCCTGAAAGTTTAATTTTCCTAACCATTTTCCAAGGTAGTGGAAAGTAGCTATATATAAACAGAGCAGTTATTTATAAAGAAAATATTTTATAACAGAAAGTTTATCATCTATTGCTATAATTTTGCATAACTTTATTATGCGAACTTTCTTATGTAGTAATAAATTAAGATGTGTAGATTCAAACTCACTGCAAATACATCTTCAGAATTGCCATAAAAGCTGATTTGTTGATTTATTGCTATCAGTATTTTGGTTCAATGATGGGGTCATTCAATATTACCCAATTTATAGCGAAACCTCCCGATCAAATCTTCAGTTGTATCAAATGCAATTGTTTTTCATTTCCCAAAACCACATTTTAATTGCTGCCGTGATGTTGCGACTTACACGCCAATATTTCGTAGTATATAGCATGAATATATTTTAAATATTCAGGTCTGTTATCTTCTTAGAGAAATCGTTCAGCTGCACTGTCTGTATAACCAACTTTTGGGACTTAAACAATACTTCTACTTGAGGGATTTCTAGGCATTGTTTGGGACGGGACTTTTTTTTCAAAAAATTACTACTACTACTACTACTAACGACTCACCGCAGCACCAAGCCGCCTGAGGCCAACACAGCTACGCACGCTCCTCTTCCACCCCAATCTATCAAAGCCTCCCTTTTTACACCCACCCACGAAGTTCCCATTTCCTTTAAATCTTTCTTTATGACGTCCTCCAACTCCAGACGGGGACAACCTGCTTTCCGTTTAGCCCTAGATGGATGGCCGAAAAGAACAATGTTCGGCAATCTGTCATCCTTCATCCGCACAACATGCCCAAGCCACCTCAACCTTTCTTTCATTATGGCCCTAGAGAGCCGTGTTGAACCACATTTTTCGTATAGCCTATTGTTTGAAATACGGTCAGTCAGCCGGGTAACCACAACAATCCTTAAGCAATTTCTCTGGAAAACATCTAGCAAATCTTCATCCGCTTTTCGGAGCGTCCATGCTTCAGAGCCATATTTGACCACTGTCATCACTGCAGCTTCTAATATTCTAATCTTGGTTTGCAGACTTATCTTCCTATTCTTCCAGACTTTTTTTTAACTGTGAAAAAACACCCTGAGCCTTGGCTATTCTATTTTTAACATCTTCACTGCTCCCACCATCTTTACTAATAATACTACCAACAAGGTAAGTGAAGCTGTCCACCTGATCAATCTTTTCATTACCCAACGTCACCTTTTCATCTTCACTTATACCTAGCCTTAGTGACTTAGTCTTCCTAACATTAATTTTCAAACCAATTCTTGCACCGTGAACTCGCAAAACCTCTAAAACTTCATTCATTTTGCTCACACTTTCATCTAGGATGCTTAAATCATCAGCATAATCCAAGTCCAGGAGACTTTTTCCTCCCCATTTGATTCCGTGGTCTCTCATTGCCTTTCCTGTCCTCCTTAAAACAAAGTCCATCAAAATAATCCATATAAAGGGGATAGAACACAATCCTGCTTAACTCCTGATTTAATGCAAAACCAGCTGCTAACCTCATTTCCTACCTTAACCGCAGCAGTGTTATTCTCGTACATAGCACTAATCACTTTAATGTATTTGTCTGGTATACCATACAAGGATAAAACCTTTACTAAAGCTCTTCTATCAACAAAATCGAACGCTTGCTCATAATCTATAAAACTGAGGACTAAAGGTGTTTGAAAACTCAGGCACATCTCAATTATTAGCCTAAGAGTGAAAATTTGGTTGACCCATCCTCTACCTTTTCTAAAACCGCCCTGCTCTTCTCTTAAAATTTTGTCTACGGCATCAGTCAGTCTAAAAAGTATCATATTACTAAGTAATTTACTACCTACAGAGACCAGACAAATGCCTCGATATTTACCACACTCACTTTTATCACCTTTCTTATAAAGTGGCTTAATTAAGGTTTTCCTAAAATCGTTAGGTACTTCCCCTTTTTTCAAAAATCCTATTCATAATCTTCAGTAAATTATTTCTAACCTCAGAGCCACCATATCTAAAAAACTCATTTACCACCCTATCAGCACATGGAGCCTTATAATTCTTTAATCCTTTTAGTACTTTTGCTAATTACTCCTCACAAAACAAATCTTCCTTCATATCCAAGGTATCAGAAACTTTTTCATTTTCCTCTATGTTTTTTCCTGCAACTCTATCTCGGTTAAGCAAATTCTCAAAATGTTCGGCCCATCTCTCTTTAGTTTTTTCCTTATCGCTAATTGCGACGCCATTCCTATCTTTAACTGGGCCAAGTCCGGATTGACTACTCCCTCGCAATTTGTTAACGTGCCAGTACAATATTTTACTATTATGCCGTCTAGCTGTATCTTCCAGATCCTCGGAAATTTTATCCATGGCCTCCACTTCACACCTCCTTAGTTCATATTTTAATACTTTCTCCACTTTCTTTACATTTCTTTTGTTTTCATACGATCTATCACTCAGATAACTCTTGTACAAGTCCTTTCTCCTTTCTATTAAACATAAAGCTTTTTCACTAATATTCTTAGCTGCAGTTCTAGCCTTCATCCCTAATACACCTTGAGCAACTTCACAAATTATTTTTCTAAAATTATTCCAACCATCTTCCGCATTATCAAATTTTAAACTCTCAAGTTTAGTATTCAACTGTTCCTGGAAAGTTTCGCTCAAATTTTCATCCTGGAGTCTACCAACATCATAACTTCCCGGGAGGTAGTTACCCTTCCGATATTTCAGCTTTAAATTAACCCTTGACGCTATTAGATGGTGATCTTTACTTTTAACATCAATAACAGCACTCCTATATACCCCAGTATCTTGTATTGATCCTGCCGGTCTTCGGTTTACTATAACATAATCAATAAGGTTTGCTGTCTTACCATCACCTGAATACCCTGTTAACTTATGAGCCATTTTATGACCAAACACCGTATTGGTTATAACTAGATTGTTGTACCTACAAAATTGCAAAAGTCTCTATCCATTACTGTTTTCTTTTCCTACACCAAATTTACCTAGGCTGGGATACCATCTATCCCTATTTCTACCAATCTGGGCGTTAAAATCTCCCAGTAATAACATCATATTTCTACCTGGGACCCTGTCTATTTGCTCCTGTAACTGTAAGTAAATTTCATCTGATTCACTAGTATCTCCGTCAGTCGGTTCTATAGGGGCGTATACTACTATAACTGATACCCTGAACTTTCTAGTCATAAAATGAGCAATTAGTATTCTATTATTAATACCTTCCCAGCCTAAACAACACTTAGCAGCTTCCTTATTCATCATGAGCCCTACTCCCTGTCTATGTACCCCATCCTTCCTACCTGAGTAAACAAATTCTATATCACCTAATTTCATGCTTCCTACCACTGGGATATGAGTTTCAGAAACTCCTAATAAATCCAGTTTGAATCGTCTGAATTCGTCAGTCAAAATGTCGATACGATAGTCATTTTTTAATGTCGTAACAATCCAAGTTCCAATTTTCATGTACTTTAAATCATTGAAATTATTTTTGCCTCAAGAAAAGCAATGATCCCGGATACCAGTGCAGGACGGGGATCATATATCTTCTCAAGTCTACACCGGAGTGCTTAAGCTGGCTTAGAACCGGACAGCAAGAAGTCCCTGGGACCTCCATGAATGGAGGCTTTGTGCAATCCTGGGCCCATCTTGGTCACAACATGGCTTTCAGCACTTGGCGATGCTCTTCTATCACATAGAGTCGAAATCCTGCACAGACAGTCTCAAGCCTATTACCTCCGACTCATTATATATTCATGCCTACAAATATTATGCTACTATGGGGAGGCAACCCATAATAGATAAATTAGCTAGGAAGAGGTTTTTCAGCCCAAAGATGCCCATCAAAACATACCAAGCCCAGAAGAATTGTCCATTAGTCAGAATCCCGTGCGAATGCTGTGTCGTTTACTAGGCTATCCTCGACGGGCGCCACTCCTTAAGTGGGAATAGAGTTGACCGCAAGGTCCCCAGTCTTGCAGGTACCCCGAAAAGGTCGAAGCAGCCCTTTGCAGAGGCCTTTGTCCATAGATCTGGATTTTACGCCCTGCCACAGTTGCCCTCCTATAGAGGATCCTCCCGCGACGGTGTTCTGCATCACCATGTAATTTAACCCATTACTGGGAGAAGGTTTGCAACTCATGGGACTTGTGGACAAACCAGTGGGCTATTTTGAGTGTACATTTGAGGGGCCTTATTCCTCCTCCGCCTGTATTTACGACCCCAGGCGTGGTTGCCCCAGTTTCTATTATGGACCCCCAGGGACAAGGTCCCCCCTTGGTCCGTGCCTCCTATGGAGGTACCCTACATATCTGTAGAGCGTTCCCCTATCGCCACCTGGGGACACGCTGAATGACCTGGGGGAGGCCAGGAACATAAAAATGAAATTAATCAAAAATATTATGTTTCCTTTAAACATGGAAAATGGTATAGTCTTCTGTATGACTTTTTAAACATCAAATTATTATAGAGAAGTATGAACAAAGTTGTACAGATGACTTTTTGGTTTTCTTATTTAATATAACTCAACATTAGCTTGTAAAACTAATGTCTAGCCAAATTTATTGATTTACTTCAACATTAGCCTATATCTTATTCCTTTCAAGTAAATAAGTATAAGTAAAGTCTCCTAATTCGGAGGATTATCAAGTAAATTCTCAAGGGCTTTTCAAATCAATCCAAAAAATAACATAGAGGTACTTCTTTGAAAATGAATCAGTGAAATAGCTATTTATTTTAGTTATTAAATTTAAACCTTAAATATTAAATTTGTTAATATTAATTAAATTATTGTTATCTTTTAGAATCACCAAATGAACTTTAATATTCAATTTATTAAATAAATGTTTGTCATTCAGGGACACTGTAATTTCTATGGGGTTTTCTTATTAACGCAGAGACTAAAGTTAATTAAGTGCTTTGAAGCTAAAATGTTGAAGAATGAAAAACATTACAAAAATCAAATTAAAAAAAAAATGAAAAAAAACAGCAAAATTGCAAAGGGAAAGATTTGAGAATCAAACAAAGGGAGAAGCAAAAAATGAGAAAATAGGCAACAAGAAAGAAGAAAAGATATTGGTCCTTAGCAAGGTTGTATCCAGAGGGGGAGCTCCGAGTCCTGAAATCCCCCCTCCCCCCATGAAATTTGCGTATATAATATAGGGTGTATCCCATTTGAGCGCTTTCCCATTTGAGCGCCATGGCGCGCAAATGGGAAATTCCCATTTGCGCGCCGTATTTTAATTAGTTCAGTTGTGTCCCATTTGAGCGCCAGATAATATTTTGCGTTTCCTCTTCATGTTGAAAATCGCTCTTCTCTTATCCAAGTCCGAAATTGAACTGAACTGAGCTAACAATCTTGCACCCTCTTATAACATTTACTTCGAGCGCCCATTAATCCTAATTTACGATGCAAGGTCAGGTGACCTAATTGCGTAAGCGATTGCACAACCGTTTACCTACGGTATAGCCCTTACCGTTCATTATAGAACCGGTTTTTTTTCGTTAGTTTCTTTCAGCTTAGCGTGATACAAGCAGGGTTGCCAACTCGACATATTTTATGTCCAAAGGACATATTTCTATGTGCCTGGACATAATAGGGCAAAAAATGGACAGATTTTAGACATAAAGTGGACACATTTTCCAAATTTATGAGGTAAAACAAATTACTTTCATAAAAAAAATGTCACTCATCACCAAATGAGTGCTAAGACTTATATCTACTTATTTTTTAGTTCTGTTTTGTGTTTTCCGGGGTTGCTTGCTCTTCCCTGAAGCAAACTTTCTGAAAATGTCTTCAAAATTCTTTCACCTATAAATGGTATTATTAACCCTGATTTTTGATCGCCACGGTCAAGATAAAAGACAAGCTGTCACCTTTTTCATATAAACTTACTTCCGGCTTCCGAACGTCACACAAAAACCTCATTGAAAAGTTAACAAAATGAAACCTTTCGATTGTTGTTGGTCTGAAATCAAAACAAAAGCCAAGTTGTCAAACACCCGGGGTAAATTCCTTCAGTTTGAAAATTTTCATCACGGGAAAGGAGCTGAGAGAAATTTAAGTAAGTAAAAATTTAATATTAGGTGATATAGCTAGGTGATCAGGTAAATTTTTCGCAAATCATATTATTGACTTACGAATAAAGTAAACACACCACTCGATGCCTTTTTTAGGCTCTTTCCAAATATAATAATCATTTTTGTCGGAAATGAATTTTACCCCCACCCCTATGTATACCAATCCAGGGTATATATTTGCACATTAGGGGGTGGGGTGGGGGTAAATTTTAAACTTACCTCCCATTAACATCAGAAATAAAATTTACCCCCCCCCCTAATGTGCAAATATATACCCTGAATTGGTATATATTGGGGTGGGGGTAAAATTCATATCAGAAAAAATGATTATTCTATTTGGAAAGAGCATAAAAAAGGTATCGAGTGGTATGTTTACTTTATTCTTATGTCAATAATATCAACTGCGAAAAATTTACCGACGGGTCTTCATGTCTGTTTTCCTCATACAGTATATAGCGGTGGATACCGCATAATGCATAAGTACCTGTATATACCTTTAGTAGTAAATATATATGGTATACATAAATACTATATATATTTACTTAGTTTATAATACTATAAAGCAATATATATAGTATAAGCCTAAAATTGGGGCTATTGAAAAGGAGATATGTTAATAAGACAGTTCCTATTTATAATATAAAAAATTGTAGTTATCAAACTTTGAAAGTCATTTCGCTATACTTACCTCCCAGCACCTCTAATGTGCAGACGTATAGATAGACGAATTGTATTATTCCCATATGTTTCCCCGTTTCTTGCTTTCGTCAGCATTTATTTGATTTACGGTTATACTTGTTGAAAAAAGAGTGATGCATAGCAAAATGCATAGAAAAATATTAATTTTTACTATATTTTTGCACATTAAGGAGGGAAAGCATAGTGGAATAACTTTAAAAATTATATATATATATATATAAATATATATATATATATATATATATATATATATATATATATATATATATATATATATATATATAATATATATATATATATATATATATATATATATATATATATATATATATATATATATATATATATATTGCTCCTTACTTTCAGTTGAAAATATTGTTTTTTCTTATTTAATTTCTTATTGTTTTTTAAATAATTCTGGGAAATCCGGCACCCCCTTCATAGTAATGTCTCTTCCTCCATGGAAAGATCCTCCCACGTAAAACCCGACCCCCCCCCCCAACTACCAGAAAAAATTCGCCCTGAAAACTTCTGTATACTTCCCAATAACCAATATTATGTGTAAACATTGGGCAAAGTTCAGAACTTGCAGACTGTCCCCGTGGGACTGTGGGGGTCATCCTCAAAGACGTAGTTATTGTATTTTTCGAACATGCTGAACAAAATGGCTATCTTAAAATTTTGATCCAGTGACTTTGGGGAAAAATGAGCCTGGGAGGGGGCTTAATTGCCCTCTATTATTTTTGGTCACTGAAAAAGGGCACTAGAACTTTTAATTTCCATTCGAATAAGCCCTCCCTCGATATTCTAGGACCACTGGGAAGTCAGTTTGACAATGAAGAGCTCCAAGAATAAACAACTGCTAGAACACGACGGTTTCGTCTACAGATTCGATAAGCCGATTTCTGGAGGAAGAAAGAAGAGCTGGAGATGCATGAAGAAGGGATGTCTCGGGCGGTTACACACTGATTCCAGCGACGGCTCACCAGTTTCAGTTGGTACGCACGACCACAGCGCTGATCCTCTGCAGACCCAGCAGTACAAATTCCGGTCAGACCTTCGAAGCGAGTCAGCCCGTACTACTCGTCCGATTCCCGCTATCTACGACGGCCAGGTCGCAAGTGCTGCTGCCAGTGGGCTGAGTGCTTTGCCTCACTTACCCTATAAGCACGTGAAGTCGTCCATGTACAGATCACGAAACAAGCTGATACCACCACTGCCCGCTGATACTATATCCGTACCGACGCCCTTGCCCCAGGCTTTCAGTGAGACGTCTGCAAACCAGAGATTCCTCCTCTTTCAGCTTCAAAATAACGCTGCGATTTGCTTTGCAACCGACGAGTCGTTAAGTCTGCTTGAACGAAGCCCGGAATGGTATATGGACGGCACCTTCGACTCAGCTCCTTCCCCATTCGGCCAGTTGTTCACCGTTCACGTTTTCTTCGGCGACAAGCAACTTCCCGCTGTCTTCGTGCTCATGGAGAGCAAGTCTGCACAGCTTTACAACGACGTCTTCAGCGAGCTGATCCTACAGGCTGCGATGAAAGGAGTGACACTTCGCCCGACGACCGTCGTCTCTGATTTTGAGACCGGTCTGCTGACATCCGTGAAGCAAGTTTTTCCGGCCGCCAAGCACCGTGGGTGTTACTTCCACTTTTGCCAAGCAGTAATCAGAAACTTGGGGCGTCACTCAGTCCGTGAGCTGTACATGACCGATGCAGACTTCAACCTCTACGTTCGAAAGCTTCTGGCTCTGGCGTTCCTACCTCCAGCGATCGTCAGAATCAATTCTGGTCCAATCATTTCTCACATCGTTCGTACCTGGCCTTCGGCTCGTCCGTTTGTCACTTACTTCAGCCGTCAGTGGTTCGACCAATGTCCTCCTCATTTCTGGTCAGTCTACGGCATCCAGCGAAGGACAAACAACGACCTCGAATCATGGCACATGCGGTTTAACCGAAGAGTCGGTCGCTACCACCCGAACTTGTGGCAGTTTATCTCTTTCCTGAAGGAAGAACAAGCAGTCGTCGATTCTGCAAGGACACAGCTACTCCAGGGTCATGTCATCCATCGGACGAACAAGAAGTATGCAGGGCTGAACGAACGACTCGAAAAGCTGTCGACGGAGTACAGGGCTGGAACTCGAACAGCAGACGAGCTTCTCTTGGGTGTCGCACATAACATTTCACCGGATGTGTGATATTAGCAGTTTTTGTTTGTATTTTTACCAATATATTAATTTGAATTATCCGTTTTTGGCACGATTTTTGGGTGATTTCGTTCCATTTCTAAACGATCGTTGTGAAATAACTCTAAAAAAAGAGCCGAATATTTCGACTTGACCAGCAAGCCTTCTTCAGCGGCAATCAGTTCTTACCCTATGAACGTGCGTAAAATCTTCACTTATATTCTTCACAAGCTTAACAAACGTTTAGCTTCTTAACTCTCAGTACAGAGTTATTTCACAACCATTGACCCAATAAAATCCTCAGTTTTGTTCGTTGTCTTCGTGGCAATAAATATTTCTACAGGTCAATGTGGCAGCAAACCACGCTTCATCCACCGCAAAATCACAATTTTGGGTTTGGCGCTCAAATGGTACTCCGTGGCGCTCAAATGGGAACAAAATTCCATGGCGCTCAAATGGAACAAAATTCCGTGGCGCTCAAATGGGAAAGCGCTCAAATGGGAACACCCCATAATATATGCGTATAAAATAATTTGTGATGCTTTTTTTTTGTAAAACTTGCAAGGGATAAGGTATAAGGAAAAGGCTAAGGATAAAGGACAGGGAAAAGGTATAATTGGGAAATATAACTACGATTGGGTAATCTGCTCAATAGAACATTAAAACATAAAAATAGAAATTACAGGTTATTTTCTAATGCTATTGTTTTAATTTGATGTTAAGCTCTAATTTTAATTGTTGGTTTGGGTAAGGTATATGTAAATTTTCTCAATAGATTCGTTGTGTAGCCCCATCTGTCGTTTGCACGTAGGCAGAATAGAACAAGAAGAAGAGTAAAATTGTGCAAAGAGAGGAAAAGATTCAGGATACAAGAGGCATGAACACAGATTTTGGACTTCAATATTATGTGATTTTGATCTGTATAACTAGGTCATCTCTTTTTCAAGTAAAGTAGGGCTACATAAATAAGACTACAAATGCTGGTAGGGTAAAATTCTACTTTTGGCTATCTTGGAAAGGGGTTAGGTTAGGAAAATGAAACTTTCAGGGATTGGTCTACAGACTAAAATAGGCTATGTCCCAGGAAGGTATTTTGAAGTACCTATCTCCACTCCTTCTTCCTCTAAAGGGTCCTGAATTTTGCCTACATAACAGGTTTATACCTAGGCTATTGAAATTTTGACAAAAAATATTTTACCTTAATTTTCAGTTATTGGTTTCTTTTTTTTTGCTTTAGTTCTGAAAATGGTAAATATTTACCAAATCATATTATTGAGTAACAACTAAAGTGAATATACCATTTAATGCCTTTTTATGCTGATTACAAATGTAATAATCATTTCTATTGGAAATGAATTTTAGCCCCCCCCCCCCCCCCCCTATATATGCCAATTCAGGGTATATATTTCTACATTAGGAGGGGTGGGGGCAAATTTTATTTCTGATGTAAATGGGAGGTAAGTTTAAACTTTACCCCCCCCCCCCCTAATGTAGAAATATATACCCTGAATTGGTATATATAGGGGGGGGGGCTAAAATTCATTTCCGATAGAAATGATGGTCAATATATACTAAATCATATTATTGAGTTTCAAATAAAGTGAATACACCATTCAATGCCTTTTTTGTATGCTGATTACAAATATAATAGCCTAAGCATTTCTATCAGAAATGAATTTCAGCCCCCCCTCCTATATAGGCTATACCTAACCCAACCTAACCTAACCCTGAATTGGCATATATAGGGGGCGGGGCTGAAATTCATTTCCAATAGAAATGCTTATTATATTTGTAAACAGCATAAAAAAAGGCATCGAATGTATTCACTTTAGTCCTAACTCAATAATATGATTTGGTATATATTGACCAAAATGATTATTATATTTGTAATCAGCATAAAAGAGGCATCAAATGGTGTATTCACTTTAGTTATAACTCAATAATATGATTTGGTATATATTTAATTTTATTTCTGATGTAAATGGGAGGTAAGTTTAAACTTTACCCCCACCCCCCTAATGTAGAAGTATATACCCTGAATTGGCATATATAAAGGGGGGGGGGGCTAAAATTCATTTCCAATAGAAATGATTATTAGCCTATATTTGTAATCAGCATAAAAAAGGCATCAAATGGTATATTCACTTTAGTTGTTACTCAATAATATGATTTGGTAAATATTTACCCTGAAAATACAATTCCTGTTATTTGAGTAGAATTTTAAGCCATGTCAATGTTTTTTTTCGAAATTTAGGAAATGGGACATCCACCACATGGCTAATATGGGGGTAAAGTTAATTTGGGATGCAAATGGGTGTTATATTTAGATTGAGGATGCAATTCTAGGTATATATTCACATGTTAGGGGGTTGAGGGTATATATTCTGTGAATTTATAGGTTCTAAGAAATTCATGCATTTCTTAGAAAAACTGGAAAAACAAGAAAAAATTGAAGATAATGGCTCTCCCCCTGCAAAATGTGTTAACTAGGATAATTCTCCATATTCTGGAGTAAGAATTATCTTCTTAATATGTTTCCTTATTTCCAGCTGGACTCCTATGCTTAAAATACTGATTGGCCGGTTGGCTAATTTAAAGATTTGTATATATATATATATATATATATATATATATATATATATATATATATATATATATATATATATATATATATATATATATATATATATATATATTATATATATATATATATATATATAATATATATATATATATATATATATATATATATAATATATATATATATATATATATATATATATATATATATATATATATATATATATATATATATATACACTGTCAAATTAGCCATCTGGTGGTATCCCTAGGAAATGTATTTGCATATCTTTAAAACCTTATAAATTGGGATTGAGGAAAGTTGTGAAGCTGGAAACAATTTTGTTGTACTTTATTTAAGCAGAAAATCTATTTTGCAAGTTTTAACTTTTATAATAGGCTACGCAGATTTTTAAAGGTCATCAAAGGTCAGGACCCTCTGGAGGGGGAAGGAGTGGAGGTAGGTTTTTCAAATACCTTCCCATGACATACTTTAGCTTGTAGAGCCATCCCTGAAAGTTTCATTTTCCTAACCTAATCTCTTTCCAACATGACCAGAAGTATCTAAAGTAGAGGTAAAATTTTAGGCTAGTTTGGCTACTTTTTGCTGTCATGGAAAGGGGTTAGGTTAGGAAAATTAAACTTTCTGTAGGCTAATGAATCTAGGTCCCAAAACTTACTCTGGGAAGGTATTGCCAAACTTTCATGCTAACCCTCTTCTGATTTTTAAGTCTAAAAAATTTACCTACTTGATAGGCTAGAAATTTTGAACTAGGCTATTGGAATTTCAAGAAAAAAACAAGTTACCTTAATTTTCAGTTATGCTATCAGCCATGGGCGTAGGCAGCATATTGTCTAGGGGGGGGGCAGTTGATAGTGTGAAGGAGGGTCTTTTATCAACTACTTTTCCAACCATTTGCTTTTTCAGCCATATCTAATGTAAATTTAAAGGTCTAGGGGGGGGGGCAGCTGCCCCCCTGCCACCCCTCCCTACGCCCATGCTATCAGCTTCTTTTTTTAGACTTAGTTCTGAAAATGCAATTCCTGTTATTTGAGTTGAATTTTAAGCCATATAATGGTTTTTAATTAAAGAATTTTAACCTATTTGCCTATCTTTGAAACCTTATAAATTGGAATTGAGTAAAGTTGTGAAGCTGAAAACAGTCCATGTACTTCATTTTATACTTGTCTGTTATAGCATCAACCTCAAATTCTTCATCTAAGTTGAACCTGTTTCTCTGATGCTCAATCCTAATGATATATCACAAAATATGATAAAAATATAATACTTCATTAACAAAATTATAGGAATGTCTAGCTCTTGTTCACAATAGGCCATAGATTATCATTTGTAAAACCACAAATAAATGAAGCAAATTGCAGCAACAAATGGCATTCTGTTGAGAGCATACCAAATTCTGACATGCAAACCAGCTTGTTTCTGACATGCCTTTCTCATACGCCTCTAACAAGGCTTTTATCAAAAGAGTGTAAAATTATTTTGTGTCCATTGACACACTGTTTTGGTTTGGGCAACAACCCTTATCCTGGAAAAGTCTAATTGCCTCTTCTTCAGCCTTTAGCAAATGTCAAATTTTCATTTTAACATCTATCTTTAGACACTATTCTCTTTCAATGCAGATTGCAAACTAAAAGGATTTCATATGTGGTAAAAAAAACAACAAAAAAACAATTCCACTTAGGGTAAACTTAGATAAAGAATTTGAGGTTAGCACTATAACAGACAAGTACCCTTCATTTAAGCAGGAGATATGTTTTGCAAGGTTTCACTTTCATATCAAACAATTTTAAAGGTCATCAAAGGTCACTGCCCTCTTAAGGGAGTGGAGAAAGGTTCTTCAAAATACCCTCCTGGGACATACTTTAGTCTGTAGACCCATCTTTGAAAGTTTCATTTTCACAACAATCCGTTTCCTAGATAGCAAAAAGTAGCTAAACTAGAATTTTACCAAGATATTCTCAGAATAATTGGTTGGCAAAATAACTGATTAAGGGTAATAATTTTTTTGTGATGAATTGATGGGTAGATTATAAGGGAAAATTGTAGACAAGCTATGTTTTGTTATCTTAGAAAGTAGTCAGGCTATGTTAGGAAAACAGAACTTTCAGGGATGGATCTACAGACTAAAATGTGTCCCAGGAAAGTGTTTTGAAGTACCTACCTCCACTCCTTCTCTTTCTAGAGGCCACTGACCTTTGATGACCATTAAAATCTTTTTCTTTGTTGAAGTAAAACTTTACAAAATAAATCAGCTTAAACAAGAGAACAAGAAACTGCTCTCAGCTTCAGACTTCTGCTCAATCCCAATTTATGAGTTTTGAAATTTCTGTAAATACCATTCATAAATTTAGAAAAAACCCATTGATATGGCATTAAAATCAGTAAATATGCTTAAATAACAGAATCCAGTAATAGCCTAGACAGCTACCTCCACATAAGGAAACATTTAAAGAAAACAATTCTTACTTCATAATATGCAGAATAATCATAGTTAACTCATTTTGCATGCAGCTAATCTTTACCTTTGCCTCTTCAGTATTTTACACTTTTTCAACCAAATTTCTGAAAAGATGGATATGATGAGTTTCAAACTGTTTTCAAAATTTATTCTGTTTTCAAACTTGTGCTGAAACAAATGTTTACAGATGCCACTATATGCAAACTGCAGTAGCATCAACACAAACACCATAAATACCATCTAGATTATATCAGAATGGATGGATCTGCAGACTAAAATATGTCCCAGGAAAGTATTTGAAGTACCTACCTCCATTCCTTCTCCCTCTAGAGGGCACTGATCTTTGATGACCATTAAAGTATTTTTTTCTTTGTTGAAGCAAAACTTTAGGGAAACAGGGATGTTTCCCTAAAGGCATATTGGATCCTGTAAGTAAATGAAGAACAAGAAACTGTTTTCAGCTTCAGACATTTGCTGAATCCCAGTTTATGAGGTTTAAAATTTTGGCAAATAAAATTCCTAAATTTAGAAAAAACATTGACATGGCATTAAAATAAGTAAATATACTAAAATAAAAGGTATTCCAACAATAGCTTAGATAGCTACCTCCACATAAGGAAATATTTTAAGAAAATAGTTATTATTTCATAATACAGAGAATAATCATAGTTAACTCCTTTTGCATTTAGCTAACCTTTATCTTCATCTCTTTCAGTGTTTTACACTTTTTCTACCAAATTTCTGGAAAAAAGAGTATTTGATGAGTATTTATTCAGTTTTCAAAGTTGTGCTGAAACAAATGGGATCTACAAAATTTGTTTACAGATGCCAGTATATACAAACTGCAGTGGCATCAACACAAACACCATTGCCACCATCTAGATTATATCTTAAGTATGAGTTACTGTAAAAATTATCTTAAATTGCATGTCCAGTAAGATAAGGTGGTGATGAGCCTCCTGTAGGACATCTTGCTGGTGGTGTGATATGACTAAAGTTTGGCAACCCAGGTTAGCCTACATCTGCATTGGCCCAGTCTTGATCAACTCCTTGCTTGAAAACATCTATGGTTTGGGACTGGATGGTGGCGTCAGAGAGACTGTTCCAGTAAGGGACAGCAAGTACAGAGAAGAATTGCCGGCACTCATGTCAATGACAATGGGGAACTTGCAGCTTCTTAGTGTGAACTCTTGTTGTACTTGCTTGGGATGAGGAGAAAACTTGACTTGAGAGGTTGTTTTTTAGCAATTTGCCAGTAGCAATTGCGTCTCCTCTCTATCTTAAATAGACTAGGGTGGGGAGTTTGAGGGGTACAAGGTGTTTCTCATATGGCTTGTCTTGCAAAGCTGGTAGAAGCTTTGTTGCTTGCTTTTGAACACTCAAGTGCTTTAATGTCCATTTTATAATGAGGAGATGCTAGGATCATTCCAAATTCCAGGTGTGGACATACAATAGCTTTGTACAGCTTCTTGACCACACATGGCATCCTGGTGGTAAACATTCATTTTACAAGCCTTATGGCTCACATTGCTTTAGCAGCTTGGGCTTGTGTGTGGCTGTGGAACTTAAGTTTGTTATCAATAATAACCCCTTGGTCCTTCTCCTCACTTACAGCTTCTAGTAGTTTATCTCCAATATGGTAGGGTTGTCTAGGCTTGTTGTGTCCAAGATGCAGGACTTTGCATTTTGACATGTTGAACTGCAAACCCCATTCAGATGACTATCTAGATAGTTGATCTAAGTCTTCCTGCATTGTTGAGTGATTGGGGCTAATTTGGGCCTGTCCTTAGAGCTTGCAATTGTCAGTATATAGTGTCAGTGGATTGTTCAGGTTAGTTGTACAGTCATTAATATATATGCTGAACAATGTGGGCCCCAAGATTTTACCCTGTGGGACTCCACAAATTACAGGAATTTCATCTGAATAAACAGTTTTACTGGTGACATCATAAACTACGTCCCTCTGATTTCTTCCAGTAAGACAGGTTTCAATCCAGGCAACAATATACTCATGTACCCTGTATGATTCCATTTTCTGGAGAAGAAGTTGATGCTGTACTTTATCAAAGGCTTTTGATTGATCAAGCAATGTGACATCCACCAGAAGGCCATCATCCAAGAGTGGTCAGAAAGTCATATATTTCAATGAGATTTGTGTCAATTGAGCAACCTTTATGGAAACCATGCTGACTTTTTGAAAGTGACTGATTTCTTTCAAGGTGAGAGACCAGTGCATCATTCATGATGCTTTCAAGGACCTTGCATACAACAGAATTGAGACTCATAGGGTGATAATTACTGGCTTGGTCCTTTCTCCCTTTCTTGAACATGGACTTGATGTTGGCCTGCTTCCAGTCACTTGGGAGCACTTTGAAAGTGAGTGACATTCCAAGAATCACTGCAAGTGGCTCAGCAATTTGTTGTTAAAAGAAAAACGGGGTGAAATTAAAATTACATTAAGAAGTCAATAAACTGAATCATGCTGCAGGTGAAAAATTTATGTAGTATGTGTGACAATAAAGTTATGTCTTTTTGAGTTCTACATCCAACTGAAGAGGACATACAGCAATTTTTTATTGACCAAAATGTTCTGTCCAATAAAGTTTTTTGCTATAAATATCAAAATAATGTTATTTTGATAAAGAAAAACATTTGTTTTTCTTTATCAAAACATCTCTTTTGAGACTTAACTTCCTTTAATACAGATAACAGCGATAATGTGGATTTTTTTGTGATGTGGGTAGAGGATGCAGCATGCAAGAATTTATGATACATGAAACTGGGATCACTAAACACACTGCCCCTGATTGGCAAAGTTTTTGTCATAAATTCTGTTTAGGCTTTGTAGGGTGGTACAGTGAAAAATTGGGTTGTCCAGGGATGATTGTAGAAATTGACAAAGCCAAAATTGGAAAAAAATATAACAGAGGACATTTCATTGAAGGGCAGTGGGTGTTAGGGGACATAGAGAGGGACTCAGGAAAATTCTTTATTATTCCAGTTCCAGATTGGTCAGCAGAAACACTGCTTGAGATTATATGCAAATGGATTCTTCCCACCACAACAATAATCTTGGATTGCTGGAGAGTGTATAATATACATTGAACAATCAATGTTTTCAGCACTTGACAGTGAATCATAGTGACCAATTTTGTGGATCCTGTTACTGTTGTCACACAGAAAACTTTGAAAGTATAAGACATTCAATGCATGAAACAATCCCCAAGAGTAGGAGATCAGGAGAGCACATGTTAGGCTATCTAGCCAAATTTTACTGGAAGACTGTATTCCCAAATTAAGGTGCAAGATTACACCATTTATTGCTTCAGGTGGCTGAGCTGTACAAACCTGACATTCATCAGTCAGCTGAAACTTCACTTGGCACCAGCCAAGGGTCAGATCAAATTCTATCTTACTATTTGATTATTACAAATAATCTTTAAATTAATTCCCTTTAATCAAAATTCAGCTTTATCATCTTGATTCATCATAATTGATAAAAAATTATTCATATTTATTTGTATGATTCCGTCTGACTGAGAAACTGCTAGGTCATTGTAGTATAAAAAAGGTGAATTTTTATATACATTTCTGTAACATTTATTCTTAATTGTGTTTTGCCACCACTGCAATTACTTTAGCAACCTTGATTAGCAAATATGTAGATGGGGTTTTATTTTGTGTTGACATCACTTGTGATTTCTAAAGTGGTGTCTAAACAAATTTTGTAGATGGCACTTGTTTCAGCACATGTTTGAAAACTAAAAAAAATGCTTATTGAATCCATGCCTTTTTTCCAGAAATTTGGTAGGAAAAGTGTAAAACACTGAAAGAAGTGAAGATAAAGGTTAGCCTTGTGCAAAATGTGTTAACTATGATTATTCTGCATATTATGATGTAAGAATTGTTTTCTTAACATGTTTCCTTATGTTGAGGTAGCTATCTAGGCAATTACCATAATTTTATTTTCAAAACTAAAACCTGAGTAAAATAAAACTGAAAAATTAGGTATAATGTTGTTTTGTCAAAATTCCAATAGGTAATAGACCTGTCAAGTAGACAAATTTACAAAACTTATAAATCAAAAGATGGCTAACATAATAGCTTGGCAATACCTTCCCAGAGCATCTTTTTGCCCTGGTTTCAATGCTTAAAGTTTCATTTTCGTTACCTAATCCCTTTCCTAGATAGCAAAAAGTAGCTTGTCTAGAGTTTTACCATTTATTAATTTGTCAGGACAACTTTTTGAAAGGAGGTTTTATCTTTTTGTGCTAGACTAAGGTAGCTTTTTCCTGTAGCCTTCCAGTTTTTTAATAGGCCTTTATTTGAGATTTAGATTAATAGACCTTTATTTTAGATTGATGTAATTATACTTTTTGTAGGATATTTTTTTCTAGCCCTAGTTCCTAACATCCATGTTCAAGAATAAGCTTGAGTTAGGACAAAATGTTTTTGCTATAGACCAGGGTTCCTAGTTATTCTAGACTTAATCTTCTTGACATATTCCACTGTATGTCCTACTTTGACAGATTCCCCCCTCCCACCATTCACACTAATGCCTTTATAGACCAACAGCCTAGCCTGGATAAATATGAAGGTCTTTTTACTTTGGGTGGCCTAGGTTTCTACTTTAGATGTTCTCTAGGTATTAAGCACAATTGGGGTAAATTTGGAGATGTTTTATGGTAAAGGTCTAGATTATGTGTTATTTAGAAGGAAACATGTTAAGAAAACAATTCTTAGGCTACTTCATAAAATGCAGAATAATTTTAGCTACCACATTTTGAAACCAGCTCCACTAAAATTTACCCCACCGTCCTTCCCTGGTGTGAAAATATAAAACCCAAATTATATATTTCCAATGGGTACCCACAGGGGGGGGGGGGTGTGGCTATGAACCCCTGGAAATTAGGGAATTTCAGTACAAGAAAATCAAAGTAAAGAGAAGAGAGTAGCAAAAAACACGGAAAAAAGTGTGTTTGCTCATGGTTTCCTGCCTTCCTATAGGCTTTGATCCTTAAAAGGGGTAATAAGAGTTCTAATTTGTCACTGAGTGACCCTTTATAAATTTTCCACAAATGATTTTTGTTAAAAAAGAAAAGAAAAATTGTACTGAATTGTAAGTAAACAGCAATCCAATCAATAACAAAATCATAAGAACCCAAATATTGATAACATTAAATCAAAGATTAAGGTTTCTATCGTGGTTACAAAGATGTACACATGTGTAAGCCAGTCACAGAGGAAACCTTCATAAATTTTGGAAAAAACTGGGGTGAGTGCAATGGGGCATACATTGGGGAAATTCAGATAAGAAGATTTTTTTGAGACAGGGGTTATGAAACCTTGTTTCAAGCAGCTTGGGAATTTACCAAATTTTGTGATTTGGTTGAAAATATTTGATAAAGGCCTAGCAATTTTGTCTGAAAAGGCTTTAATTAAGTCAATTGGGATGTCCAAGGGGCAAGGGCTTGATTTTCTGATCCTTATGAGTTTATTTATAACATCAGAGGGAGAAGTTAGGGGGAAGGAGGTATTGGGAGGAATAGTGGGACATGAGCCTGTGAAAGAAGGAGACTTTGAATGATGAAAGCTAGGTACAAATTCAAATCATTGACAGTCTTATTAGTGGTCCAGGAAGATAAAAATCTATTTCAGAAGGACTTTTATCCACATATCTCTTTAATTTTTCTGTACCACTGCTTGGGCTTATTAGAATATAGATTTTTGACTTTACTACTATAATAATCAGTATAATATTAGCCTAAGTAATACAACCTTGCACGTTCTTTGAATTAGACCCTTTTGCTTTATATTAATTTAAAATAAGTTCCAAAGAAGAAGTTTTCTAAAGAAAAGTAAAGGCCATATTAAACTTAAGATCAGAAAAAATAGAAACCTACAATAACTCAAACTCAAATCAACAATAAATTACTATTAAAGCATAAATGAAACCCAAAATGAACAGAGCTGAGTGGATTGGTGCACTGGATTTAGGATCTTTTGTCTGAGAGGACGAGGGTTTGAATCCTAGTCCACCCAATTATTTGGTTTGGGACAGGGGTCAGTGGCGTGACTCTGTAAGGTCAGCCAGAGTCGACCCAGCTTTAAATGGCTACCCTGAGAAATCTGGGGAAGGTAAATAGGAAGGTTGTGTGAAAGCACAGGATGGTTGGCCCCCAACCCCCTATTGCACTTCCTGGCTCAAACCATGGGCCAAACTGAAGGGCCAAGAAACCAAGATCAGCACTGCTGGTAGAGACTGTAAAGTCTAATGCCATATTCCTTACCTTTTTTTTACCTTTTAAAATAAATAGAAATGAAATAAACAATCATAGCAAAAAAACATTCAACAGGTACTAATATAAATGAATAAATAAATCTCAAAATGAGTGAAATTTAAATTGAATATGCAAATCGAGCTTGAAAAAAAAATCTCTACAAAGAAGAGTTTGGGTTTTGCCTCCTTCTTTTGCTGTAAAAGTCTAAAACCTACTGCATCATTGGCACTTTACAGAAAACTGTATGTGTCTTGAAATCAAACTGAATGTTTGGTATATAATGCTATTAATTGTTGAAAGATCCTTAGTTTAAGATTTTATTTCACTGTAATTTTATTTTCATTTTCAATGTTGCAATAACTGAAAAAGAAAATATTTGTAATATAGTTCGTTTTAAGTGAAGCACCAATCAAACAGTTCGTGGTAACAAACTGTAAGTAAGGAGCAACCCGGCTCAATGGTAACCGAAACTCTAAAAAACGGAATTTTGATACCAATAGATACATCAAAAGAATCAGATTTTAATTCTGATTTCAAATATATAAGTTTCATCAAGTTCAATTTTACCTATCAAAAGTTACGTGCCTGAGAAAATTTGGCTGATTGTCGAAAAAAGGGGGAAATACCCCCTAAAAGTTATAGAACCTTAATGAAAATTACACCATCATACTCAGCCTAACAGAGAACCCTACTGTAGAGGTTTCAAGCTCCTATCTACAAAAATGTGGAATTTTCCATTTTTTGCCAGAAGAAAGATCACGGATGCGTGTTTATTTATTTTTTTTTGTTTTTTTTCCCAGGGGTGATCGTATTGACCCAGAGGTCCTAGAATATCGTGGGAGGGCTCATTGGAACGGAAATTAAAAGTTCTAGTGCCCTTTTTAAGTGACCAAAAAAATGGAGGGCAACTAGGCCCCCTCCCACGCTCATTTTTTTTCCCAAAGTCATCTGATCAAAATTTTGAGATAGCCATTTTGTTCAGCATGTTCAAAAATATTATAGCTATGTATTTTAGGATGACTTAATCCCTCGAAGCCCCCAGGAGGAGGGCTGAAAGTTATGAACTTTACCCAATGTTAACATATATTATTGGTTATTGGGACCCGGCTCAATGGTAACCGAAACTCTAGAAAACGGTATTTTGATACAAAGATACATCAAAAGAATTGGATTTTAATGCTGATTTCAAATATATAAGTTTCATCAAGTTTAATCCTACCCATCAAAAGTTACGCGCCTGAGAAAATTTTGCTGATTTTCGAAAAAAGGGGGAAAGACCCCCTAAAAATTAATAGAACCTGAATGAAAATCACACCGTCATATTCCGCGTATCAGAGAACCCTAGTGTAGAGGTTTCAAGCTCCTATCTACAAAAATGTGGAATTTTGTATTTTTTGCCAGAAGAAAGATCATGGGTGCGTGTTTATTTTAATTTTTTTTCCCCAGGGGTGATCGTATCGACCCAGTGGTCCTAGAATATCGTGGGAGGGCTCATTGGAATGGAAATTAAAAGTTCTAGTGCCCTTTTTACGTGACCAAAAAAAATGGAGGGCAACTAGGCCCCCTCCCACGCTCATTTTTTTCCCAAAGTCACTTGATTAAAATTTTGAGATAGCCATTTTGTTCAGCATGTTCAAAAATATTATAAGTATGTCTTTTAGGATGACTTAATCCCCCGAAGTTCCCGGGAGGAGGGCTGAAAGTTATGAACTTTACCCAATGTTAACATATAGTATGGGTTATTGGGAAGTATACAGTACAGACGTTTTCAGGGGAGATTTTTCCTGGTAGTGGGGGGGGGCCTCTGGGCCCGCCCCCCATCCCCTCCCCCGAAATCTCAGATTTTTTTCATTTTCCCATAATTTTCTGATTTTTCTCACAGAATAATGGGTTTGAAGGATTTGGCCCCCCCGAAACAAATTCCTGAGTACGTGCCTGGGGTCGGGGGTTGTGTAGGAGGACCTTTCCATGAAGGAAGTTTTCATGGGGGAAGGGACATTGCTATGAAGGGGACGCCAGACTTCTCAGCATTATTTAAAAAAAGATCAGAAATTAAATATAAAAAAACAAGTTTTTCAACTGCAACAGCAGCAACATCAAAACTTTAAACGAACAGAAAATATTACATATATGATTGGGTTCACCCCCTAGTCAATACCTCACTCTTTAAGCCAGAGATTTTTTAGTACTTTCATAAGAGCTATTTATTCTAATTAACGGCCTTTGTGATTAAGCGGTCATTTTTAACGAATTGGAACAAAATTTGAACTTTTGCTTAAAGAGCAAGGTATTGACTAGGGGGCGAACCCCCTAATATATGTATTAAAAATATATAAACATAGAAGTTCGTTACGTAAGTTAATTCGTAAGTTACGTATATTTATTGCTAATAAAAAGTTCGTAAATAAAATGAAACAAGTTTCGAGAAAGCCATTTAACCAAATAAAAGTAACATAATATGAAAATTTTGTTTTAATTATTCATGTACTGTGAGCCAAGATCAAAACCTGCATTTATTCAAAAACGTTCAAAAATTAAATAGAAAAAACAAGTTTTTTTTTAACTGAAAGTAAGGAGCGACATTAAAACTTAAAACGAACATAAATTATTCCGTATACGAAAGGGGCTGTCCCCTCCTCAACGCCTTGCTCTTTACGCTATAGTTTGACTTTCTCACAACTTTATTTTTTTAAGCAATAAAAACTTTTTTTTTTATTTAATGACGTGAAGGCTTTAGACTTTTACAGTTATGGAAGGGGCAGTATCCAAACTGTTGATTAGTGAAGCTGTGTTTCTCTTATTAATTTTACTGTAATTTTTATGTTTATTTTCAATGTTTTAATAAGTATAAAAGAAAATATTTGTAATGTAATTCGGTTTTAGTACAGCATCAATGACGCAGTAGTACCTGTTGTATGTTTTTTGCTATGGTTGTTTATTTAATTTCTGTTTGTTTTGGGTTTCATTTATTCTTTACTAGTAATTTCTTGTTGTTTTGAGTTTGAGTTATTGTAGGTTTCTATTTTTTCTGGTCTTAATTCTTTTCTTTGGGTTTTGTGGCTGGGGTTTGACTTCTACTAATAGTTTGTGAAACAGACTATTTAAATGTGAGGTTTAAGAAGACTCCTATATATAAAAACATATACGTAAATTGATGGTTTGGTTTCCTTTCTGATAAATAAACTAAACAGAAAATTAAACTAGAATGCTAAATGAGTATTTTGCAAAAGTAAGATCCAGATAATCTCAAATATCTTCTATTCTATCTCTTACGTTATCCCTCTGTTTTTCTCTCCATCCAATCCCCCTTCTCCACCTCGTTCCCTCTCCTCTTTCAATTAGCACCTCTATTAGTAAATTTATTTCTTAACCTTTCACTTGGGCCCCTCTCGTTGTTCTGCACAATGCTCTCATATTCCCTTTGACAAAGGTAAGTCTAGTCTTATCTCTTCTTTTAAAGTTGTCAAAGGTTTTTCCATCTATTTTTATATCTATAACTGTCAACTATTTTATTCAGTCTAAGAAATCACACTATTTCCAAAAAAAGTTCACAGAGTTTAAACTTTGATAATGTGTATCATACCTCCACTTATGTGAATCCATTGGGAGCAATAGAAGATTTACAAGTCTATTAATCGTCTTGGTGACCTATTACTTCCAAGAAAACATCCCAACCATACAATTTACAAGGTATTTTAAAATATATTTTTCAGTCAAGGCTTTCATGGGAGTGAGGTCTACATAGCCATTCACTTTTGCACAAAATTACAGGGGAGATCGATGCTATTCTTCTTTTATTTTTGGGATTCAGAATGATTCCATCCAGAAAAAAGACTCTGTAATAAAACCAGAAATTAATTTAGGAAAAACCATATTTTGACTCATTGAAACTTGAGTTTAAAATATTCAGATCGAAATTAATGTTCCAGAAAGTATTACTAAGCCTGGTTAATTGTTCCATTTTAGTAAAAATGATGTTTTGAAATAATAGGACTCTTAGGGGTGTTTTTATGCTTTTGCTTAACTAGATCTGTAATTATTTATAGGGTTTTGTAGCGTAATATCTATTTTGTCGGACATTTTGATAATAACACTTAGTTTAAGGTGAGGAGGAATTTAAGTTTGATTTAAATAGATATAAGGCGCTACAATTTGCAGTGTCATTTTCACAAATCCCTTTATCCCTTTAAAAATGTAATAATTCTGACAATTTTGATTTTGATTTTATTCCATTTCACAATATTTTTGTAGAGGGAAAAGATTTTTTCTGGCACCCTCATTCTCTGCTTTTTTCTATTATTCACACTTTAAAAAAATTAACTTGTCAATTATTGGCGCCTTTGCCACATGACCCCCTCCCCCCAATCCAAAATTTTGCTCTAGATCTGCATTTGCAAATATATATCCTGGATTGTATATGCACTGAATTTTTAACATGGCACTCGTTTCTTTAAACTGTTTTAATGATTTTTCAAAATAATAGAAAATCTATTGCATATACAATTCAGGGTGTCTATTTGCACACTAAGGGGACACTATTTAGTGTTTGCACACTAAATACATCCAAGAGATAGTATATATATATATATATATATATATATATATATATATATATATATATATATATATATATATATATATATATATATATATATATATATATATATACATATATATATATATATATATACAATGTAAGAAGAATGAATAACGACATTATTTCAAACTTATCTGGCTTTTTAGGAAATTCTATATATAATATATATATATATATATATATATATATATATATATATATATATATATATATATATATATATATATATATATAATATATATATATATATATATATATATATATATATATATATATATATATATAATATATATATATATATATATATATATATATATATATATATATATATATATATATATATATATATATATATATATATATATATATATATATATATGTACAATGTAAGAAGAATGAATAACGACATTATTTCAAACTTATCTGGCTTTTTAGGAAATTCTATATATATATATATATATATATATATATATATATATATATATATATATATATATATATATATATATATATATATATATATATATATATATATATATAAATATATATAAATATATATATATATATATATATATATATATCTATATATATATATATATATATATATATATATATATATATATATATATATATATATATATATATATATATATATATATATATATATATATATATATATATGTAACTCATGCGATGACAAGCATCCCTTCTTGTCTATAACTCATGCGATGTTTTCAAGAGCCTAAGTATTGTGTGTCATATATTGCCAATATATACAGTACTGTATCAGGGTGCACTAATTCACGAATTTATCCTGGAATTTTTTTTTTTTTTCAACTTGGCTTTTCAAACACATATATTTTTCAAGTCTAGTCTCTGCTCTCCCACTCATAAATAAAACAACCATATTTTGTATACCACAGTTGTAATCATAAAATTGTGGAATTTGCTCCAAACCTTTTAGCTGATTTTGTTACATTAAATATTCCTAACATAAGTTGAATAGCTTCATCATAAAACTAAAATCAGTTGTTCGGTAGCCCGGTCGAACCTCTTTGATTTTCCCTTAACGAACTGCCTCCTCAATAATTATTCTCTTGCTAATTAATTGGTGTTAAAAGATGTATGTTCTGCTAAAAATTAATAAATATTTTTTTCTTTACGATCAAACAGTTTGTGGTAACAAACGAAAGTAAGGAGTGACTTGGCTCAATAGTAACCAAAACATTGAAAAACGGAATTTTAATATCAATAGATACATTAAAAGAATCAGCTTATAATGGTAAATTATAAGTAGATTCAGCATACTAGAGAACCCTACGGTAGAATTTTCAAGCTCCTATCCGCAAAAATGTGGAATTTTTCTATTTTTGCCAGAAGGCCAATCATGGATGCGTGTTTATTTTTTTTTTCCAGGGGTGATTGTATCGAAATAATGGTCCTAAAAGATCGAGATAGTTTCATTCGAACGGAAATTAAAAGTTCTAGTGCCCTTTTAAAGTGACCAAAATGATCAGAGGGCAATTGGGCCCCCTCCTACACTCATTCCCCCCCCCACCCCCCAATAAAAATCTGATAAAAAGTTCTGAGACAGCCATTTTGTTCAGTATAGTTTCGGGAGAATTATCTAGGATTTTTTTCCGCGTGTTTTGATTTCCGGGAAATAATTTCTACGGAAGGGGGTATTTCTGGAGTGATCGAGAAACCGATTAGAGATTAAAGTCTTATTCAAATGAAAGAATGCTAAGGACAATTTTTCAGTCTTTAGTGTCCGCAAGAAATTTTACTGGGAGAGGGATCCTCAGCGAGAATGGAACATTCTGGAGGTAATTTGACAAGAAGAAGGGGTGAACTTTACGTTGGGTGAAATTTCCACGGAGGAGTTTTGCGTAAGGGGAAGGGGTATATTTCATAGCAGGGGAGCCAGATTTACCTGCATTATTTCAAAAACGAACAGAAATTTTCCAATATATGAAGGGTTGCCCTTCTTCAATATTTCACTCTTTACTCTAAAGTTTAACTCTTCGTCCCAGTTTTTTTTTTAAGAGCGTCTACTAAAACGGGGGCCGTTTGATTAGAATAAGAAACTTTTTCAAAAGTGCTAATTTATTTTAATTTTTCATGTACGGTGAGCCAAATTCGAACCTGCATTAGTTGAAAAACTTCCAGAAATAAAACTAAAAAACAAGTTTGTTTTAATTGAAAGTAAGGAGCGACATTAAAAGTTAAAACGAACAGAAATTATTCCGTATATGAAAGCGGCTGTCCCCTCCCTAACGCCTCGCTCTTTATACTAAAGTTTTTATTGTTTTAAACAGTAGAATTGTGATAAAGAGTCAAACTTTAGCGTAAAGAGTGAGGTGCTAAGGAGAGGACAGCCCCTTTCATATATGGAATAATTTCTGTTCGTTTCAAGTTTAATGTCATTTCTTACTTTCAGTTAATAAAATTATTGTTTTTATATTTAATTAAAGTAAAGAGAGAAATTGAAACTTTTAACGAACTAAAGTTTCTGCTTCCTAGTTTATGCATCATATTTTTGAAAAGCTGCTTAAATACACTGGCTCTTGATGTTTTCCCATTTTCCTAGAATTATGAAAAAATAGTGCCTGACTAAAAACACAAAACAAGATTAGGAGCAGAAAAATCCTTAACTAGCCCACAGAGAATTAAAGACAAACTTGTAAAGTTCTCCAATGTCTTTGCCAGCCATGGAATTCTCTAATAAACAATTTAAGGCCTCAATGCTCTAATAAACCTTAGTTTTCAGTAAAGTACTAGTTTTTCACCATGATAACTAAAGTTTGATCTTCTAACACGCCTTTTTGTGTGCTCCTTCTAAAAGCAAAGGCCTTTTGTTTTTAGCATGATATATCGGTAATTTCATTGTGGATATAGTTAGGGACTGTGTGTTGGTCTCATTAGGAGAGTGTGATTAGTATAAAATTGTGACAGCGGTGATTACCAAATTTGGAATAGGCATCTGATTGGTAATCTAACTGTATACCTGTTTTTTTCTGGTTTATTTCTTTCCTATATTGTAACTTGTGATGTTTGCGTAATTCTAAATGAAGAACATCTCGATGAGATCTTGGTAAGTTAAAAGAGTTGGAACTTGCGCTAGTATCAAAGGAAAAGTAACCAATGCTTTCTGGTATTTGAAGTCTCTTCAGTTTTTTTTGGTGTAATTATAAGGCAATATTAGCATAGTAATCGGCACTGGATCTCAATTTCTGAAACTAATAAATTTGCTAAGTTAAAGAAAAAAAAACAATAGCGCCAAGATCTGTTAAGCGCTAGATGGAACTGGTGATATTTTATTGACACTAGCACCAATTTCCAGTCCCAGTTTCTTGAAATTTTCATTTAACCACTGATTGGGCTACTATTTATTTGTATGCCCCGGATAATCCTCTCAATAGTATTCTTATACAAAACTGAATTAAGCCTTTAATCCCTTATAACTGCTTAGATTAGTGGCAAACATGTCTTCTTGCTTACTTTCTGGGCTCTAGATTTTTAAAACAACTGGATACCCTGTGGTTAATTTTGCCTATTTTATTTTTGTTTAGTTTTTAGTACTTTTAACTTTGTACGATTTTCGGTTAAATGTGTTTTTCAAGTTTTGTTTCGAGTCTTTTCTGAAGTAGCGAAGCACTCTTACTGAAACAAAAACAAAAAAAAAATGTTTTTTTGGGGCGAAGGGGTGTTGGGATTGAATGCTCATTTTTTCTGCTTACCTTCTCGGAATTGTGTTTCATCTGTTTCCAAAAAGTACGGAATTGCTGATCGCCGTACCAAAGCACGGCAAGTACGGTGTTTTGAGACAAGCACAGGTGTAAAATTTGACTGTTTACCTCACATAAATTAAGTGCTTTTTCAGGCGCTGAAAAGTCCCACTATGTAATGAAAGAAGTGTATTTTCAAACAAGAAGAACAGCGGCTGTAGAAGTAAGTCAGAAGTGGCAGTTGGATGTTATTTAGGAGAGAAGAAGAGACTCAGCAACACCCAATGGAATACCAATGGCTAATGACGAAGTAGGATACCAGGTAGTAGACATAGATCAAGACAACATATTTGTATTATTTCTTGGATAACGGTTGAGGAATATTGGGTGCCTTGGATATAAATATGAGGATGAGCTTTTTTGGAAACTTGATTGATGGCTGAAACTGAATTAAATATGCTTGACTGGCAATTATTTATTTTCATTTTACCTTATTATGCGCAGTAATTAGTATTGTTCTGTGATATTTTCCCTCTAAAGAGTTTTCTCGTTTGGATTAATACTAGGGCCTAGGGAGAGGCTACCAATTTTGGTGTGATGGGTGTTGAACAAATATATTATTTTTCTGATTGAGAGACAGAGGGCAAATTTGCTCAAACTATCCTTGAGTTAATTCTTAACTATCGATAAAGGGCGAATTTGCCGTTTATCCTTGAGTTAATTGACGCTATTTGATTTTAAGATTCCTCTCTCAAACGGATAGAAGTCTCAAAAGCCACCCATTAAAAATAAAATATGAAACAATTAGAAGCCTATAATAGTTCGTGTGAATTTGCTCTTTGTTCTTCAGTCAGGAAAATTATATTTTTGGTAAAAGAAATTTTGTTTTGCTGAAAGAAATTTGAAGGAGAATTTTAAGAAGGGGAATTTAAAGGAGACATAAGCTAAATTCGTTACATTAGTGACAATTTTGAAATTTGATGGCGTATTTGCTCATTCATAGATAGTTGATTAGTTAGAGCTGAATAATGTAACTTTCTTACAGTTATAATTTTCAAATATTCAAAATTTGTCATTGACTGAAAAGAAGATTTAAGCAAATGCAAACGCCATCAAATTTAAATGTTAAGATAAAATTTACTTTAAAAATAACTCACAAGCCTGGCCAAGCCAAATTTCTATTCTGAAGTAAAAAGAAAATCAGAATAACTTATAAAAGGCTTATAAACTCTTCCACATAAAAAACTGGCAAAGGAATGTGCCGTCATTTTATAAAAACAATCAATAAAATATTTAAAAACACTTATATAAATTTTGGGCCATATTATATGGGGCCATAGTATGGAAGAAAAGACTGTGAACTTAAAAAGGGGTCAGTACAAGCGTTAAAAAGAGGATACGTTTTTTGTTTAAATTTTTCCCGGATATTAGGGGTATTTTTTTTTCGTATCTGGAAGTCAAGTGGTGTATCATCAAGTTAAGAGGTTATTGTTTGAATAAACCTAATTTTATTGGATTTCCTTCAAAATTTGCGGGTGCCAAACCGGAGAAGCATATTCACGATATGGACGGACAAAGGAGGATTTCTAGTAAATAAATATGTTCTATCCTATATTAATAAGCAAATAGATTACAGAAAAGGATTCTTTACAGAAATGTTTTCCACGGTATCTTGTACAATGTTAATGAGGATTCTCATTAAATTTCTTTAGAAGGCTTCAACAACCGTAAGCTCATCAAAAAATTTCAATTTGTCGGGAAATTCCTTAGTGAGACTGAAGTAGAACTCGGAGAGTACGTTGGGGTACTCCATTGGGAACAGGGAGAGTTGAAATAATGAATATGGTATTTGACTGATTGTGATCTATTTGATTTGAAAGAAGCGACCAATGTCAGTAGGAAAAGGTCAATATTGAAGTCAGTGACAAGTTTTTTAACTAATACATTGTAATTAACCTTTAGTCCTTAGTTTTATAGATGATGAGCAAGCGTTTGATTCTGTTGATAGAAGAGTTTTAGCGAAGGTCTTATCCTTGTATGGTATACCAGACAAATAAATTAAAGTGATTAGTGCTATGTTCGAGCATAACACTGCTGTAGTTATGGTAGGAAATGAGGTTAGCAGCTGGTTTTGTATTAAATCAGGAGGTGAGCAAGGTTTTTTTCTATCACCATATACACGGGTGATTCTGATGGATTTTGTCATAAGGAGCAAAGCAAAGGTAATGTGAGAGCAATGAATCAAATGGGGAATGAAAAGTCCCCTAGACTTTAGCTGTGATTTTGATTTAAGGATCCTAGATGAAAATATAGGTAAAATGAATAAACTTTTAGAGGTTTTGCGAGTTCAAGGTGCTAGAATAGGTTTGAAAATTAATGTTAAGAAGACTAAGGCAGCTTCACTTACCATGGTGGTATTATTAGTAAAAACGGTGGGAGCAGTTAAGATGTTAAAAGTAGAATAGCCAAGGCTTAGGGTGTTTTTTTCACAGTTGAAAAAAGTTTGGAAGAATAGGGAGGTAAGTCTTCAAACCGAGATTAGAATAAGGGAACTACAATGATGACAAATATGGTTCTTAAGCATGGGCGGTTCAAAAAATGGATGAAGATTTACTTGACGTTTTCTAGAGAAATTGCCTACGGATTGTTCTCGGTAGACGGCTGACTGACCTCATTTCAAACAGTAGGCTGTACGAAAAGTGTGGTTCAGTCCTGCTTTCTAGTGCTATAATGCGAGAAAGGTTGAGATGGCCAGGGCACATAGTGTGAATGGAGGATAACAGACTGCCGAAGATTGTCTTTTTTCGGCCTACCATCCAGGCCTAAACGGAAAGCACATCGTCGACGGTTGGGGTGGGGGATGTCATAAAGAAAGATTTAAGGGAATTGGGAACTTCCCGGGAGGGTGTAAGGAGGGAGACTTTGAATAGATTTGGATGGAGGATGAGCGTGCTTAGCTCTGTTGGCCTCAGGCGGCTATATGCTGCGTTGTGTTGTTAGTTGTAGCAGTAGTAATCCACTTTGACCCTTAAGTCCCTAAAATAGGAGAATTTCCCCGATAGTCACTATACCAGCTCTTAAGTCATTTAAAAGTTTTTTTTGCAAGATTAAGTCATGTGAATACTACAACCAAGGATTCATTCTAGTGTGTTAGTGACCTCTATTGTCCTGAAGACTGCATCGGAGACTGAAGACTGTATTACCGGTGTTTCAGCATAAAATCTCAGCTGGCTCCTAATTGACTAATAAATTCACAAGTTGATGTAGAACTCTTACCTACCTAATCCTTATATCCATTGTTGCAATTATAGCTGCAATTTAGAATAGAATGATCATAGGCCCATAGTAAAGAAAAATTTTGGAAACGATTTAAATAAAATAATGCTAATGCGAACAAAAAGTAAGAAGCCCAGAACTTTTAAGAGGGCGGTAAGTTGCGTATTAAAAGTGTGACCTGGAGAAAATGGTTTAAGAAACTGAGAATAACTTATCAAAGGGTGGGATTACGGATCATGGAATCTCTTCTGTTATTGATATACCATCCCTTTGCTTAGATTCCGATAGCACATCAGGTTCAGTTAGCTTGTGAAAATTTGTACATTCAGGGTTAGTAACGGGGATTTCAAGAAGTTTTAAACGGTTTGAAAAACTTACCGTAAATGGGTTTAGGGCGCTGCGAAAAAAAGGGTGCAGCGGAGGAATCAACCCCAGGAGAAGCATCTTTATTATCGTGGTAACTAGCTCGAGCGAACTTTGGAAAAAGAGGTGTTGGAGAAACACGATCAGGAAGGTGAAACTAGTTTTCAGTTGACGGTAAGGAAGAACAATTAATATTCATTACAGGATAATTTGTACATTTACGTACTCTCCAACCTCAGACACATTGACAGTATGGGTGCTCACAAATTTCACAGAGAGAGGGGGGGGGGGGGAACAAAAGAATAGCAGCTGTGGATGAGGCCGTGAGAAAATATTTTGGTATTTATTTTTGCCGGAATAATTTTCTTTTAATGCATTTGGAAGCCAAATTCCAAATAAAAATACTAACTAATGTTACAATTAAAATGAAACAAAAGTCAGCAAAATTTTCCTGCAAAAGTTATCAATCCGCTTAATCTCTTATATATTTAATAATTATATATGATTATGTGTTCATCCGTTATGCTCAAAACCCAGAGTAAAAGAAAATCAGACTTAAATTACGAAAATTTTATTGTTTCCTTTAAAACAGATGTAGACTTTCCTTTATGCGATTTTTTGAGCCTTTATTTTCAGCAATAGCTAGATCAATAGCTTTCAATGATCCTGAAATCCCTTAAGTGAGGTATCTCCTGAAATGCAAATTCTCCAAGAGCCTTCAGATAAATATGGAAAAGGAATAATTGAGGCTTGGCGTGATATCTTCCTTCTAATTGTAGAAAAATGTTAATGACATTTTGAAACTGAATGAAAACTGATTTACTTTATATTTTATTAAAGTATACATAAGGATTTATAAGTGCACATCAGCTACCCTGAAGCTGGGACGATGCGTCATTTTTTACGTGGGGGGGATGGATACATCAGAGGGTGACTGAAAGCTGAAGGATAATTAAACGTGCTTGACTGGCAATTTGTTTTTTTTTTGAAGAACTATTAACAGCTCACCGCAGTACTAAGCCGCCTGAGTCCAACTGCGCACGCTCCTCCATGCCAATCTATTCAAAGCCTCCCTATTTACAACCTCCCAGGAAGTTCCCATTTCCCTTAAATCTTTTTTTACGACAGCCTCCCACCTCAATCGCGGACGACCTGCTTTCCATTTACCCCTAGCGCGGGTAGTCGAAAAGGGCAATCTTTTGTAGTCTGTCATTCTTCATCTGCAGAACGTGACTCAGCAAGTTGGTAATCTGGTTCAGCTGGTTCATCTGGTTCAAGTTGATCGTCTCCGCTACCTTGGTTTTTATCTTGATTGCCATCTGGCATGGAAGTGTCACTACCGAGAACATATTTTAAAACATGATATATGAGGAATGGAAGGCCAAACACCAGGCAAAAGAAGATTTGGATTTGCAGCATGAAGATCAAAACATCCTGCCATTTCAAGAGAGGCATTTCTTCAAAAACCTCCCTCAGGTATTTTAGTATTTCCAGTTTCCAGTTTCCAGTCCATTTCCAGTTTCTTTCTATTTTGCATGTTTTATATGTGTGTGTGTTGGCTGAATTGCGTGACTTGGCTCTCTGCGTCTCCCTGCATAGCAGATTGAAGGTCATTCTGAGACGCATCTGCATCTCGTTGACTAATACCACAGAGACGATAAATCAGCTGCATCACATCTGCTATAACCTTGCGTATGGTTAAAATACACAGATAAAACACGATACAAAACACGATGCCAAACAGCAAGCCAACCTTGATATTACGCTCCCAAACAGCCCATACCAGATCCATGTAAGCATTGCGGATGATTTCATACAATTCTTCCTCTTCGATTCCTGTACTGTTATAATAAGACTCCATGATTCAATCAGTAAAATTTAGATTGTCACCAATATAATTTTCCAGTCATTTTTGCTACGCTTTAGAGTAAGAGAGTCCGAATCAACTCCACTTGGGCACAGCTTGCTTATGAACTCTTGCCTAGCCTGCGGTGAGTTGAGATCAGATGGCATGTTTTTAACCACCACTGAGTCCAGAGGCTTCAGTTGTGTCACTTGTGGTTCAAGAGAGGGAGGGGCTAGGGACATAGTGTCGGAGATAGCAACACACTGTTCAGACACTTTACTTAATTGATTAGAGAACTTATCCGTAGCTAACTTGATTTTTCCAGTTATCAAGTCTAATCCAACATATACGCGGCGACACATTTAATTAACTTTGACCCGAATGCAAGCACTGATTTTGTCTGGACATGTGGGAACTTCCTGGGGATCCACAATGGCAAATTGAGGTAATGATTTCTTGTCTTTGGCACATTGGGACAATATCTTCGCCATTTCAACAATATTATCATTGTCGTTGGCAGTTTTCCAGAATACATAATCATATCCCAGTTCGCTTCCGATAGAGATCAACTTTTCTTTCGCGTTTAGCATGTCCGTATGAGAGAAAAACTCCACTGCTCTTTTAACAATTTGCTCTATTTTGTTTCTTGTTTGCATCGAGCAATGCATAAAGTTCAGCACAACATTTCGTATAAGCGTCGTCATCGTACCTTCACGTCATCAGGCAAATCGCAATCCAAAAATCAAAGTCCAGGTACTGAACTCACAAAGGAACAAGGGAAGTGTTAGTACCCCCTCACCTTTCCCTGCAATTTCCGGGTCACTGAATACCAGAGGGTACAATACGGCGCTTGCGGGGAGTTTTTCCCCTCTTCTGCTTGTTCCCAGTAGAAAGTCAGCACCTTAATGATATGGGAGAAATTGCCGTTATAGATGGCGCACCAGTCAACTTAAGAAAAAAGATGGGACTGGTGAGGGTGTCCGAAGAGAGAGACCTACTCTAAGAATTGGAGAATATCACTGAATTTACCTTAACTATAAATTTATCTATTAAAGGGTACAAATTAATATGAAGACAACCTCAAAGTAGTACAATAGCTTTATCCCATTAACAGCAAACTCAGGCACATACACTCTGGAAATAATATAGATGGCGATATAGACAATTTTTTTATTTTTTTAATAATATGCATATCTAACTACAAATCGGTTATATTAAATCTAGCCTACAAATACATACAAAAGATCAAAAGATACAAAAGATCAAAAAGAAGATGTAATAACCGCTTAAAAACAGTATGTATTGAGTCACAAGATTAGTTTTTAAACCCAAACGCTTTTTTGGCTTACTCTTGAGATTTCTTAATAGCTCTCTTAGCCATGAGCACATCTACGTTATCTATAGTCTGGAAGAAATCTTGAATATCAATCGTTCTATTTGCATCAATCCATTCAGCAAAGGCTTCAGACGCTCTCTTCCCAGAAACAGCTGGGCCAAATCTACTGATAATGGCTGCTTCATTATAGATCTTAGATGGGAGAGCCTCTTGACTGATTAATAGAAGATGTAATCATAGCGATTGATTAATAGAAGATGTAATCATAGCGACACTTTGCTGAGATGATGTTGACGGAGAATCAACTGCTGATATCATATAACTGCTACCAGCCGTGGTTGGGGTCGCAATACTAGTCATTTGTTGACTGTTTTCTCTTAAGTCTCTGTTCAATTCTAGAGAGCCGAGTGTAGTTATCACATCTGCAAGTTTGCTTTGACAAATTTTGACTTCATTGATTGTCTCTTTTTGGAGTTCATGGTCAGCGTTTCTCAAATCACTAATAATATCTTGTAAATTTTTACCTTCGGGGAATAAATCATCTGGCATATTAACAGTTTTCTTAATTTCTTCTAGTTCATCTGAGACGTCAACAATTGATCCTGCAATGGCTTTTAGTGCAGGATAAATCTTAATTTCTAATTGTTGAACTCTGAGATTTGTATCACATGCGGCTTAGTGGATCTCCCTTAGAATTTGCATAATCCCTGCGGGGGATGATGGTTCGGGAGCGCTGGTCTGATTGTCGGTGATAGCGGACGTGGGCTTGTAATATTTGGTAGTGGTTGTTTATTAAGGTCTAACAAATCCATTGGTGGCAATGGTTCATATGGTTTTTTTTTGGCTGGGCCAGCAGTTTTTCAAAGTTTTCCTTTAGTTTTTGTACAGAATTTTCATCGGTTTTCCGACTGTTGGTTCGTCCACTTTTTCTCTGGGGTTTTGTCCCTCACTTGGTTCGGGGTTGCTGTCGGTGGGGGGTCGTGCGAGGGCTCGTGCTTCTCTTTCCGCGGGATATCCTGCCTTCAGATTCTCTGGTATGGTTTCTAGTGGTTTCGCCTAATGCGGTTCTTTAGCATTTTCGGATTCTTGGCTAGTTTGTCCTGCTAGATTTTTTGAAAATTCCAATCATAGATGACTTCTGATTTAGAGCATCTGCAATCTCTTTAGGAACAATATCTTGAGACGTGGATGGATCGACAAGCACAGTGGCCTTTGTTGATAAAATTTTATAAATTTTTTTGGCTTCTTGATATAACTGTTCATTATCCACTTGTTCTTTCAAGAGATTTTCATCAGTTGTTTGTTTTATTGGATCGTCCATATTGGAAAATAAGATGTTGTTTCAAGTTCAAGTTCAATCATTTTATTATTAACATATACATGTATATAATTGACATAGACCCATGGGGAGACAAGCTCGAAAAACTAGGCCTAGACAAAGATACAATAAAAAATTTTACGCTACAATACAAAGATAATTACGACGGCAAAGATACAATAATACAAAAATAATATGAAAGTAGCAGCTAGCCCAGGATCCAAATATAAATATAAATATATATAAAAAAAAGAGAGATCAATATTATTAAATATAAATTCATACTAAAAGATAGCCGAGAGGCCCACATTCACATAGAACAAAAATCCAAACAAATAACTTAATCATATTAAAAAGACACTTAATTAAAAATAATCCTGAACTAAATGAAATTTAAGATTCCTTTTTAATAAATGAATAGAAGAAAATTTATCAATAAAATCCTTGTGAGCATCCCAGCACCGGGCTATTGATACAAACGGGGCGAATTTAGATCTCTCAGTACTATACTTGTCAATGTAGATACTCTTTTTTTGTCGCGTGTTATAACGATGTAAATCTTGTGATCGGGAGAACAAACTTTGATTGAGGTAATATGGCGGTAATTTCTTAATGTCATAATTAAATTTGAAAATAATTGCTCCAAAAGTAAATTGTTGAGAAACTGGAAGTATATCTAAATAAGTATATAAAGATGCTGTAGAAGACTTATTTGGAAGTGAAATAGGCGATGAAATAAAAAGTTTGAGGATTCTTACTGCTTTATTTTGTAAAATCTGTATTGGTTTAATATGGCTTTTAAATGTAGATAAATATACTAGAGAACAATAATTAATATTAGACTGAATCAGAGCAAAATAAATGCTTCGTAAAGTAGAGTAGGGCAAATAATGGTTCAACCTCCGCATTAAACCAACATGCCTTGAAATCTTTAAGCGTATATTTTGAATGTGTGATTTAAAAGATAATCTTTCATCAATCATAAGTCCAAGGTACTTTATCACATTCGCCCGAGATATTGATAATAGATACTTTGAAGAAGTAACTCGGGTAATACGAGGGCATATATTTGACTTCCTGCCGTAAATTATGAAATTAGTTTTTGATAAATTCAAAGCAATAAAATTTGCGGAACACCATTCAAGAACATTAGAAAATGCAGTATCAAGTTTTGCCTCCAACTCCTCTTCATTCCTCTCAGAAATTGAAACTGCCGTATCATCAGCAAAATGTGTGCTAAGACATGGGATTGCCAAAGCGCGGTGAAAATCATTTATATAAACTAGAAAAAGCAGAGGACCTAGGACAGAGCCCTGAGGCACCCCAACCATGGAGGACTGAGGAACAGGCGAAGAGAGAAAATTACCTCCATCTATTCGTTGCTTTCTCTTATCAAGATAAGATTTAACTAGATCCAACGCCGGTCCGCGTACACCAAAATTATCCAATTTACGAAAAAGAATACAATGGGATATTGTATCGAATGCTTTTTTAAAATCCAAGTATATTGTTGCTGGAATTTCACCTCTATCTAAGCATTCATGAATATATTGGATGAGAGCAATGATAGCGTGCTCAGTATTGTGTCCAGACCTAAAACCAAACTGGGAATTTGTGAAAAAATTAAACGATTTAAGAAAATCATAGATCCTCTTATAAATTGCCTTCTCAAATATTTTAGAAAATGCTGACAAAATAGAAATAGGGCGGTAATTTGATGGGTTTTCAGGAGAGTCACCTTTGTGAAGCGGAATTATCCTCGCTTCTTTAAAAGCAGACGGGAAAACTCCATTTTTAAATGAAAGATTAATTATATGCTGTAACGGCAAAATTACTGCAGACAATATTTCATTAACAATTATAGAACTAGACCCGTCAATTCCCGCTGAATTACCTGGATTTAGATCACACACTATTTTTGTTATTTCAGACCGAGAAACAGGCGTAAGAAAAATTGAATTACTTTGAGGAGATGGAAGGTATGAAGAAAAATGTTTATTACTGCGTGAATCAAACTGGTTCATTACTGATGAAACAATTTTCTCTCCTATACTAGCGAAATAAGTATTCAAAACATCAGCCACTTTCTCCAATTTGTTAGTCGTCGATCCATCTTCTAAACTAATAACTTCAGGCAACTTAGAATTCCTTTGTTTTTTAATAATAGAATTAATTAAAGACCACGTTTTGCGAGGAGAATTTTGAGCTTCTTCGAAAGACTCTTTATAATACCTATGTTTCGACAATCGTATCAGTGCGGTTAATTTATTTTTGAAGATTTTAAAATTTTTAATATTATAATCAGTTGGATTCTTTAACTGCTTTTTAAATAACTGGTTTTTTTTATTAACTGATATCAAAATTCCAGACGTTATCCACGGCCTTATAGGAAATTTTTCTCTGCACATTTTCTTCGTAACAAATGGGCAACTAGAATCAAGGCAGCAATTGAAATTTCTTAGGAAAGTATCAGTTGCCACATCTGTATCCTCCGTGGATATTACATCCTGCCAATCCAATAGACCAAGGCTTTCATTCAGGTGCTTTAATGTTATTTTATTTATTAACCGTACTTGACGTTCCCTACTTACCTGCGGTATTTTATAAGTAAAAGCTAAATCTGAAACCAGCAGGAAATGATCCGATATATCAGTTAAAACAGCAAAATTTGCTTTAATTGGTAAAGATGTAAAAATATTATCAATGAGAGAAGCAGAACTAGGTGAAATTCTTGTAGGTATCAGGCAAGTAGGAAGCAGATATGCAGAAAAGCAGGAAGACAATAAATCAACAGAAGCTTCATTTGAAGCTTCTAGAAGGTCAATGTTGAAATCTCCGGAGAGGATAACATCTTTATTTTGAAAATGAGGTTGATGCAAAAAATCATGGAGTTTAGAGAGGAAAGACTTGACTGGAGAAGAAGGAGGTCGGTATACTACGCAAAAAACTATATCTTTTTTTCCAAGACTAATTTCAGTTACCATTACTTCAAAAGCATTTCCTCATGAGAACCTTCTAGATTTACAAGGCGTCGAAAAGAGATACCATCTTTAACTAATACTGCCAAACCACCTTGGCGCCTTGTCAGTCGGTTTTTGAAAGTAAATTGCTATCCAGGAAAAGCAATATGAGGAGCCGTGTCTATGAGAAAAGTCTCACAGAATCCAACGACATGACAAGATAGCTTATGAACTACATCGACAAGATCATCCTGTGAACTAAAAAAACCTCTACAATTTAAAAATCCTGTTCTCACAACCCCGGTACTGGGAAGATCAGAAACCTCGGAAGGTAATTTATATCTACATTTTGGAAAATTAATTAGCCCACCATCATTTATCTCATTTCCAAAAAATTTATCATGGCTCTGGAAAATGGAAAAGTCAAAAGGGTTAGACTCTAGGTCTCTCAGTCTATCCCAAATGCAATTATTATCCAATGTAAATAATCAGAATTATGATCAGGACTAGCAGAAACTTACGCAAAATGCACACCGTCTGAGTCTTAACGTAGCAAAAACAACTGAACCAGCGAGAACTCGAAAATAATGATGAAAGAAAAAGAAACTGCTTGAAAATAAATAGAAACAAGAGAAAGAAACTGAACTTATTCATTGTAACATGAAATGCGGATACAGAAAAAATTATTGTACTCAATTACTTCATATAAATAGAAACACACAAAAAAGACAGAAAATAAACTTATAATAAGCTACAGAGGGACAAAAAACCTCACAAGAAATAAAAATAATAGAAACACACAAAAAAGACAGAAAATAAACTTATAATAAGTCTACAGAGGGGCAAAAAACCTCACAAGAAATAAAAATAATAGATCCTATGAACAGAGAAACATTACATAAAGTAATAAAAATAATCTCACCAAACGAATGTCATTATTAATCACCGTAACTAGTCAATCTTAGCCCACTGTGAAGACGGAGACTTTTTACACTCGAGCCATAATTTACTCCCTTTTTGTTTAATACGCGTAAGATGAACCGAACCCGAATCACGCATGTCCTTTCCCTTGGATAATAGATCATTCCGTAGGAAATTTAGCTTTGGTGGGAGATCAGTGCAAATGCGAATTCCACTACCCTTCAACTTATTCACCTCACTGAGAATCGCCTGAATGCTATGATCTGTGTCTAGCGATATAAACACAGGGGCCGGTCGAACACTAGTTTTCCTACTAGTGATGTTTGAACTGCTATTTCTCGCAAGGCGATAACACTTGGTAAGAGAAATGTCCTCGGTAACTTGCAATTTGTCAGAAAGAAGAGACTTTACGTTGCTAGTCACTGATTGATTATGCTTTTCAGTAGGCAGACCATGAACAATCAAATTCAACTTTCTTTCTCTCACTTCAATGTCCAGAAGCTTACTCTCCAAATCGTTATTCCGCAATTTTTCTTGCTCTAGATCATTTCGAAGCTTTTTAGATTCCTCTCGTAGATTCGCATTTTTAGCTGATATTTGCCTAACTTCATCTTGAAGGGAAATTATTGAGACAGAAAAACTTTTCTGCTCTGCTAATATTTTATCCAGCAACGCCTGAATCCGTTTCATTCCTTCATCAAATTTTGCTTGAGTGACAGCCATAATGAATGCTATAATCCGCACGTAGAAGTCTACACTTGCATCAAATTACGCAATGGCAAAGTCCAAAACAATATCAAATTTAATCCTTTTAACTTGAAAAAGTAATCCGATTATAGGAGTTCACTCTTCAATAGCTAGATACTGACTGTTTAATTGTTTACTTAGAATATCTTATTTTCCTCCCAATCAATCCTCCCAATATCTTCCTATTGAGATTCTTTTTAAAAATAAGCTACATATGTTAGCCCGTTTTGATGTTTTATAGTAAAATTCAATCGATAAACAAGATTTCTGAATGAGATGCATTTTTTAAAATCTTGTACATTAACTAATGAGTATTTTTGCTTTGTTGATCAATTAGCTGATATTTGGCTTTTAGTACAATGTTTATTAAAGAGCTGGTCTTTTGTAAATTAACTGGGAAAGTGTTGATATAGTTTGAGTCATATTCTGACTGTTTGCTTATCAATGGTGTCATTATGACGACAAAAATTGTTTACTAGTTTCTTTTATAGATAGATATATATTTTATTGCAAAATGAAATCCCCTTTGGGCCAGGGCAAAAAAGAAAAAGCAATAACCTGCATACAAAATTATAACACATGATAATAACTTACATAATTATAAAAATACATGTTACATGGCAGTAACACTTAAGTAACATAACAATTACTTATACAAAACCAAAACAAACATACTAGTACACCTAATATGTTAGATATTTTAGACATTTATTGCTCTAAAGCCACAAGAACTATTATTATGTAAAATTCTGACATCTAATAGCATTTAAGCTTGACGGAACGACTAAGTTATAAGGTAATCTACTTCCTGTCAATGCAAATAGTGCAATATTAGAAAGTATAGGTGGAAGGAAAATATTAATTTAATCCTCTGAAATTAGGTAAACTTGTTTTTTTTTAATATAGAATAATTCAATTGGCGCTCCTGGCTGAATAATTGTCTACTGAGTTGCTTAGAGTCTCTAAATTTAAAATTCTAAATCGAATGCTTCCTTTCCCAAAATGGAATGCTTCGAAATGGACTCCTTCACAGTGTAACAACTCTTTGAATCTTTTAGCTGCTTTTGACGCTGCTGATACTTTTAAGGCTGACAACACTCCCTGTGACGTTTCTGTCAGAAGTTCTTTTGACATTTGTTGCAGGCAAATGGCTTCTCCTCTGAGTGCGCTCTAACATGTAATGAAATCGCTTGTTTTGTTGAAAAACTTTGCATCCTCGGTGCATTGACTGCAGATCATGACCTCAGTTACTTTAACTGCTTGACTGCTTGAGTCCAGAATTTTCATGCTGACTGCCACACTGAACTCAATAAAATGTATTTTTTTTGGAAGTGCTGATACAAGAGATTTTCTCAAATGTATTATGTTGTGTTTTGCAGTAACAAAAACAAATTAATTGCAGAAGAACAATTATTTTACTTAAATTAACATTTGCACAGTATGGGATATTAAAAAAACAGACTTACTTCTATATCTTCACTACCCTGAATATAACATTGTGACAAGAACCAGAAGGCTTTTTTGACCTCCGACAATGATTACGTGATCTCAGCGTTTCATAACATACGCTAAAAGTATTGAATCTTTATCATTACGTTAAAAGTTGAATAGCCGTTGATACCTCTGATTGCCTTGTTTGATTTAAACTTGCAGTGAGTCCGAGGAGGGGGGGGGGCGGGGGGTAGAAGGGATTAATTTTGTGCGGTAAGATAGTAAAATCAGGACTATGATTCACTCATCCATCATATTTGAGATAAGTGGATCCTGTTATGTTGCCTTTATCTTAACACGGTAACCTTAAATCAAGGGACTATAATTCGATATAACCTTTTCTTTTATGCAATGGATTCCCTTTAGAGAGCTCTTAGAGGTCACGAGAATTATACCTGGGATCGGGTGATATAAACAAAGACAATATAATCTGATTATCAAAAGCACTTCAACAAGCAATGTGGGAAAAATGGCATAAGTTCGTCTGAATGCAAACTCTATGCTATTTCTAAATCCTTCTGTATCCAGTATATATATCGTACGAACAGGGCATTATGAGTCATTTGACCTCCCTCTAAATGAGGATGTCACGAATTCTTTTCAGCTTACTTTTAAGATGTTTTATTTTCATGTTAGATATTGGACATATAACAAACATCTGTTATGCGACTAAAATCGGTTTTGAAATAAGTCACGAATTTTGTTTCAGTCACTAAGTAGTCGGTTCATAAAAAAACTTAATTTTTTATTTTTCAATTTTGTCATATCATTTGGCTAATGAAACGAACACTTTCAAAAAACGCGTTTTTTAACTATTTTGAAATCAGGTTGCAAAATGACAGTTTTCTCTAAAAGCAGGTTAAACCCTTTCAGATTGTATGGCGGACTGAAGGGCTTTATGTCGACTATTCCCTTTCCAGCTGTAGAATGATGCCTTCATCATTAAGATTAATCTCTTATTTCTTTTAAATTTTGTTGACTAGATTGACATCAAGAAAAGCAATTATATACATTTTTTGAGTATCATTATTATTATAAATTTTTTTTTCCATAATTCGTTTACTGTATAACAATTATATGCTATAATTTCAATTTTTCATTTTCGTTCACAACTAAATGGTTATTAATCTACTTCTACAGTACGATATTAATTTGCATAATATTTTTGTGTGTGTTCCTTCACCCAGAACTAAAATAACCAAGATAATAAAAAGAGCATGTTAACGATACAGTTTAATATTTCAATGTTTATATCTCTACACGTAAGATTTACATAATTCATTTGTCTACAAGGACAGATATAGGCTATGAATACCAAGTTTCAATAATTTTTCACCAGCTGCTTGTTCTTTATTTAACATCTATGTCACTAGTTTTCGTGTCTAATTTACCCATATACTTTTTGATTTGATCAAATACTGTTGTTCGTTATAAATATAAGTTTTTAGGTCCTGATTTTCCGAGTTTCACTTCGTTAATCTTAATGTTTAAATTTGTTAGTAGATTCATAAAAGTTTTTTAATATTCATTAAATTTAAGATGATTGTCTAAATAGTCTGTTCCAATTCTTATCTCTGAAATATCATCTGATTCCGAAAACTTACTTGGATGTGATGTTTCATAAGTTACATTGTTGCTGTTTACTTTGAGCATTTCTTACCTTCTTGCTTGTTAATGATTTCGTTATTGATGGTTTTGCGTCTTTATACGGTTGGAGTTCTAGGTGATATGCAGATTTGGTCTTGGCTCTTGTCGGTGCGCCATGGTTTCTATAGAAGATGTCTGGCTTTGTTGTTTTTGCGAGTTTACTGCTTCAGTTTTTGTCTCTGCATACATGGGGTTGGTTTATGCATACGTATGGTTGGTATTAGTTTATGCACACATTTCTGCCGAGGAACGGATTTGGAATACATTTTCTGCCGAGGTCCGCCTTGCTTTGTGGACTTTTCATTAAAGATGGGATGAAGGATAATTGCTATAGGAATCATTTGCTGGAATCTTCGTGATTGCTGCGATTATCAAAGTGTTCTCTTTAGCGATGAAGAGTGCGAGCGGCAAATATTAATTGTGTAGCTCCCTGGGGAATGCTTTGGAGGTTAACCTAACCTCCAAGAGCCTCAATGACCCTCCCTCAACTTTTCACCCCCTCTAGTGGAGATATCATGATATAAGATTATCCTACATTGAATAGAACGATATAGATTCAACATATTGTTGAATTCTAACAGTTTATGTTAAATATTTATAATACTATTATATTTCATTTATTATTTTTCTCCCTATCCTCCTTATTCTACTTCACTTCTTCATAATCCTTTGTCATAACACGCACCTGGTTGAATAGAGGTTTATCCCTATATGATTCCATAATATCAAACAAAACAGCTGCATCCTTAATTATGTCCACAGAATACCCAAAGGCAGCCCAAGTCGTTATTGATAATGATTTTAAATGGAAGAGAAAAGCAAAATGAAATAAAGTCACTATTGATAATTGTAAATATTTTACGAAAAAAGAGCAAAACCCTGATACAAAAATATCTTTTACAAGAATTCAAAAAGTCTTGAATAGCATTTTCAGGCGAATATTTAGCTTGATTTATGATTATGGTCTGGCGAAATTTTATCCAAAGAATTTTTAACTAAATAATAATAATGTTGAGGTAAACAGTTGTGGTTTAAAACATGACTTGTTTATTTAGGCATTTTTAACTAACTCCCACGTAGCCCTTTCTTACTTTGAAGCCAGTTTTATCTGCTCAGCCGACAGGGTTTTATGAAGGGGATAACCTTTACTCATTATTATCTTGTTTTTCTAAAATTATCTTTTCTCGTGCTAATAAAAAGACAAAGGTATTTTTGTCTCTGTTTATCCACAATTAAGGAAAAAAAAACGTATTTAAGAATGACGAACACATTTTCAAAACAAACCTACAGAAAATTTAAGAACTCGGCTATGGAATAAATAATTTTGGAATCCAGAAAACTAGAAGTTTCACTCTATTTTTCCTGCTCTTTATAATCTTCTGTAATATTTAAAGCACATAAAGCAGAAAGTAATCATAGAAGCTGTTGAAACAGTTTTGGAATAAGTAGACGAGCTTGATCATTTAAGTTACAATTGCTTTAAGATATCTCTACTCTTCTTCAAGAATTACATATTTCGTTATCCGTAATTCAAACTCTACTTCAAGATTTTGATTCTAGATTCATTTCGTTAGCCTGTAAGCTCAAGCAGTCTTGTTTCTTTCTTTTACACTATTCAAATATTCCTGGGAAGAATCGGAAGGTTTCTTTTGCCATTTCGTTTTTTCGGAGAATTCCTGTTTCGTTCTTTGATTCTTTTTATATCTGCTTGGGGACGATGCGCGCATCTTTCGGAAGCTTGCTTTATCTTGGTTGCCGTGTGCTCTATCGTCTTGGTTTGCACCTTTGTAACCTTCTACGGGAAAGCTGATGTCATACATTGGTACCGAGACCACACATGAATTGTCTTTGGTATTTTGATCTGGATTCGACTTGACATCGTCATTCCTGTAGTTTTCTATTTTGACTCTTCATGTGTTTTCCTCATCGTTTAGGTTAACAATAGTATCTTCTTTTGTACTGACACTGACATGGATGTTTATATTAGTCTGCGCTTGGGATGGACAAGAATAAATGTCAACCATGTTTGAGACATACTTGCCTTCTCCCTTATCTAATTCTAAGATGTCATGTAGCATGCTGCTACATGCCAATCTATAATGAAGCTAAAGCTTCCAAAATCTGCATCAATGGAACTGATTTTTTTATCCATACTACTTATATTCATATTTTTCCTTTCATTCTTGGCTTAATTATATTTAATGGGGGGGGGGGGTTGATATTCCCAAAATATATATTCTAATGGGGGGGGGGGGTTGATAGCCACTTCACGGGGGGATTTTATTTTGCGTTTTCAAATGGGGTCCTATACTTCTTTGTAGTGAGGCTATATAAACTTTATACCATAGTTTGAGGGGGAATTTAGTGTGGCGGGTGATTAAAATAGTGGGTCAAACGAGGAGCGTATGTTAATGGCCATACTGAGTCGAAATCAGATTACTAGGATTCAGGTTCCCGAGAGAGCGTTTGGAGACACAAGGACTAATTATCTTGAGAAATGCTAACACGAAGAGATAAAATTAAGAAAGTAATGTATTTATTTTTACTCACATTAGCGATACAAAACTGGATCAGGAATATCAGATAATCTGCACTTCAATTTACTGTCATAGTCACTTTGATAAAATAATACACTGAGATGTATGTAATGCAACATAGGTCTATTAATGATCTCATATGAATTGTCAAAAGTTATTAATAGTTAGATCATAGGTTCACTTACATATGTCTGATCAAGAACTCTCAGAAAACTGCTCTAGACCACCCTCGACTGCAAAGTTCTAACTAACTATACTATCCAATTTCGCCAGAGGTCACATTAAAGCGTTTCTAAAAAGTATGTTAGGTTGGACCTATTGGTCAAATAGTGTGTCCTTTATTCTTATTGGACTTATTGGGAATACACCAATTGGCTGCTTCAATTTTCATACGATTTATAGCTATAAGATTTGCATTTTGGAATTTTTCTTGACGAACAAGGTATTACTTTTGTAAATTTATTGCTAACGACTTGTCATTGAGTTTCCAGATGGCTAATAATTTATCACGGTGAAACTTGCTGTGGGACAATACAACTTAGTTGCATTGGAATACCTAACTCTAAACTTAGTTTCAGAACAATACTTTGTATCTTTCGTGGCTATTTTTTGTCCAATAAATTCTACCTTCTCTTGACAGTTCGGAGATTCAAGCTCCTAAATTTAAACTATATTGTTGGTCGCCTGTCGCGTAACATTTGGTCACACTGATATTTATTGCATATTATTGTGACACTTTGTCTTTCTGCTTTAAGATGGATTTATTTATTGCTATCACATTTGCCGTGGGAAAGATTATACAAAGATTATTCGATCAAGATACACTTATTTGCTACTTTTTAAATTGCACGACCAAGCCTTACTCGATCTGCGGGATACTTGAATTTTTAGGTTCATGTTTTGGGTGATTCTATTTTACATGGGTAACTTTAATTTGGAAGGTTTGAGGTTTGGAATTTTGATCCCGTTACATATCACCCTTCCCATTGTTAACGATGTCCTCATCGTTGTGTTTACTACTTCTCTTTTTATTTTTTTTTAATTTTGATCTCGTTTTATCATTGTTAATTTTTGTCAAATTTGGCACTTATTATTCGAATTAACTGATAATTAGTAAGACATATATTTTTTTATATTCCTGATTACTTTATGTGACTACATATATGGAAACATTACTGAAAGATCCATCACCTATTCACTCTATTTGGCGAAAGGTCCAAAGAGTTTCTACAGACTAACGCATTTGATTATATGATTAAGTATGTAAATATTATGTTCCTCCACCTAATACTGAAAATACCTCCACCTGATAATGCAAATATTTCTACATGATTCAATTGTCTAGCTTCTGATAATACAATTACTCTACTACCTGATATGATATAAAGAATGAAATTACACGTTCACTCTTTCTAATTCTATATAATATTTCAACCTGACGCTTTACTCTTTTACTACCTGATATAATATTGATAATGAGATTATGCGTTCCTTATTTCTAATTCTACATATTGCTTCCACCTGACGCTTTACGGATACTGTAAGCAACTGACTTCTAAGAGCATTTTATTACATCTAAATTTTAACACACCGATATATGTGAATTAAAACAACTTGCAAGGGAACAAATTTGACACATTGATAGATTTTAACTTGATATCTGATTACAAGACTGGAATAATTTAGCTTGCACTTGTTTCATCTGTTTTATGAAAAGTTTCTCAATATTCATCAAAGCTACATGTTAGACACACAAGATTTCACACTTGCTTCATCATTCTACGTGTCTATAATACTCACATACGTTGTCACTTTTTTTGGGCTTCCATTGAATTAATTACTGAGTCGGCTAATTGTTTATGGTTTGTCTTCACGGTGTTTCACTTTTTGCACTTATTGCTTAGGTAAGCATTTTAAAATGTTCATAAGTATGACTTCTTGCACAAAATTGTCCGTGCGTGGTTTTTCACATCATATACGAGGGGTTGGTGTTATAGAGTCGTTGAAATTTTTACTAGGTACATATCCCTTGGAGAATTAATTACAGGGGATGGGTATCTTGATAACTGGGCTAGACATCTCTTCTGATCACTTCTATCCTCGGGAAAATTTAATACGCGTACAGTTTATGTTTCCCGCAAATTATAGACGTTCGGCCCTTCTTTTATTTGAATAAAGGGCTGCGTTACGACATATAAAGGTAATTACGGTTAGATCAAAACTTGATCTTAGGGTCTATGTTCGACGCATTGTCTTTGACTCCTGGTTCAATGATACGCAACCATTGAGGGCTTAATCACTGGGATTATAATTATAATAACTGGGTTGGGTCTCTTCTCTGAACACTTTATTTTGGGAAAATTTAGCACGTTCAGTTTGTTTCTCATAAAATTGTTCATGTTTGGCTCTTCTTTTCATGGAGGATGGTTTGTTTTTGCGACATCTAATAATGATTGGGTAGGGTCAAGACTTAAACTTGGAATTTTGTATCCACATATTGTTTTTGACTTGGGTTCAAGATACATAATCATCGAGGGATTAACCTCCAGGATTATTCTTGGTCCTTAGGATTTAATGTTTGGGACCTTGCCGTCTAAGGATAGTTATTTGACGGATTTTTATGCAGTTTTACGACATGCTTGGGTCGGGGTGGTTCTCTAGATAATCGTCGATTAATATATATATGGGGTTTTTCTGTTTGACGATATTGTTTGAGGTAGTGTTACCTGGTACTAGGCTTTGGTAACTGGGATTGTCATCAGGGTATTGCCTGCAGGGATTTATTTGGTGAGTACTTATCGTTGGTTGACGAATGATGAGAGTAGATGCTCCTAGGTTGTATCTGTGTTGCGTGCTGGTATACCATGATTGAATTTCCACTGATTACTCCGCTTCCTAGAATACAAATATCTAGGACAATACATGATTATTAGCTGATTCAGTTGAATCAGCTAGGTCAATAAAGTTTTAGTAGACTTTCTGTAAGTTATAGTTTGTTTGCCGTATTGTATATTGTCATAATCAATCACTCACTCTCTCATACGATTCTTCTTTCCTAACGCAAAAGTTTTTGCGCGTCAAAGCCTTTTCCGTAATCCAAAATCAGTCCACTATCGTACAGACTTTTTCAGGCGCCAAATACAGATGCATCAAATCTATTTCGTAATTCAAAATCAGTCCACTATCATTCAGTCGTTTCAAAGCAAAATTACTGTCATACCTTGAGGCTATTGCAAAAACTATAATCCGTTTGATGTTCACTGCTTGAGCGCTGAATGAATACTATCAAAGACATATAGTCTATAAGCTTCATGAGATCTTTACAGCTGAAAGGCACTTCACAAACCTTTCACAGTAAAAAAAAGATGACAGTACACTAGACAGAAACACACTATGAATGCATAAATGCTAACTTTATGCCAGCATCGTAATATTCTTCGATATTCCTTCTTTCGTAACAGCTCTATAGACAATCGTACATAGTTCTACCAGCTCCAATAAGGACAACCTTGTCACCGGGGTTCTCTCGGACTACTACCAACCTCTGAGGTAACTTTATGTGTTTGGTAATCTGGTTCAGCTGATTCAATTGGTTCAGCTGATTCAGCTGGTTGGTAATCTGGTTCAGCTGGTTCAGCAAGTTGGTAATCTGGTTCAGCTGGTTCAATTGGTTCAGCTGGTTGGTAATCTGGTTCAGCTGGCTCAGCAAGTTGGTAATCTGGTTCATCTGGTTCAAGTTGATCGTCTCCGCTACCTTGGTTTTTATCTTGATTGCCATCTGGCATGGAAGTGTCACTACCGAGAACATATTTTAAAATATGATATATGAGGAATGGAAGGCCAAACACCAGGCAAAAGAAGATTTGGATTTGCAGCATGAAGATCAAAACATCCTGCCATTTCAAGGGAGGCATTTCTTCAAAAACCTCCCTCAGGTATTTTAGTATTTTCAGTTTCCAGTTTCCAGTCCATTTCCAGTTTCTTTCTATTTTGCATGTATTATATTTGTGTGTGTTGGCTGAATTGCGTGACTGGGCTCTCTGCGTCTCCCTGCATAGCAGATTGAAGGTCATTCTAAGACGCATCTGCATCTCGTTGACTAATACCACAGAGACGATAAATCAGCTGCATCACATCTGCTGTAACCTTGCGTATGATTAAAATACACAGATAAAACACGATGCCAAACAGGATGCCAACCTTGGTATTACGCTCCCAAACAGCCCATACCAGATCCATGTAAGCATCGCGGATGATTTCATACAATTCTTCTTCTTCGATTCCTGTACTGTTATAATAAGACTCCATGATTCAATCAGTAAAATTTGGATTGTCATCAATATAATTTTCCAGTCATTTTTGCTACGCTTTAGAGTAAGAGAGTCCGAATCAACCCCACTTGGGCACAGCTTGCTTATGAATTCTTGCCTAGCCTGCGGTGAGTTGAGATCAGATAGCATATTTTTAACCACCACTGAGTGTAGAGGCTTCAGTTGTGTCACTTGCGGTTCAAGAGAGGGAGGGGCTAGGGACATAGTGTCGGAGATAGCAACACACTGTTCAGACACTTTACTTAATTGATCAGAGAACTTATCCTTAGCTAACTTGATTTTTCCAGCTATCGAGTCTAATCCAACATATACGCGGCGACACATTTAATTAACTTTGACCCGAATGCAAGCACTGATTTCGTCTGGACATGTGGGAACTTCCTGGGGATCCACAATGGCAAATTGAGGTAATTATTTCTTGTCTTTGGCACATTGGGACAATATCTTTGCCATTTCAACAATATTATCATTGTCGTTGGCAGTTTTCCGGAATACATAATCATATCCCAGTTCGCTTCCGATAGAGATCAACTTTTCTTTCGCGTTTAGGATGTCCGTATGAGAGAAAAACTCCACTGCTCTTTTAACAATTTGCTCTATTTTGTTTCCTGTTTGCATCGAGCGATGCATAAAGTTCAGCACAACATTTCGTATAAGCGTCGTCATTGCACCTTCACATCATCAGGCAAATCGCAATCCAATAATCAAAGTCCAGGTACTGAACTCACAAAGGAACAAGGGCAGTGTAAGTACCCCCTCACCTTTCCCGCAATTTTCGGGTCACTGAATACCAGCGGGTAAAATACGGCGCTTGCGGGGAGTTTTTTCCCCTCTTCTGCTTGTTCCCAGTAGAAAGTCAGCACCTTAATGATATGGGAGAAATTGCCGTTATAGATGGCGCACCAGTCAACTTAAGAAAAAAGATGGGCTGGTGAGGGTGTCCGAAGAGAGAGACCTACTCTAAGAATTGGAGAATATCACTGAATTTAACTTAACTATAAATTTATCTATTAAAGGGTACAAATTAATATGAAGACAACCTCAAAGTAGTGCAATAGCTTTATCCCATTAACAGCAAACTCAGGCACATACACTCTGGAAATAATATAGATGGCGATATAGACATTTTTTTTTATTTTTTTAAAAATATGCATATCTAACTACAAATCGGTTATATTAAATCTAGCCTACAAATGCATACAAAAGATTAAAAGATACAAAAGATCAAAAAGAAGATGTAATAACCGCTTAAAAAACGTATGTATTGAGTCACAAGATTAGTTTTTAAACCCAAACGCTTTTTTGGCTTACTCTTGAGATTTCTTAATAGCTCTCTTAGCCATGAGCACATCTACGTTATCTATAGTCTGGAAGAAATCTTGAATATCAATCGTTCTATTTGCATCAATCCATTCAGCAAAGGCTTCAGACGCTCTCTTCCCAGAAACAGCTGGGCCAAATCTACTGATAATGGCTGCTTCATTATAGATCTTAGATGGGAGAGCCTCTTGACTGATTAATAGAAGATGTAATCATAGCGATTGATTAATAGAAGATGTAATCATAGCGACACTCTGTTGAGTTGATGTTGACGGAGAATCAACTGCTGATATCATATAACTGCTACCAGCCGTGGTTGGGGTCGCAATACTAGTCATTTGTTGACTGTTTTCTCTTAAGTCTCTGTTCAATTCTAGAGAGCCGAGTGTAGTTATCACATCTGCAAGTTTGCTTTGACAAATTTTGACTTCATTGATTATCTCTTTTTGGAGTTCATGGTCTGCGTTTCTCAAATCATTAATAATATCTTGTAAATTTTTACCTTCGGGGAATAAATCATCTGGCATATTAACAGCTTTCTGAATTTCTTCTAGTTCATCTGAGACGTCAACAATTGATCCTGCAATGGCTTTTAGTGCAGGATAAATCTTAATTTCTAATTGTTGAACTCTGAGATTTGTATCACATGCGGCTTGGTGGATCTCCCTTAGAATTTGCATAATCCCTGCGGGAGATGATGGTTCGGGAGCGCTTGGTCTGATTGTCGGTGATAGCGGACGTGGGCTTGTAATATTTGGTAGTGGTTGTTTATTAAGGTCTAATCCATTGGTGGCAATGGTTCATATGGTTTTTTTTTTTGGTTGGGCCAGCAGTTTTTCAAAGTTTTCCTTTAGTTTTTGTACAGAATTTTCATCGGTTTTCCGACTGTTGGTTCGTCCACTTTTTCTCTGGGGTTTTGTCCCTCGCTTGGTTCGGGGTTGCTGTCGGTGGGGGGTCGTGCGAGGGCTCGTGCCTCTCTTTCCGCGGGATTTCCTGCCTTCAGATTCTCTGGTATGGTTTCTAGTGGTTTCGCCTCCCCCCAATGCGGTTCTTTAGCATTTTCGGATTCTTGACTAGTTTGTCCTGCTAGATTTTTTGAAAATTCCAATCATAGATGACTTCTGATTTAGAGCATCTACAATCTCTTTAGGAACAATATCTTGAGACGTGGATGGATCGACAATCACAGTGGCCTTTGTTGATAAAATTTTATCAATTTTTTTGGCTTCTTGATATAACTGTTCATTATCCACTTGTTCTTTCAAGAGATTTTCTTCAGTTGTTTGTTTTATTGGATGGTCCATATTGGAAAATAAGATGTTGTTTAATTGTTTACTTAGAATATCTTATTTTCCTCCCAATCAATCCTCCCAATATCTTCCTATTGAGATTCTTTTTAAAAATAAGCTACATATGTTAGCCCGTTTTGATGTTTTCAATCGATAAACAAGATTTCTGAATGAGATGCATTTTTTAAAATCTTGTACATTAACTAATGTACATATTTTGCTGATTCAGTTGAATCAGCTGATTAGTTTCTTCAATCTCAGATTTTTCAACGTGCTTGGGTGTAACTACAACAGGATAAAACTTCTCCATCAAACTTCTAAAAATCCCGCGTATCATGAACATAAGACAACATAAAACAATACACGAGCCGATTAACAGCACGCAGGTCATCTCGATATAGGCGTCTTGAAAAATCTGGCCTATTTGTCCCATTGATTTCAAGTATTCAGAGTAAATTTCCATGTATGCTTCATACAATAATTCCTGCTCTGAATAAATAATTTTGGAATCCAGAAAAATTTTGTAATTGATAAAATTTTATCAATTTTTTTGGCTTCTTGATATAACTGTTCATTATCCACTTGTTCTTTCAAGAGATTTTCTTCAGTTGTTTGTTTTATTGGATGGTCCATATTGGAAACTAAAAATCCCGCGTATCATGAACATAAGACAACATAAAACAATACACGAGCCGATTAACAGCACGCAGGTCATCTCGATATAGGCGTCTTGAAAAATCTGGCCTATTTGACCCATTGATTTCAAGTATTCAGAGTAAATTTCCATGTATGCTTCATACAATAATTCCTGCTCTGAATAAATAATTTTGGAATCCAGAAAAATTTTGTAATTGATAAAATTTTATCAATTTTTTTGGCTTCTTGATATAACTGTTCATTATCCACTTGTTCTTTCAAGAGATTTTCTTCAGTTGTTTGTTTTATTGGATGGTCCATATTGGAAAATAAGAAATCCCGCGTATCATGAACATAAGACAACATAAAACAATACACGAGCCGATTAACAGCACGCAGGTCATCTCGATATAGGCGTCTTGAAAAATCTGGCCTATTTGACCCATTGATTTCAAGTATTCAGAGTAAATTTCCATGTATGCTTCATACAATAATTCCTGCTCTGAATAAATAATTTTGGAATCCAGAAAAATTTTGGAATTGATAAAATTTTATCAATTTTTTGGGCTTCTTGATATAACTGTTCATTATCCACTTGTTCTTTCAAGAGATTTTCTTCAGTTGTTTGTTTTATTGGATGGTCCATATTGGAAACTAAAAATCCCGCGTATCATGAACATAAGACAACATAAAACAATACACGAGCCGATTAACAGCACGCAGGTCATCTCGATATAGGCGTCTTGAAAAATCTGGCCTATTTGACCCATTGATTTCAAGTATTCAGAGTAAATTTCCATGTATGCTTCATACAATAATTCCTGCTCTGAATAAATAATTTTGGAATCCAGAAAAATTTTGGAATTGATAAAATTTTATCAATTTTTTTGGCTTCTTGATATAACTGTTCATTATCCACTTGTTCTTTCAAGAGATTTTCTTCAGTTGTTTGTTTTATTGGATGGTCCATATTGGAAAATAAGATGTTGTTTAATTGTTTTCTTAGAATATCTTATTTTCCTCCCAATCAATCCTCCCAATATCTTCCTATTGAGATTCTTTTTAAAAATAAGCTACATATGTTAGCCCGTTTTGATGTTTTATGGTAAAATTCAATCGATAAACAAGATTTCTGAATGAGATGCATTTTTTAAAATCTTGTACATTAACTAATGTACATATTTTGCTGATTCAGTTGAATCAGCTGATTAGTTTCTTCAATCTCAGATTTGTCAACGTGCTTGGGTGTAACTACAACAGGATAAAACTTCTCCATCCAACTTCTAAAAATCCCGCGTATCATGAACATAAGACAACATAAAACAATACACGAGCCGATTAACAGCACGCAGGTCATCTCGATATAGGCGTCTTGAAAAATCTGGCCTATTTGACCCATTGATTTCAAGTATTCAGAGTAAATTTCCATGTATGCTTCATACAATAATTCCTGCTCTGAACAAATAATTTTGGAATCCAGAAAAATTTTGGAATTGATATAGTTTTATCAATTTTTTTGGCTTCTTGATATAACTGTTCATTATCCACTTGTTCTTTCAAGAGATTTTCTTCAGTTGTTTGTTTTATTGGATGGTCCATATTGAAAAATAAGAAATCCCGCGTATCATGAACATAAGACAACATAAAACAATACACGAGCCGATTAACAGCACGCAGGTCATCTCGATGTAGGCGTCTTGAAAAATCTGGCCTATTTGACCCATTGATTTCAAGTATTCAGAGTAAATTTCCATATATGCTTCATACAATAATTCCTGCTCTGAATAAATAATTTTGGAATCCAGAAAAATTTTGGAATTGATAAAATTTTATCAATTTTTTTGGCTTCTTGATATAACTGTTCATTATCCACTTGTTCTTTCAAGAGATTTTCTTCAGTTGTTTGTTTTATTGGATGGTCCATATTGGAAAATAAGAAATCCCGCGTATCATGAACATAAGACAACATAAAACAATACACGAGCCGATTAACAGCACGCAGGTCATCTCGATATAGGCGTCTTGAAAAATCTGGCTTATTTGACCCATTGATTTCAAGTATTCAGAGTAAATTTCCATGTATGCTTCATACAATAATTCCTGCTCTGAATAAACAATTTTGGAATCCAGAAAAATTTTGGAATTGATAAAATTTTATCAATTTTTTTGGCTTCTTGATATAACTGTTCATTATCCACTTGTTCTTTCAAGAGATTTTCTTCAGTTGTTTGTTTTATTGGATGGTCCATATTGGAAAATAAGAGGTTGTTTAATTGTTTACTTAGAATATCTTATTTTCCTCCCAATCACTCCTCCCAATCAATCTCGATATAGGCGTCTTGAAAAATCTGGCCTATTTGACTCATTGATTTCAAGTATTCAGAGTAAATTTCCATGTATGCTACAATAATTCCTGCTCTGAATAAATAATTTTGGAATCCAGAAAAATTTTGGAATTGATAAAATTTTATCAATTTTTTTGGCTTCTTGATATAACTGTTCATTATCCACTTGTTCTTTCAAGAGATTTTCTTCAGTTGTTTGTTTTATTGGATGGTCCATATTGGAAACTAAAAATCCCGCGTATCATGAACATAAGACAACATAAAACAATACACGAGCCGATTAACAGCACGCAGGTCATCTCGATATAGGCGTCTTGAAAAATCTGGCCTATTTGACCCATTGATTTCAAGTATTCAGAGTAAATTTCCATGTATGCTTCATACAATAATTCCTGCTCTGAATAAATAATTTTGGAATCCAGAAAAATTTTGGAATTGATAAAATTTTATCAATTTTTTTGGCTTCTTGATATAACTGTTCATTATCCAATTGTTCTTTCAAGAGATTTTCTTCAGTTGTTTGTTTTATTGGATGGTCCATATTGGAAAATAAGATGTTGTTTAATTGTTTACTTAGAATATCTTATTTTCCTCCCAATCAATCCTCCCAATATCTTCCTATTGAGATTCGTTTTAAAAATAAGCTACATATGTTAGCCCGTTTTGATGTTTTATGGTAAAATTCAATCGATAAACAAGATTTCTGAATGAGATGCATTTTTTAAAATCTTGTACATTAACTAATGTACATGTTTTGCTGATTCAGTTGAATCAGCTGATTAGTTTCTTCAATCTCAGATTTTTCAACGTGCTTGGCTGTAACTACAACAGGATAAAACTTCTCCATCAAACTTATAAAAATCCCGCGTATCATGAACATAAGACAACATAAAACAATATACGAGCCGATTAACAGCACGCAGGTCATCTCGATATAGGCGTCTTGAAAAATCTGGCCTATTTGACCCATTGATTTCAAGTATTCAGAGTAAATTTCCATGTATGCTTCATACAATAATTCCTGCTCTGAATAAATAATTTTGGAATCCAGAAAAATTTTGAAATTGATAAAATTTTATCAATTTTTTTGGCTTCTTGATATAACTGTTCATTATCCACTTGTTCTTTCAAGAGATTTTCTTCAGTTGTTTGTTTTATTGGATGGTCCATATTGGAAAATAAGAAATCCCGCGTATCATGAACATAAGACAACATAAAACAATACACGAGCCGATTAACAGCACGCAGGTCATCTCGATATAGGCGTCTTGAAAAATCTGGCCTATTTGAGCCATTGATTTCAAGTATTCAGATTAAATTTCCATGTATGCTTCATACAATAATTACTGCTCTGAATAAATAATTTTGGAATCCAGAAAAATTTTGGAATTGATAAAATTTTATCAATTTTTTTGGCTTCTTGATATAACTGTTCATTATCCACTTGTTCTTTCAAGAGATTTTCTTCAGTTGTTTGTTTTATTGGATGGTCCATATTGGAAACTAAAAATCCCGCGTATCATGAACATAAGACAACATAAAACAATACACGAGCCGATTAACAGCACGCAGGTCATCTGGATATAGGCGTCTTGAAAAATCTGGCCTATTTGACCCATTGATTTCAAGTATTCAGAGTAAATTTCCATGTATGCTTCATACAATAATTCCTGCTCTGAATAAATAATTTTGGAATCCAGAAAAATTTTGGGATTGATAAAATTTTATCAATTTTTTTGGCTTCTTGATATAACTGTTCATTATCCACTTGTTCTTTCAAGAGATTTTCTTCAGTTGTTTGTTTTATTGGATGGTCCATATTGGAAAATAAGATGTTGTTCAATTGTTTTCTTAGAATATCTTATTTTCCTCCCAATCAATCCTCCCAATATCTTCCTATTGAGATTCTTTTTAAAAATAAGCTACATATGTTAGCCCGTTTTGATGTTTTATGGTAAAATTCAATCGATAAACAAGATTTCTGAATGAGATGCATTTTTTAAAATCTTGTACATTAACTAATGTACATATTTTGCTGATTCAGTTGAATCAGCTGATTAGTTTCTTCAATCTCAGATTTTTCAACGTGCTTGGGTGTAACTACAACAGCATAAAACTTCTCCATCAAACTTCTAAAAATCCCGCGTATCATGAACATAAGACAACATAAAACAATACACGAGCCGATTAACAGCACGCAGGTCATCTCGATATAGGCGTCTTGAAAAATCTGGCCTATTTGACCCATTGATTTCAAGTATTCAGAGTAAATTTCCATGTATGCTTCATACAATAATTCCTGCTCTGAATAAATAATTTTGGAATCCAGAAAAATTTTGAAATTGATAAAATTTTATCAATTTTTTTGGCTTCTTGATATAACTGTTCATTATCCACTTGTTCTTTCAAGAGATTTTCTTCAGTTGTTTGTTTTATTGGATGGTCCATATTGGAAAATAAGAAATCCCGCGTATCATGAACATAAGACAACATAAAACAATACACGAGCCGATTAACAGCACGCAGGTCATCTCGATATAGGCGTCTTGAAAAATCTGGCCTATTTGAGCCATTGATTTCAAGTATTCAGATTAAATTTCCATGTATGCTTCATACAATAATTACTGCTCTGAATAAATAATTTTGGAATCCAGAAAAATTTTGGAATTGATAAAATTTTATCAATTTTTTTGGCTTCTTGATATAACTGTTCATTATCCACTTGTTCTTTCAAGAGATTTTCTTCAGTTGTTTGTTTTATTGGATGGTCCATATTGGAAACTAAAAATCCCGCGTATCATGAACATAAGACAACATAAAACAATACACGAGCCGATTAACAGCACGCAGGTCATCTGGATATAGGCGTCTTGAAAAATCTGGCCTATTTGACCCATTGATTTCAAGTATTCAGAGTAAATTTCCATGTATGCTTCATACAATAATTCCTGCTCTGAATAAATAATTTTGGAATCCAGAAAAATTTTGGGATTGATAAAATTTTATCAATTTTTTTGGCTTCTTGATATAACTGTTCATTATCCACTTGTTCTTTCAAGAGATTTTCTTCAGTTGTTTGTTTTATTGGATGGTCCATATTGGAAAATAAGATGTTGTTCAATTGTTTTCTTAGAATATCTTATTTTCCTCCCAATCAATCCTCCCAATATCTTCCTATTGAGATTCTTTTTAAAAATAAGCTACATATGTTAGCCCGTTTTGATGTTTTATGGTAAAATTCAATCGATAAACAAGATTTCTGAATGAGATGCATTTTTTAAAATCTTGTACATTAACTAATGTACATATTTTGCTGATTCAGTTGAATCAGCTGATTAGTTTCTTCAATCTCAGATTTTTCAACGTGCTTGGGTGTAACTACAACAGCATAAAACTTCTCCATCAAACTTCTAAAAATCCCGCGTATCATGAACATAAGACAACATAAAACAATACACGAGCCGATTAACAGCACGCAGGTCATCTCGATATAGGCGTCTTGAAAAATCTGGCCTATTTGACCCATTGATTTCAAGTATTCAGAGTAAATTTCCATGTATGCTTCATACAATAATTCCTGCTCTGAATAAATAATTTTGGAATCCAGAAAAATTTTGGAATTGATAAAATTTTATCAATTTTTTTGGCTTCTTGATATAACTGTTCATTATCCACTTGTTCTTTCAAGAGATTTTCTTCAGTTGTTTGTTTTATTGGATGGTCCATATTGAAAAATAAGAAATCCCGCGTATCATGAACATAAGACAACATAAAACAATACACGAGCCGATTAACAGCACGCAGGTCATCTCGATATAGGCGTCTTGAAAAATCTGGCCTATTTGACCCATTGATTTCAAGTATTCAGAGTAAATTTCCATGTATGCTTCATACAATAATTCCTGCTCTGAATAAATAATTTTGGAATCCAGAAAAATTTTGGAATTAATAAAATTTTATCAATTTTTTTGGCTTCTTGATATAACTGTTCATTATCCACTTGTTCTTTCAAGAGATTTTCTTCAGTTGTTTGTTTTATTGGATGGTCCATATTGGAAAATAAGAAATCCCGCGTATCATGAACATAAGACAACATAAAACAATACACGAGCCGATTAACAGCACGCAGGTCATCTCGATATAGGCGTCTTGAAAAATCTGGCTTATTTGACCCATTGATTTCAAGTATTCAGAGTAAATTTCCATGTATGCTTCATACAATAATTCCTGCTCTGAATAAATAATTTTTGAATCCAGAAAAATTTTGGAATTGATAAAATTTTATCAATTTTTTTGGCTTCTTGATATAACTGTTCATTATCCACTTGTTCTTTCAAGAGATTTTCTTCAGTTGTTTGTTTTATTGGGTGGTTCATATTGGAAAATAAGATGTTGTTTAATTGTTTACTTAGAATATCTTATTTTCCTCCCAATCAATCCTCCCAATCAATCTCGATATAGGCGTCTTGAAAAATCTGGCCTATTTGACCCATTGATTTCAAGTATTCAAATTTCCATGTATGCTTCATACAATAATTCCTGCTCTGAATAAATAATTTTGGAATCCAGAAAAATTTTGGAATTGATAAAATTTTATCAATTTTTTTGGCTTCTTGATATAACTGTTCATTATCCACTTGTTCTTTCAAGAGATTTTCTTCAGTTGTTTGTTTTATCGGATGGTCCATATTGGAAACTAAAAATCCCGCGTATCATGAACATAAGACAACATAAAACAATACACGAGCCGATTAACAGCACGCAGGTCATCTGGATATAGGCGTCTTGAAAAATCTGGCCTATTTGACCCATTGATTTCAAGTATTCAGAGTAAATTTCCATGTATGCTTCATACAATAATTCCTGCTCTGAATAAATAATTTTGGAATCCAGAAAAATTTTGGGATTGATAAAATTTTATCAATTTTTTTGGCTTCTTGATATAACTGTTCATTATCCACTTGTTCTTTCAAGAGATTTTCTTCAGTTGTTTGTTTTATTGGATGGTCCATATTGGAAAATAAGATGTTGTTCAATTGTTTTCTTAGAATATCTTATTTTCCTCCCAATCAATCCTCCCAATATCTTCCTATTGAGATTCTTTTTAAAAATAAGCTACATATGTTAGCCCGTTTTGATGTTTTATGGTAAAATTCAATCGATAAACAAGATTTCTGAATGAGATGCATTTTTTAAAATCTTGTACATTAACTAATGTACATATTTTGCTGATTCAGTTGAATCAGCTGATTAGTTTCTTCAATCTCAGATTTTTCAACGTGCTTGGGTGTAACTACAACAGCATAAAACTTCTCCATCAAACTTCTAAAAATCCCGCGTATCATGAACATAAGACAACATAAAACAATACACGAGCCGATTAACAGCACGCAGGTCATCTCGATATAGGCGTCTTGAAAAATCTGGCCTATTTGACCCATTGATTTCAAGTATTCAGAGTAAATTTCCATGTATGCTTCATACAATAATTCCTGCTCTGAATAAATAATTTTGGAATCCAGAAAAATTTTGAAATTGATAAAATTTTATCAATTTTTTTGGCTTCTTGATATAACTGTTCATTATCCACTTGTTCTTTCAAGAGATTTTCTTCAGTTGTTTGTTTTATTGGATGGTCCATATTGGAAAATAAGAAATCCCGCGTATCATGAACATAAGACAACATAAAACAATACACGAGCCGATTAACAGCACGCAGGTCATCTCGATATAGGCGTCTTGAAAAATCTGGCCTATTTGAGCCATTGATTTCAAGTATTCAGATTAAATTTCCATGTATGCTTCATACAATAATTACTGCTCTGAATAAATAATTTTGGAATCCAGAAAAATTTTGGAATTGATAAAATTTTATCAATTTTTTTGGCTTCTTGATATAACTGTTCATTATCCACTTGTTCTTTCAAGAGATTTTCTTCAGTTGTTTGTTTTATTGGATGGTCCATATTGGAAAATAAGAAATCCCGCGTATCATGAACATAAGACAACATAAAACAATACACGAGCCGATTAACAGCACGCAGGTCATCTCGATATAGGCGTCTTGAAAAATCTGGCTTATTTGACCCATTGATTTCAAGTATTCAGAGTAAATTTCCATGTATGCTTCATACAATAATTCCTGCTCTGAATAAATAATTTTTGAATCAAGAAAAATTTTGGAATTGATAAAATTTTATCAATTTTTTTGGCTTCTTGATATAACTGTTCATTATCCACTTGTTCTTTCAAGAGATTTTCTTCAGTTGTTTGTTTTATTGGGTGGTTCATATTGGAAAATAAGATGTTGTTTAATTGTTTACTTAGAATATCTTATTTTCCTCCCAATCAATCCTCCCAATCAATCTCGATATAGGCGTCTTGAAAAATCTGGCCTATTTGACCCATTGATTTCAAGTATTCAGAGTAAATTTCCATGTATGCTTCATACAATAATTCCTGCTCTGAATAAATAATTTTGGAATCCAGAAAAATTTTGGAATTGATAAAATTTTATCAACTTTTTTGGCTTCTTGATATAACTGTTCATTATCCACTTGTTCTTTCAAGAGATTTTCTTCAGTTGTTTGTTTTATTGGATGGTCCATATTGGAAAATAGGAAATCCCGCGTATCATGAACATAAGACAACATGAGCCGATTAACAGCACGCAGGTCATCTCGATATAGGCGTCTTGAAAAATCTGGCCTATTTGACCCATTGATTTCAAGTATTCAGAGTAAATTTCCATGTATGCTTCATACAATAATTCCTGCTCTGAATAAATAATTTTGGAATCCAGAAAAATTTTGGAATTGATAAAATTTTATCAATTTTTTTGGCTTCTTGATATAACTGTTCATTATCCACTTGTTCTTTCAAGAGATTTTCTTCAGTTGTTTGTTTTATTGGATGGTCCATATTGGAAACTAAAAATCCCGCGTATCAGAACATAAGACAACATAAAACAATACACGAGCCGATTAACAGCACGCAGGTCATCTCGATATAGGCGTCTTGAAAAATCAGGCCTATTTGACCCATTGATTTCAAGTATTCAGAGTAAATTTCCATGTATGCTTCATACAATAATTCCTGCTCTGAATAAATAATTTTGGAATCCAGAAAAATTTTGGAATTGATAAAATTTTATCATTTTTTTTGGCTTCTTGATATAACTGTTCATTATCCACTTGTTCTTTCAAGAGATTTTCTTCAGTTGTTTGTTTTATTGGATGGTCCATATTGGAAAATAAGATGTTGTTTAATTGTTTACTTAGAATATCTTATTTTCCTCCCAATCAATTCTCCCAATATCTTCCTATTGAGATTCTTTTTAAAAATAAGCTACATATGTTAGCCCGTTTTGATGTTTTATGGTAAAATTCAATCCATAAACAAGATTTCTGAATGAGATGCATTTTTTAAAATCTTGTACATTAACTAATGTACATATTTTGCTGATTCAGTTGAATCAGCTGATTAGTTTCTTCAATCTCAGATTTTTCAACGTGCTTGGGTGTAACTACAACAGGATAAAACTTCTCCATCAAACTTCTAAAAATCCCGCGTATCATGAACATAAGACAACATAAAACAATACACGAGCCGATTAACAGCACGCAGGTCATCTCGATATAGGCGTCTTGAAAAATCTGGCCTATTTGTCCCATTGATTTCAAGTATTCAGAGTAAATTTCCATGTATGCTTCATACAATAATTCCTGCTCTGAATAAATAATTTTGGAATCCAGAAAAATTTTGGAATTGATAAAATTTTATCATTTTTTTTGGCTTCTTGATATAACTGTTCATTATCCACTTGTTCTTTCAAGAGATTTTCTTCAGTTGTTTGTTTTATTGGATGGTCCATATTGGAAACTAAAAATCCCGCGTATCAAACAGTTCGTGGTAACGAACTGTAAGTAAGGAGCGACCCGGCTCAATGGTAACCGAAACTCTAAAAAACGGGATTTTGATACCAATAGATACATCAAAAGAATCAGATTTTAATTCTGATTTCAAATATATAAGTTTCATTAAGTTTAATCTTACCCATCAAAAGTTACGTGCCTGAGAAAATTTGGCTGATTTTCGAAAAAAGGGGGAAAGGCCCCCTAAAAGTTATAGAACCTTAATGAAAATCACACCATCATATTCAGCGTATCAGAGAACCCTACTGTAGAGGTTTCAAGCTCCTATCTACAAAAATGTGGAATTTTCCATTTTTTGCCAGAAGAAAGATCACGGATGCGTGTTTATTTGTTTGTTTGTTTGTTTGTTTGTTTGTTTTTTTTTTTCCCAGGGGTGATCGTATCGACCCAGTGGTCCTAGAATATCGTGGGAGGGCTCATTGGAACGGAAATTAAAAGTTCTAGTGCCCTTTTTAAGTGACCAAAAAAAATGGAGGGCAACTAGGCCCCCTCCCACGCTAATTTTTTTCCCAAAGTCACCCAATCAAAGTTTTGAGATAGCCATTTTGTTCAGCATGGTCGAAAATATGATAAAAATGTCTTTTAGGATGACTTGATCTTCCAAAGTCCCCAGGGGGAGGGCTGAAAGTTATGAACTTTACTCAATGTTAACATATAGTATTGGTTATTGGGAAGTATACAGACTTTTTCAGAGGAGATTTTTTTCTGGTAGGTGGGGAAGGAGAGGGCCGGGGGCTATATGGAAGGATCTTTCCATGAAGGAAGTTTTCATGGGGGAAGGGACATTGCTATGAAGGGGGCGCCGGATTTCCCAGCATTATTAAAGAAAAAGATCAGGAATTAAATAAAAAAAACAAGTTTTTCAACTGATCAACTGATTGTGATTAAGAGGTTATTTTTAAAGAACTGGAAAAAAAATTCGAACTATAGTTTAAAGAGCAGGGTATTGACTAGGGGGCGAACCCCCTAATATACGTGTTAAAAATTTATGAATATAGAAGTTCGTTACGTAAGTTAATTCTAGGTTACGTATATTTATTACTAATAAAAACGTTCGTAAATAAAATTAAACAAGTTTCGAGAAAGCCATTTAACCAAATATAATATGCAAATTTTGTTTTAATTATTCATGTACGGTGAGCCAAAATCAAAACCTGCATTAATTCAAAAACGTTCAAAAATTAAATAAAAAAAACAAGTTTTTTAAACTGAAAGTAAGGAACGACGTTAAAACTTAAAACGAACAGAAATTATTCCGTATATGAAGGGGGCTGTCCCCTCCTCAACGCCTCGCTCTTTACGCTGAAGTTTGACTTTCTCACAACTCTATTTTTTTAAACAATAAAAAAACATTAGCGTAAAGAGCGAGGCGTTGAGGAGGAGACAGCCCCTTTCATATACGGAATAATTTCTGTTCGTTTTAAGTTTTAACGTCGTTCCTTACTTTCAGTTTAAAAAACTTGTTTTTTTTATTTAATCATGAACATAAGACAACATAAAACAATACACGAGCCGATTAACAGCACGCAGGTCATCTCGATATAGGCGTCTTGAAAAATCTGGCCTATTTGACCCATTGATTTCAAGTATTCAGAGTAAATTTCCATGTATGCTTCATACAATAATTCCTGCTCTGAATAAATAATTTTGGAATCCAGAAAAATTTTGGAATTGATAAAATTTTATAAATTTTTTTGGCTTCTTGATATAACTGTTCATTATCCACTTGTTCTTTCAAGAGATTTTCTTCAGTTGTTTGTTTTATTGGATGGTCCATATTGGAAAATAAGAAATCCCGCGTATCATGAACATAAGACAACATAAAACAATACACGAGCCGATTAACAGCACGCAGGTTATCTCGATATAGGCGTCTTGAAAAATCTGGCCTATTTGACCCATTGATTTCAAGTATTCAGAGTAAATTTCCATGTATGCTTCATACAATAATTCCTGCTCTGAATAAATAATTTTGGAATCCAGAAAAATTTTGGAATTGATAAAATTTTATAAATTTTTTGGGCTTCTTGATATAACTGTTCATTATCCACTTGTTCTTTCAAGAGATTTTCTTCAGTTGTTTGTTTTATTGGATTGTCCATATTGGAAACTAAAAATCCCGCGTATCATGAACATAAGACAACATAAAACAATACACGAGCCGATTAGCAGCACGCAGGTCATCTCGATATAGGCGTCTTGAAAAATCTGGCCTATTTGACCCATTGATTTCAAGTATTCAGAGTAAATTTCCATGTATGCTTCATACAATAATTCCTGCTCTGAATAAATAATTTTGGAATCCAGAAAAATTTTGGAATTGATAAAATTTTATCAATTTTTTTGGCTTCTTGATATAACTGTTCATTATCCACTTGTTCTTTCAAGAGATTTTCTTCAGTTGTTTGTTTTATTGGATGGTCCATATTGGAAAATAAGATGTTGTTTAATTGTTTTCTTAGAATATCTTATTTTCCTCCCAATCAATCCTCCCAATATCTTCCTATTGAGATTCTTTTTAAAAATAAGCTACATATGTTAGCCCGTTTTGATGTTTTATGGTAAAATTCAATCGATAAACAAGATTTCTGAATGAGATGCATTTTTTAAAATCTTGTACATTAACTAATGTACATATTTTGCTGATTCAGTTGAATCAGCTGATTAGTTTCTTCAATCTCAGATTTGTCAACGTGCTTGGGTGTAACTACAACAGGATAAAACTTCTCCATCCAACTTCTAAAAATCCCGCGTATCATGAACATAAGACAACATAAAACAATACACGAGCCGATTAACAGCACGCAGGTCATCTCGATATAGGCGTCTTGAAAAATCTGGCCTATTTGACCCATTGATTTCAAGTATTCAGAGTAAATTTCCATGTATGCTTCATACAATAATTCCTGCTCTGAACAAATAATTTTGGAATCCAGAAAAATTTTGGAATTGATATAGTTTTATCAATTTTTTTGGCTTCTTGATATAACTGTTCATTATCCACTTGTTCTTTCAAGAGATTTTCTTCAGTTGTTTGTTTTATTGGATGGTCCATATTGAAAAACAAGAAATCCCGCGTATCATGAACATAAGACAACATAAAACAATACACGAGCCGATTAACAGCACGCAGGTCATCTCGATGTAGGCGTCTTGAAAAATCTGGCCTATTTGACCCATTGATTTCAAGTATTCAGAGTAAATTTCCATGTATGCTTCATACAATAATTCCTGCTCTGAATAAATAATTTTGGAATCCAGAAAAATTTTGGAATTGATAAAATTTTATCAATTTTTTTGGCTTCTTGATATAACTGTTCATTATCCACTTGTTCTTTCAAGAGATTTTCTTCAGTTGTTTGTTTTATTGGATGGTCCATATTGGAAAATAAGAAATCCCGCGTATCATGAACATAAGACAACATAAAACAATACACGAGCCGATTAACAGCACGCAGGTCATCTCGATATAGGCGTCTTGAAAAATCTGGCCTATTTGACCCATTGATTTCAAGTATTCAGAGTAAATTTCCATGTATGCTTCATACAATAATTCCTGCTCTGAATAAACAATTTTGGAATCCAGAAAAATTTTGGAATTGATCAAATTTTATCAATTTTTTTGGCTTCTTGATATAACTGTTCATTATCCACTTGTTCTTTCAAGAGATTTTCTTCAGTTGTTTGTTTTATTGGATGGTCCATATTGGAAAATAAGAGGTTGTTTAATTGTTTACTTAGAATATCTTATTTTCCTCCCAATCAATCCTCCCAATCAATCTCGATATAGGCGTCTTGAAAAATCTGGCCTATTTGACTCATTGATTTCAAGTATTCAGAGTAAATTTCCATGTATGCTACAATAATTCCTGCTCTGAATAAATAATTTTGGAATCCAGAAAAATTTTGGAATTGATAAAATTTTATCAATTTTTTTGGCTTCTTGATATAACTGTTCATTATCCACTTGTTCTTTCAAGAGATTTTCTTCAGTTGTTTGTTTTATTGGATGGTCCATATTGGAAACTAAAAATCCCGCGTATCATGAACATAAGACAACATAAAACAATACACGAGCCGATTAACAGCACGCAGGTCATCTCGATATAGGCGTCTTGAAAAATCTGGCCTATTTGACCCATTGATTTCAAGTATTCAGAGTAAATTTCCATGTATGCTTCATACAATAATTCCTGCTCTGAATAAATAATTTTGGAATCCAGAAAAATTTTGGAATTGATAAAATTTTATCATTTTTTTTGGCTTCTTGATATAACTGTTCATTATCCACTTGTTCTTTCAAGAGATTTTCTTCAGTTGTTTGTTTTATTGGATGGTCCATATTGGAAAATAAGATGTTGTTTAATTGTTTACTTAGAATATCTTATTTTCCTCCCAATCAATCCTCCCAATATCTTCCTATTGAGATTCGTTTTAAAAATAAGCTACATATGTTAGCCCGTTTTGATGTTTTATGGTAAAATTCAATCGATAAACAAGATTTCTGAATGAGATGCATTTTTTAAAATCTTGTACATTAACTAATGTACATGTTTTGCTGATTCAGTTGAATCAGCTGATTAGTTTCTTCAATCTCAGATTTTTCAACGTGCTTGGCTGTAACTACAACAGGATAAAACTTCTCCATCAAACTTATAAAAATCCCGCGTATCATGAACATAAGACAACATAAAACAATACACGAGCCGATTAACAGCACGCAGGTCATCTCGATATAGGCGTCTTGAAAAATCTGGCCTATTTGACCCATTGATTTCAAGTATTCAGAGTAAATTTCCATGTATGCTTCATACAATAATTCCTGCTCTGAATAAATAATTTTGGAATCCAGAAAAATTTTGAAATTGATAAAATTTTATCAATTTTTTTGGCTTCTTGATATAACTGTTCATTATCCACTTGTTCTTTCAAGAGATTTTCTTCAGTTGTTTGTTTTATTGGATGGTCCATATTGGAAAATAAGAAATCCCGCGTATCATGAACATAAGACAACATAAAACAATACACGAGCCGATTAACAGCACGCAGGTCATCTCGATATAGGCGTCTTGAAAAATCTGGCCTATTTGAGCCATTGATTTCAAGTATTCAGATTAAATTTCCATGTATGCTTCATACAATAATTACTGCTCTGAATAAATAATTTTGGAATCCAGAAAAATTTTGGAATTGATAAAATTTTATCAATTTTTTTGGCTTCTTGATATAACTGTTCATTATCCACTTGTTCTTTCAAGAGATTTTCTTCAGTTGTTTGTTTTATTGGATGGTCCATATTGGAAACTAAAAATCCCGCGTATCATGAACATAAGACAACATAAAACAATACACGAGCCGATTAACAGCACGCAGGTCATCTGGATATAGGCGTCTTGACAAATCTGGCCTATTTGACCCATTGATTTCAAGTATTCAGAGTAAATTTCCATGTATGCTTCATACAATAATTCCTGCTCTGAATAGATAATTTTGGAATCCAGAAAAATTTTGGGATTGATAAAATTTTATCAATTTTTTTGGCTTCTTGATATAACTGTTCATTATCCACTTGTTCTTTCAAGAGATTTTCTTCAGTTGTTTGTTTTATTGGATGGTCCATATTGGAAAATAAGATGTTGTTCAATTGTTTTCTTAGAATATCTTATTTTCCTCCCAATCAATCCTCCCAATATCTTCCTATTGAGATTCTTTTTAAAAATAAGCTACATATGTTAGCCCGTTTTGATGTTTTATGGTAAAATTCAATCGATAAACAAGATTTCTGAATGAGATGCATTTTTTAAAATCTTGTACATTAACTAATGTACATATTTTGCTGATTCAGTTGAATCAGCTGATTAGTTTCTTCAATCTCAGATTTTTCAACGTGCTTGGGTGTAACTACAACAGCATAAAACTTCTCCATCAAACTTCTAAAAATCCCGCGTATCATGAACATAAGACAACATAAAACAATACACGAGCCGATTAACAGCACGCAGGTCATCTCGATATAGGCGTCTTGAAAAATCTGGCCTATTTGACCCATTGATTTCAAGTATTCAGAGTAAATTTCCATGTATGCTTCATACAATAATTCCTGCTCTGAATAAATAATTTTGGAATCCAGAAAAATTTTGGAATTGATAAAATTTTATCAATTTTTTTGGCTTCTTGATATAACTGTTCATTATCCACTTGTTCTTTCAAGAGATTTTCTTCAGTTGTTTGTTTTATTGGATGGTCCATATTGAAAAATAAGAAATCCCGCGTATCATGAACATAAGACAACATAAAATAATACACGAGCCGATTAACAGCACGCAGGTCATCTCGATATAGGCGTCTTGAAAAATCTGGCCTATTTGACCCATTGATTTCAAGTATTCAGAGTAAATTTCCATGTATGCTTCATACAATAATTCCTGCTCTGAATAAATAATTTTGGAATCCAGAAAAATTTTGGAATTGATAAAATTTTATCAATTTTTTTGGCTTCTTGATATAACTGTTCATTATCCACTTGTTCTTTCAAGAGATTTTCTTCAGTTGTTTGTTTTATTGGATGGTCCATATTGGAAAATAAGAAATCCCGCGTATCATGAACATAAGACAACATAAAACAATACACGAGCCGATTAACAGCACGCAGGTCATCTCGATATAGGCGTCTTGAAAAATCTGGCTTATTTGACCCATTGATTTCAAGTATTCAGAGTAAATTTCCATGTATGCTTCATACAATAATTCCTGCTCTGAATAAATAATTTTTGAATCCAGAAAAATTTTGGAATTGATAAAATTTTATCAATTTTTTTGGCTTCTTGATATAACTGTTCATTATCCACTTGTTCTTTCAAGAGATTTTCTTCAGTTGTTTGTTTTATTGGGTGGTCCATATTGGAAAATAAGATGTTGTTTAATTGTTTACTTAGAATATCTTATTTTCCTCCCAATCAATCTCGATACAGGCGTCTTGAAAAATCTGGCCTATTTGACCCATTGATTTCAAGTATTCAGAGTAAATTTCCATGTATGCTTCATACAATAATTCCTGCTCTGAATAAATAATTTTGGAATCCAGAAAAATTTTGGAATTGATAAAATTTTATCAACTTTTTTGGCTTCTTGATATAACTGTTCATTATCCACTTGTTCTTTCAAGAGATTTTCTTCAGTTGTTTGTTTTATTGGATGGTCCATATTGGAAAATAGGAAATCCCGCGTATCATGAACATAAGACAACATGAGCCGATTAACAGCACGCAGGTCATCTCGATATAGGCGTCTTGAAAAATCTGGCCTATTTGACCCATTGATTTCAAGTATTCAGAGTAAATTTCCATGTATGCTTCATACAATAATTCCTGCTCTGAATAAATAATTTTGGAATCCAGAAAAATTTTGGAATTGATAAAATTTTATCAATTTTTTTGGCTTCTTGATATAACTGTTCATTATCCACTTGTTCTTTCAAGAGATTTTCTTCAGTTGTTTGTTTTATTGGATGGTCCATATTGGAAACTAAAAATCCCGCGTATCAGAACATAAGACAACATAAAACAATACACGAGCCGATTAACAGCACGCAGGTCATCTCGATATAGGCGTCTTGAAAAATCAGGCCTATTTGACCCATTGATTTCAAGTATTCAGAGTAAATTTCCATGTATGCTTCATACAATAATTCCTGCTCTGAATAAATAATTTTGGAATCCAGAAAAATTTTGGAATTGATAAAATTTTATCATTTTTTTTGGCTTCTTGATATAACTGTTCATTATCCACTTGTTCTTTCAAGAGATTTTCTTCAGTTGTTTGTTTTATTGGATGGTCCATATTGGAAAATAAGATGTTGTTTAATTGTTTACTTAGATTATCTTATTTTCCTCCCAATCAATTCTCCCAATATCTTCCTATTGAGATTCTTTTTAAAAATAAGCTACATATGTTAGCCCGTTTTGATGTTTTATGGTAAAATTCAATCCATAAACAAGATTTCTGAATGAGATGCATTTTTTAAAATCTTGTACATTAACTAATGTACATATTTTGCTGATTCAGTTGAATCAGCTGATTAGTTTCTTCAATCTCAGATTTTTCAACGTGCTTGGGTGTAACTACAACAGGATAAAACTTCTCCATCAAACTTCTAAAAATCCCGCGTATCATGAACATAAGACAACATAAAACAATACACGAGCCGATTAACAGCACGCAGGTCATCTCGATATAGGCGTCTTGAAAAATCTGGCCTATTTGACCCATTGATTTCAAGTATTCAGAGTAAATTTCCATGTATGCTTCATACAATAATTCCTGCTCTGAATAAATAATTTTGGAATCCAGAAAAATTTTGGAATTGATAAAATTTTATCAATTTTTTTGGCTTCTTGATATAACTGTTCATTATCCACTTGTTCTTTCAAGAGATTTTCTTCAGTTGTTTGTTTTATTGGATGGTCCATATTGAAAAATAAGAAATCCCGCGTATCATGAACATAAGACAACATAAAACAATACACGAGCCGATTAACAGCACGCAGGTCATCTCGATATAGGCGTCTTGAAAAATCTGGCCTATTTGACCCATTGATTTCAAGTATTCAGAGTAAATTTCCATGTATGCTTCATACAATAATTCCTGCTCTGAATAAATAATTTTGGAATCCAGAAAAATTTTGGAATTGATAAAATTTTATCAATTTTTTTGGCTTCTTGATATAACAGTTCATTATCCACTTGTTCTTTCAAGAGATTTTCTTCAGTTGTTTGTTTTATTGGATGGTCCATATCGGAAAATAAGATGTTGTTTAATTGTTTACTTAGAATATCTTATTTTCCTCCCAATCAATCCTCCCAATCAATCTCGATATAGGCGTCTTGAAAAATCTGGCCTATTTGACCCATTGATTTCATGTATTCAGAGTAAATTTCCATGTATGCTTCATACAATAATTCCTGCTCTGAATAAATAATTTAGGAATCCAGAAAAATTTTGGAATTGATAAAATTTTTTCAATTTTTTGGGCTTCTTGATATAACTGTTCATTATCCTCTTGTTCTTTCAAGAGATTTTCTTCAGTTGTTTGTTTTATTGGATGGTCCATATTTGAAACTAAAAATCCCGCGTATCATGAACATAAGACAACATAAAACAATACACGAGCCAATTAACAGCACGCAGGTCATCTCGCTATAGGCGTCTTGAAAAATCTGGCCTATTTGACCCATTGATTTCAAGTATTCAGAGTAAATTTCCATGTATGCTTCATACAATAATTCCTGCTCTGAATAAATAATTTTGGAATCCAGAAAAATTTTGGAATTGATAAAATTTTATCAATTTTTTTGGCTTCTTGATATAACTGTTCATTATCCACTTGTTCTTTCAAGAGATTTTCTTCAGTTGTTTGTTTTATTGGATGGTCCATATTGGAAAATAAGATGTTGTTTAATTGTTTTCTTAGAATATGTTATTTTCCTCCCAAACAATCCTCCCAATATCTTCCTATTGAGATTCTTTTTAAAAATAAGCTACATATGTTAGCCCGTTTTGATGTTTTATGGTAAAATTCAATCGATAAACAAGATTTCTGAATGAGATGCATTTTTTAAAATCTTGTACATTAACTAATGTACATATTTTACTGATTCAGTTGAATCAGCTGATTAGTTTCTTCAATCTCAGATTTTTCAACGTGCTTGGGTGTAACTACAACAGGATAAAACTTCTCCATCAAACTTCTAAAAATCCCGCGTATCATGAACATAAGACAACATAAAACAATACACGAGCCGATTAACAGCACGCAGGTCATCTCGATATAGGCGTCTTGAAAAATCTGGCCTATTTGACCCATTGATTTCAAGTATTCAGAGTAAATTTCCATGTATGCTTCATACAATAATTCCTGCTCTGAATAAATAATTTGGAATCCAGAAAAATTTTGGAATTGATAAAATTTTATCAATTTTTTTGGCTTCTTGATATAACTGTTCATTATCCACTTGTTCTTTCAAGAGATTTTCTTCAGTTGTTTGTTTTATTGGATGGTCCATATTGAAAAATAAGAAATCCCGCGTATCATGAACATAAGACAACATAAAACAATACACGAGCCGATTAACAGCACGCAGGTCATCTCGATATAGGCGTCTTGAAAAATCTGGCCTATTTGACCCATTGATTTCAAGTATTCAGAGTAAATTTCCATGTATGCTTCATACAATAATTCCTGCTCTGAATAAATATTTTTGGAATCCAGAAAAATTTTGGAATTGATAAAATTTTATCAATTTTTTTGGCTTCTTGATATAACTGTTCATTATCCACTTGTTCTTTCAAGAGATTTTCTTAAGTTGTTTGTTTTATTGGATGGTCCATATTGGAATATAAGAAATCCCGCGTATCATGAACATAAGACAACATAAAACAATACACGAGCCGATTAACAGCACGCAGGTCATCTCGATATAGGCGTCTTGAAAAATCTGGCCTATTTGACCCATTGATTTCAAGTATTCAGAGTAAATTTCCATGTATGCTTCATACAATAATTCCTGCTCTGAATAAATAATTTTGGAATCCAGAAAAATTTTGGAATTGATAAAATTTTATCAATATTTTTGGCTTCTTGATATAACTGTTCATTATCCACTTGTTCTTTCAAGAGATTTTCTTCAGTTGTTTGTTTTATTGGATGGTCCATATTGGAAAATAAGATGTTGTTTAATTGTTTACTTAGAATATCTTATTTTCCTCCCAATCAATCCTCCCAATCAATCTCGATATAGGCGTCTTGAAAAATCTGGCCTATTTGACCCATTGATTTCAAGTATTCAGAGTAAATTTCCATGTATGCTTCATACAATAATTCCTGCTCTGAATAAATAATTTTGGAATCCAGAAAAATTTTGGAATTGATAAAATTTTATCAATTTTTTTGGCTTCTTGATATAACTGTTCATTATCCACTTGTTCTTTCAAGAGATTTTCTTCAGTTGTTTGTTTTATTGGATGGTCCATATTGGAAAATAAGAAATCCCGCGTATCATGAACATAAGACAACATAAAACAATACACGAGCCGATTAACAGCACGCAGGTCATCTCGATATAGCCGTCTTGAAAAATCTGGCCTATTTGACCCATTGATTTCAAGTATTCAGAGTAAATTTCCATGTATGCTTCATACAATAATTCCTGCTCTGAATAAATAATTTTGGAATCCAGAAAAATTTGGAATTGATAAAATTTTATCAATTTTTTTGGCTTCTTGATATAACTATTCATTATCCACTTGTTCTTTCAAGAGATTTTCTTCAGTTGTTTGTTTTATTGGATGGTCCATATTGGAAAATAAGATGTTGTTTAATTGTTTACTTAGAATATCTTATTTTCCTCCCAATCAATCCTCCCAATCAATCTCGATATAGGCGTCTTGAAAAATCTGGCTTATTTGACCCATTGATTTCAAGTATTCAGAGTAAATTTCCATGTATGCTTCATACAATAATTCCTGCTCTGAATAAATAATTTTGGAATCCAGAAAAATTTTGGAATTGATAAAATTTTATCAATTTTTTTGGCTTCTTGATATAACTGTTCATTATCCACTTGTTCTTTCAAGAGATTTTCTTCAGTTGTTTGTTTTATTGGATGGTACATATTGGAAAATAAGAAATCCCGGGTATCATGAACATAAGACAACATGAGCCGATTAACAGCACGCAGGTCATCTCGATATAGGCGTCTTGAAAAATCTGGTCTATTTGACCCATTGATTTCAAGTATTCAGAGTAAATTTCCATGTATGCTTCATACAATAATTCCTGCTCTGAATAAATAATTTTGGAATCCAGAAAAATTTTGGAATTGATAAAATTTTATCAATTTTTTTGGCTTCTTGATATAACTGTTCATTATCCACTTGTTCTTTCAAGAGATTTTCTTTAGTTGTTTGTTTTATTGGATGGTCCATATTGGAAAATAAGATGTTGTTTAATGGTTTACTTAGAATATCTTATTTTCCTCCCAATCAATCCTCCCAATCAATCTCGATATAGGCGTCTTGAAAAATCTGGCCTATTTGACCCATTGATTTCAAGTATTCAGAGTAAATTTCCATGTATGCTTCATACAATAATTCCTGCTCTGAATAAATAATTTAGGAATCCAGAAAAATTTTGGAATTGATAAAATTTTATCAATTTTTTTGGCTTCTTGATATAACTGTTCATTATCCACTTGTTCTTTCAAGAGATTTTCTTCAGTTGTTTGTTTTATTGGATGGTCCATATTGGAAACTAAAAATCCCGCGTATCATGAACATAAGACAACATAAAACAATACACGAGCCAATTAACAGCACGCAGGTCATCTCGATATAGGCGTCTTGAAAAATCTGGCCTATTTGACCCATTGATTTCAAGTATTCAGAGTAAATTTTTATGAATGCTTCATACAATAATTCCTGCTCTGAATAAATAATTTTGGAATCCAGAAAAATTTTGGAATTGATAAAATTTTATCAATTTTTTTGGCTTCTTGATATAACTGTTCATTATCCACTTGTTCTTTCAAGAGATTTTCTTCAGTTGTTTGTTTTATTGGATGGTCCATATTGGAAAATAAGAAATCCCGCGTATCATGAACATAAGACAACATAAAACAATACACGAGCCGATTAACAGCACGCAGGTCATCTCGATATAGCCGTCTTGAAAAATCTGGCCTATTTGACCCATTGATTTCAAGTATTCAGAGTAAATTTCCATGTATGCTTCATACAATAATTCCTGCTCTGAATAAATAATTTTGGAATCCAGAAAAATTTTGGAATTGATAAAATTTTATCAATTTTTTTGGCTTCTTGATATAACTGTTCATTATCCACTTGTTCTTTCAAGAGATTTTCTTCAGTTGTTTGTTTTATTGGATGGTCCATATTGGAAAATAAGAAATCCCGCGTATCATGAACATAAGACAACATAAAACAATACACGAGCCGATTAACAGCACGCAGGTCATCTCGATATAGCCGTCTTGAAAAATCTGGCCTATTTGACCCATTGATTTCAAGTATTCAGAGTAAATTTCCATGTATGCTTCATACAATAATTCCTGCTCTGAATAAATAATTTTGGAATCCGGAAAAATTTTGGAATTGATAAAATTTTATCATTTTTTTTGGCTTCTTGATATAACTGTTCATTATCCACTTGTTCTTTCAAGAGATTTTCTTCAGTTGTTTGTTTTATTGGATGGTCCATATTGGAAAATAAGATGTTGTTTAATTGTTTACTTAGAATATCTTATTTTCCTCCCAATCAATCCTCCCAATATCTTCCTATTGAGATTCTTTTTAAAAATAAGCTACATATGTTAGCCCGTTTTGATGTTTTATGGTAAAATTCAATCGATAAACAAGATTTCTGAATGAGATGCATTTTTTAAAATCTTGTACATTAACTAATGTACATGTTTTGCTGATTCAGTTGAATCAGCTGATTAGTTTCTTCAATCTCAGATTTTTCAACGTGCTTGGTTGTAACTACAACAGGATAAAACTTCTCCATCAAACTTCTAAAAATCCCGCGTATCATGAACATAAGACAACATAAAACAATACACGAGCCGATTAACAGCACGCAGGTCATCTCGATATAGGCGTCTTGAAAAATCTGGCCTATTTGACCCATTGATTTCAAGTATTCAGAGTAAATTTCCATGTATGCTTCATACAATAATTCCTGCTCTGAATAAATAATTTTGGAATCCAGAAAAAATTTGGAATTGATAAAATTTTATCAATTTTTTTGGCTTCTTGATATAACTGTTCATTATCCACTTGTTCTTTCAAGAGATTTTCTTCAGTTGTTTGTTTTATTGGATGGTCCATATTGGAAAATAAGAAATCCCGCGTATCGTGAACATAAGACAACATGAGCCGATTAACAGCACGCAGGTCATCTCGATATAGGCGTCTTGAAAAATCTGGCCTATTTGACCCATTGATTTCCAGTATTCAGAGTAAATTTCCATGTATGCTTCATACAATAATTCCTGCTCTAAATAAATAATTTTGGAATCCAGAAAAAATTTGGAATTGATAAAATTTTATCAATTTTTTTGGCTTCTTGATATAACTGTTCATTATCCACTTGTTCTTTCAAGAGATTTTCTTCAGTTGTTTGTTTGATTGGATGGTCCATTTTGGAAAATAAGAAATACCGCGTATCATGAACATAAGACAACATGAGCCGATTAACAGCACGCAGGTCATCTCGATATAAGCGTCTTGAAAAATCTGGCCTATTTGACCCATTGATTTCAAGTATTCAGAGTAAATTTCCATGTATGGTTCATACAATAATTCCTGCTCTGAATAAATAATTTTGGAATCCAGAAAAATTTTGGAATTGATAAAATTTTATCAATTTTTTTGGCTTCTTGGTATAACTGTTCATTATCCACTTGGTCTTTCAAGAGATTTTCTTCAGTTGTTTGTTTTATTGGATGGTCCATATTGGAAAATAAGAAATCCCGCGTATCATGAACATAAGACAACATGAGCCGATTAACAGCACGCAGGTCATCTCGATATAGGCGTCTTGAAAAATCTGGCCTATTTGACCCATTGATTTCAAGTATTCAGAGTAAATTTCCATGTATGCTTCATACAATAATTCCTGCTCTGAATAACTAATTTTGGAATCCAGAAAAATTTTGGAACTGATAAAATTTTATCAATTTTTTGGGCTTCTTGATATAACTGTTCATTATCCTCTTGTTCTTTCAAGAGATTTTCTTCAGTTGTTTGTTTTATTGGATGGTCCATATTGGAAAATAAGAAATCCCGCGTATCATGAACATAAGACAACATGAGCCGATTAACAGCACGCAGGTCATCTCAATATAGGCGTCTTGAAAAATCTGGCCTATTTGACCCATTGATTTCAAGTATTCAGAGTAAATTTCCATGTATGCTTCATACAATAATTCTTGCTCTGAATAAATAATTTTGGAATCCAGAAAAATTTTGGAACTGATAAAATTTTATCAATTTTTTGGCTTCTTGATGTAACTGTTCATTATCCACTTGTTCTTTCAAGAGATTTTCTTCAGTTGTTTGTTTTATTGGATGGTCCATATTGGAAAATAGGAAATCCCGCGTATCATGAACATAAGACAACATAAAACAATACACGAGCCGATTAACAGCACGCAGGTCATCTCGATATAGGCGTCTTGAAAAATCTGGCTTATTTGACCCATTGATTTCAAGTATTCAGATTAATTTTCCATGTATGCTTCATACAATAATTCCTGCTCTGAATAAATAATTTTGGAATCCAGAAAAATTTTGGAATTGATAAAATTTTATCAATTTTTTTGGCTTCTTGATATAACTGTTCATTATCCACTTGTTCTTTCAAGAGATTTTCTTCAGTTGTTTGTTTTATTGGATGGTCCATATTGGAAAATAGGAAATCCCGCGTATCATGAACATAAGACAACATAAAACAATACACGAGCCGATTAACAGCACGCAGGTCATCTCGATATAGCCGTCTTGAAAAATCTGGCCTATTTGACCCATTGATTTCAAGTATTCAGAGTAAATTTCCATGTATGCTTCATACAATAATTCCTGCTCTGAATAAATAATTTTGGAATCCAGAAACATTTTGGAATTGATAAAATTTTATCATTTTTTTTTGGCTTCTTGATATAACTGTTCATTATCCACTTGTTCTTTCAAGAGATTTTCTTCAGTTGTTTGTTTTATTGGATGGTCCATATTTGAAAATAAGATGTTGTTTAATTGTTTACTTAGAATATCTTATTTTCCTCCCAATCAATCCTCCCAATCAATCTCGATATAGGCGTCTTGAAAAATCTGGCCTATTTGACCCATTGATTTCAAGTATTCAGAGTAAATTTCCATGTATGCTTCATACAATAATTCCGTCTCTGAATAAATAATTTTGGAATCCAGAAAAATTTTGGAATTGATAAAATTTTATCAATTTTTTTGGCTTCTTGATATAACTGTTCATTATCCACTTGTTCTTTCAAGAGATTTTCTTCAGTTGTTTGTTTTATTGGATGGTCCATATTGAAAAATTAGAAATCCCGCGTATCATGAACATAAGACAACATAAAACAATACACGAGCCGATTAACAGCACGCAGGTCATCTCGATATAGGCGTCTTGAAAAATCTGGCTTATTTGACCCATTGATTTCAAGTATTCAGAGTAAATTTCCATGTATGCTTCATACAATAATTCCTGCTCTGAATAAATAATTTTGGAATCCAGAAAAATTTTGGAATTGATAAAATTTTATCATTTTTTTGGCTTCTTGATATAACTGTTCATTATCCACTTGTTCTTTCAAGAGATTTTCTTTAGTTGTTTGTTTTATTGGATGGTCCATATTGGAAAATAAGATTTTGTTTAATTGTTTACTTAGAATATCTTATTTTCCTCCCAATCAATCCTCCCAATATCGTCCTATTGAGATTCTTTTTAAAAATAAGCTACATATGTTAGCCCGTTTTGATGTTTTATGGTAAAATTCAATCGATAAACAAGATTTCTGAATGAGATGCATTTTTTAAAATCTTGTACATTAACTAATGTACATATTTTGCTGATTCAGTTGAATCAGCTAATTAGTTTCTTCAATCTCAGATTTTTCAACGTGCTTGGGTGTAACTACAACAGGATAAAACTTCTCCATCAAACTTCTAAAAATCCCGCGTATCATGAACATAAGACAACATAAAACAATATACGAGCCGATTAACAGCACGCAGGTCATCTCGATATAGGCGTCTTGGAAAATCTGGCCTATTTGACCCATTGATTTCAAGTATTCAGAGTAAATTTCCATGTATGCTTCATACAATAATTCCTGCTCTGAATAAATAATTTTGGAATCCAGAAAAATTTTGGAATTGATAAAATTTTATCAATTTTTCTGGCTTCTTGATATAACTGTTCATTATCCACTTGTTCTTTCAAGAGATTTTCTTCAGTTGTTTGTTTTATTGGATGGTCCATATTGGAAAATAAGAAATCCCGCGTATCATGAACATAAGACAACATAAAACAATATACGAGCCGATTAACAGCACGCAGGTCATCTCGATATAGGCGTCTTGAAAAATCTGGCCTATTTGACCCATTGATTTCAAGTATTCAGAGTAAATTTCCATGTATGTTTCATACAATAATTCCTGTTCTGAATAAATAATTTTGGAATCCAGAAAAATTTTGGAATTGATAAAATTTTATCAATTTTTTGGGTTCTTGATATAACTGTTCATTATCCACTTGTTCTTTCAAGAGATTTTCTTCAGTTGTTTGTTTTATTGGATGGTCCATATTGGAAAATAAGATGTTGTTTAATTGTTTACTTAGAATATCTTATTTTCCTCCCAATCAATCCTCCCAATATCTTCCTATTGAGATTCTTTTTAAAAATAAGCTACATATGTTAGCCCGTTTTGAGGTTTTATGGTAAAATTCAATCGATAAACAAGATTTCTGAATGAGATACATTTTTTAAAATCTTGTACATTAACTAATGTACATATTTTGCTGATTTAGTTGAATCAGCTGATTAGTTTCTTCAATCTCAGATTTTTCAACGTGCTTGGGTGTAACTACAACAGGATAAAACTTCTCCATCAAACTTCTAAAAATCCCGCGTATCATGAACATAAGACAACATAAAACAATACACGAGCCGATTAACAGCACGCTGGTCATCTCGATATAGGCGTCTTGAAAAATCTGGCATATTTGACCCATTGATTTCAAGTATTCAGAGTAAATTTCCATGTAAGCTTCATACAATAATTCCTGCTCTGAATAAATAATTTTGGAATCCAGAAAAATTTTGGAATTGATAAAATTTTATCAATTTTTTTGGCTTCTTGATATAACTGTTCATTATCCACTTGTTCTTTCAAGAGATTTTCTTCAGTTGTTTGTTTTATTGGATGGTCCATATTGGAAAATAAGAAATCCCGCGTATCATGAACATAAGACAACATAAAACAATACACGAGCCGATTAACAGCACGCAGGTCATCTCGATATAGCCGTCTTGAAAAATCTGGCCTATTTGACCCATTGATTTCAAGTATTCAGAGTAAATTTCCATGTATGCTTCATACAATAATTCCTGCTCTGAATAAATAATTTTGGAATCCAGAAAAATTTTGGAATTGATAAAATTTTATCAATTTTTTTGGCTTCTTGATATAACTGTTCATTATCCACTTGTTCTTTCAAGAGATTTTCTTCAGTTGTTTGTTTTATTGGATGGTCCATATTGGAAAATAAGATGTTGTTTAATTGTTTACTTAGAATATCTTATTTTCCTCCCAATCAATCCTCCCAATCAATCTCGATATAGGCGTCTTGAAAAATCTGGCCTATTTGACCCATTGATTTCAAGTATTCAGAGTAAATTTCCATGTATGCTTCATACAATAATTCCTGCTCTGAATAAATAATTTTGGAATCCAGAAAAATTTTGGAATTGATAAAATTTTAAAATTTTTTTGGCTTCTTGATATAACTGTTCATTATCCACTTGTTCTTTCAAGAGATTTTCTTTAGTTGTTTGTTTTATTGGATGGTCCATATTGGAAAATAAGATGTTGTTTAATTGTTTACTTAGAATATCTTATTTTCCTCCCAATCAATCCTCCCAATCAATCTCGATATAGGCGTCTTGAAAAATCTGGCCTATTTGACCCATTGATTTCAAGTATTCAGAGTAAATTTCCATGTATGCTTCATACAATAATTCCTGCTCTGAATAAATAATTTAGGAATCCAGAAAAATTTTGGAATTGATAAAATTTTATCAATTTTTTTGGCTTCTTGATATAACTGTTCATTATCCACTTGTTCTTTCAAGAGATTTTCTTCAGTTGTTTGTTTTATTGGATGGTCCATATTGGAAACTAAAAATCCCGCGTATCATGAACATAAGACAACATAAAACAATACACGAGCCAATTAACAGCACGCAGGTCATCTCGATATAGGCGTCTTGAAAAATCTGGCCTATTTGACCCATTGATTTCAAGTATTCAGAGTAAATTTCCATGTATGCTTCATACAATAATTCCTGCTCTGAATAAATAATTTTGGAATCCAGAAAAATTTTGGAATTGATAAAATTTTATCAATTTTTTTGGCTTCTTGATATAACTGTTCATTATCCACTTGTTCTTTCAAGAGATTTTCTTCAGTTGTTTGTTTTATTGGATGGTCCATATTGGAAAATAAGATGTTGTTTAATTGTTTACTTAGAATATCTTATTTTCCTCCCAATCAATCCTCCCAATATCTTCCTATTGAGATTTTTTTTAAAAATAAGCTACATATGTTAGCCCGTTTTGATGTTTTATGGTAAAATTCAATCGATAAACAAGATTTCTGAATGAGATGCATTTTTTAAAATCTTGTACATTAACTAATGTACATATTTTGCTGATTCAGTTGAATCAGCTGATTAGTTTCTTCAATCTCAGATTTTTCAACGTGCTTGGGTGTAACTACAACAGGATAAAACTTCTCCATCAAACTTCTAAAAATCCCGCGTATCATGAACATAAGACAACATAAAACAATACACGAGCCGATTAACAGCACGCAGGTCATCTCGATATAGGCGTCTTGAAAAATCTGGCCTATTTGACCCATTGATTTCAAGTATTCAGAGTAAATTTCCATGTATGCTTCATACAATAATTCCTGCTCTGAATAAATAATTTTGGAATCCAGAAAAATTTTGGAATTGATAAAATTTTATCAATTTTTTTGGCTTCTTGATATAACTGTTCATTATCCACTTGTTCTTTCAAGAGATTTTCTTCAGTTGTTTGTTTTATTGGATGGTCCATATTGGAAAATAAGAAATCCCGCGTATCATGAACATAAGACAACATAAAACAATACACGAGCCGATTAACAGCACGGAGGTCATCTCGATATAGGCGTCTTGAAAAACCTGGCCTATTTGACCCATTGATTTCAAGTATTCAGAGTAAATTTCCATGTATGCTTCATACAATAATTCCTGCTCTGAATAAATAATTTTGGAATCCAGAAAAATTTTGGAATTGATAAAATTTTATCAATTTTTTTGGCTTCTTGATATAACTGTTCATTATCCACTTGTTCTTTCAAGAGATTTTCTTCAGTTGTTTGTTTCATTGGATGGTCCATATTGGAAAATAAGATGTTGTTTAATTGTTTACTTAGAATATCTTATTTTCCTCCCAATATCTTCCTATTGAGATTCTTTTTAAAAATAAGCTACATATGTTAGCCCGTTTTGATGTTTTATGGTAAAATTCAATCGATAAACAAGATTTCTGAATGAGATACATTTTTTAAAATCTTGTACATTAACTAATGTACATATTTTACTGATTCAGTTGAATCAGCTGATTAGTTTCTTCAATCTCAGATTTTTCAACGTGCTTGGGTGTAACTACAACAGGATAAAACTTCTCCATCAAACTTCTAAAAATCCCGCGTATCATGAACATAAGACAACATAAAACAATACACGAGCCGATTAACAGCACGCAGGTCATCTCGATATAGGCTTCTTGAAAAATCTGGCCTATATGACCCATTGATTTCAAGTATTCAGAGTAAATTTCCATGTATGCTTCATACAATAATTCCTGCTCTGAATAAATAATTTTGGAATCCAGAAAACTAGAAGTTTGACTCTATTTTTCCTGCTCTTTATAATCTTCTGTAATATTTAAAGCACATAAAGCAGAAAGTAATCATAGAAGCTGTTGAAACAGTTTTGGAATAAGTAGACGAGCTTGATCATTTAAGCTACAATTGCTTTAAGATATCTCAACTCTTCTTCAAGAATTACATATTTCGTTATCCATGATTCTAACTCTACTTCAAGATTTTGATTCTAGATTCATTTCGTTAGCCTGTAAGCTCAAGCAGTCTTGTTTCTTTGTTTTACACTTTTCAAATATTCCTGGGAAGAATCGGAAGGTTTCTTTTGCCATTTCGTTTTTTCGGAGAATTCCTGTTTCGTTGTTTGATTCTTTTTATATCGGCTTGGGGACGATGCGCCCATCTTACGGAAGCTTGCTTTATCTTGATTGCTGTGTGCTCTATCGTCTTGGTTTGCACCTTTGTAACCTTCTACGGGCAAGCTGATGTCATACATTGGCACCGAGACCACACATGAATTGTCTTTGGTATTTTGATCTGGATTCGACTTGACATCGTCATTCCTGTAGTTTTCTATTTTGACTCTTCATGTGTTTTCCTCATCGTTTAGGTTAACAATAGTATCTTCTTTTGTACTGACACTGACATCGATGTTTATATTAGTCTGCGCTTGGGATGGACAAGAGCAAATGTCAACCATGTTTGAGACATACTTGCCTTCTCCCTTATCTAATTCTAAGATGTCATGTAGCATGCTGCTACATGCCAATCTATAATGAAGCTAAATCTTCCAAAATCTGCATCAATAGAACTGATTTTTTTATCCATACTACTTATATTCATATTTATCTTTTCATTCTTGGCTTAATTATATTTAATGGGGGGAGGGGGGGGGGGGTGATATGCCCAAAATATATATGCTAATGGGGGGGGGGGGTTGATAGCTACTTCACAGGGGGGATTTTATTTTGCGTTTTAAAATGGGGTCCTATACTTCTCTGTAGTGAGGCTATATAAACTTTATACCATAGTTTGAGGGGGAATTTAGTGTGGCGGGTGATTAAAATAGCGGGTCAAACGAGGAGCGTATGTTAATGGCCATACTAAGTCGAAGTCAGATTACTAGGATTCAGGTTCCCGAGAGAGCGTTTGGAGACACAAGGACTAATTATCTTGAGAAATACTAACACGAAGAGATAAAATTAAGAAAGTAATGTATTTATTTTTACTCACATTAGCGATACAAAACTGGATCAGGAATATCAGATAATCTGCACTTCAATTTACTGTCATAGTCACTTTACTATTATTCTCCATGACCACACTGCCTTTTCTACGACGAAATCAATAAGAATTCCAAATAGGGATAGGTCCTTTTATTAGACAGTGAAACGAAAATATAAAACAAAGACTCTAAATATTTCGATGACACAGTCGGTCATCATCATCAGTAGAGATACTAACTTATCAAAATTAAAACAAACTGCTTTTATACTAAACAAAATAATCACTTCCGGGTCAAAGCAAGTTACCGGTCCATTGACTTAAAAAGTTCACTAACTGTTCTTGAATTTTTTAATACTGCTTTAAGTAAAGGTGGTACAAGTTTCTTCGAAATTGCAGGTCAAAGCAGGTTACCGGTCCATTGACTTAGAAAGTTCACTAACTGTTCTTGAATCTTGTAATACTGCCAATTAAAAATGAAATAATGCTGAATTTACAGGTGCTAAATTTATCATTTTATTCTTCTAATAGCAAAACAAATGTTGCTGATTCTGAAGTTGGTCTGTCATCCCCATATATACGACGTTACTATTATTCTCCATGACCACACTGCCTTTTCTACGACGAAATCAATTGGAAGAATATTCAACGCAGTATTACAAGATTCAAGAACAGTTAGTGAACTTTCTAAGTCAATGGACCGGTAACCTTATTTGACCTGCAATTTCGAAGAAACTTGTACCACCTTTACTTAAAGCAGTATTAAAAAATTCAAGAACAGTTAGTGAACTTTTTAAGTCAATGGACCGGTAACTTGCTTTGACCCGGAAGTGATTATTTTGTTTAGTATAAAAGCAGTTTGTTTTAATTTTGATAAGTTAGTATCTCTACTGATGATGATGACCGACTGTGTCATCGAAATATTTAGAGTCTTTGTTTTATATTTTCGTTTCACTGTCTAATAAAAGGACCTATCCCTATTTGGAATTCTTATTGATTTCGTCGTAGAAAAGGCAGTGTGGTCATGGAGAATAATAGTAACGTCGTATATATGGGGATGACAGACCAACTTCAGAATCAGCAACATTTGTTTTGCTATTAGAAGAATAAAATGATAAATTTAGCACCTGTAAATTCAGCATTATTTCATTTTTAATTGGAAGAATATTCAACGCAGTATTACAAGATTCAAGAACAGTTAGTGAACTTTCTAAGTCAATGGACCGGTAACCTGCTTTGACCTGCAATTTCGAAGAAACTTGTACCACCTTTACTTAAAGCAGTATTAAAAAATTCAAGAACAGTTAGTGAACTTTTTAAGTCAATGGACCGGTAACTTGCTTTGACCCGGAAGTGATTATTTTGTTTAGTATAAAAGCAGTTTGTTTTAATTTTGATAAGTTAGTATCTCTACTGATGATGATGACCGACTGTGTCATCGAAATATTTAGAGTCTTTGTTTTATATTTTCGTTTCACTGTCTAATAAAAGGACCTATCCCTATTTGGAATTCTTATTGATTTCGTCGTAGAAAAGGCAGTGTGGTCATGGAGAATAATAGTAACGTCGTATATATGGGGAGGACAGACCAACTTCAGAATCAGCAACATTTGTTTTGCTATTAGAAGAATAAAATGATAAATTTAGCACCTGTAAATTCAGCATTATTTCATTTTTAATTGGAAGAATATTCAACGCAGTATTACAAGATTCAAGAACAGTTAGTGAACTTTCTAAGTCAATGGACCGGTAACCTGCTTTGACCTGCAATTTCGAAGAAACTTGTACCACCTTTACTTACAGCAGTATTAAAAAATTCAAGAACAGTTAGTGAACTTTTTAAGTCAATGGACCGGTAACTTGCTTTGACCCGGAAGTGATTATTTTGTTTAGTATAAAAGCAGTTTGTTTTAATTTTGATAAGTTAGTATCTCTACTGATGATGATGACCGACTGTGTCATCGAAATATTTAGAGTCTTTGTTTTATATTTTCGTTTCACTGTCTAATAAAAGGACCTATCCCTATTTGGAATTCTTATTGATTTTGTCATAGTCACTTTGATAAAATAATACACTGAGATGTATGTAATGCAACATAGGTCTATTAATGATCTCATATGAATTGTCAAAAGTTATTAATAGTTAGATCATAGGTTCACTTACATATGTCTGATCAAGAACTCTCAGAAAACTGCTCTAGACTACCCTCGACTGCAAAGTTCTAACTAACTATACTATCCAATTTCGCCAGAGGTCACATTAAAGCGTTTCTAAAAAGTATATTACGTTGGACCTATTGGTCAAATAGTGTGTCCTATATTCTTATTGGACAGAAAATACACCAATTGGCTGCTTCAATTTTCATACGATTTATAGCTATAAGATTTGCATTTTGGAATTTTTCTTGACGAACAAGGTATTACTTTTGTAAATTTATTGCTAACGACTTGTCACTGAGTTTCCAGATGGCTTAGAACAATACTTTGTATCTTTCGTGGCTATTTTTTGTCCAATAAATTCTACCTTCTCTTGACAGTTCGGAGATTCAAGCTCCTAAATTTAAACTATATTGTTGGTCGCCTGTCGCGTAACATTTGGTCACACTGATATTTATTGCATATTATTGTGACACTTTGTCTTTCTGCTTCAAGATAGATTTATTTATAGCTACCACATTTGCTGTGGGAAAGATTATACAAAGATTATTCGATCAAGATACACTTATTTGCTACTTTTTTAATTGCACGACCAAGCCTTACTCGATCTGCGGGTTACTTGAATTTTTAGGTCCATGTTTTGGGTGATTCTATTTTACATGGGTAACTTTAATTTGGAAGGTTTGAGGTTTTGAATTTTGATCCCGTTACATATCACCCTTCCCATTGTTAACGATGTCCTCATCGTTGTGTTTACTACTTCTCTTTTTATTTTTTTTTGAATTTTGATCTCGTTTTATCATTGTTAATTTTTGTCAAATTTGGCACTTATTATTTGAATTAACTGATAATTAGTAAGACATATATTTTTTTCATATTCCTGATTGCTTTATGTGACTACATATATGAAAACATTACTTAAAGATCCATCACCTATTCACTCTATTTGGCGAAAGGTCCAAAGAGTTTCTACAGACTAACGCATTTGATTATATGATTAAGTATGTAAATATTATTTTCCTCCACCTAATACTGAGAAGACCTCCACCTGATAATGCAAATATTTCTACATGATTCAATTGTCTTGCTTCTGATAATACAATTACTCTACTACCTGATATGATATAAAGAATGAAATTACACGTTCACTCTTTCTAATTCTATATAATATTTCCACCTGACGCTTTACTATTCTAATACCTGATATAATAGAAATAATGAAATTATGCGTTCCTTATTTCTAATTCTACATATTGCTTCCACCTGACGCTTTACGGATACTGTAAGCAACTGACTTCTAAGAGCATTTTATTACATCTAAATTTTAACACACCGATATATGTGAATTAAAATAACTTGCAAGGGAACAAATTTGACACATTGATAGATTTTAACTTGATATCTGATTACAAGACTGGAATAATTTAGCTTGCACTTGTTTCATCTGTTTTATGAAAAGTTTCTCAATATTCATTAAAGCTACATGTTAGACACACAAGATTTCACACTTGCTTCATCATTCTACGTGTCTATAATACTCAAATACGTTGTCACTTTTTTTGGGCTTCCATTGAATTAATTACTGAGTCGGCTAATTGTTTATGGTTTGTCTTCAAGGTGTTTCACTTTTTGCACTTATTGCTTAGGTAAGCATTTTAAAATGTTCATAAGTATGACTTCTTGCACAAAATTGTCCGTGCGTGGTTTTTCACATCATATACGAGGGGTTGGTGTTATAGAGTCGTTGAAATTTTTACTATGTACATATCCCTTGGAGAATTAATTACAGGGGATGGGTATCTTGATAACTGGGCTAGACATCTCTTCTGATCACTTCTATCCTTGGGAAAATTTAGTACGCGTACAGTTTATGTTTCCCGCAAATTATAGACGTTCGGCCCTTTTTTTATTTGAATAAAGGGCTGCGTTACGACATATAAAGGTAATTACGGTTAGATCAAAACTTGATCTTAGGGTCTATGTTCGACGCATTGTCTTTGACTCCTGGTTCAATGATACGCAACCATTGAGGGCTTAATCACTGGGATTATAATTATAATAACTGGGTTGGGTCTCTTCTCTGAACACTTTATTTTGGGAAAATGTAGCATGTTCAGTTTGTTTCCCATAAAATTGTTCATGTTTGGCTCTTCTTTTCATGGAGGATGGTTTGTTTTTGCGACATCTAATAATGATTGGGTAGGGTCAAGACTTAAACTTGGAATTTTGTATCCACATATTGTTTTTGACTTGGGGTTCAAGATACATAATCATCGAGGGATTAACCTCCAGGATTATTCTTGGTCCTTAGGATTTAATGTTTGGGACCTTGCCGTCTAAAGATAGTTATTTGACGGATTTTTATGCAGTTTTACGACATGCTTGGGTCGGGGTGGTTCTCTAGATAATCGTCGATTAATATATATATGGGGTTTTTCTGTTTGACGATATTGTTTGAGGTAGTGTTACCTGGTACTAGGCTTTGGTAACTGGGATTGTCATCAGGGTATTGCCTTCAGGGATTTATTTGGTGAGTACTTATCGTTGGTTGACGAATGATGAGATTAGATGCTCCTAGGTTGTATCTGTGTTGCGTGCTGGTATACCATGATTGAATTTCCACTGATTACTCCGCTTCCTAGAATACAAATATCTAGGCAGAATCATATGCTCTTGCACTCACATAGGTTAAAACACATAAGGCAATAGTACATACTTTATCGGATATTATACAGGGACTATTATTTGAAGCAATAGTCGTGATTAACTATACTAGCTTTAACAAATTAATCAGAGCAATGTTGAATTTAAAGATAAAAAACAATAAAAGCAATTCTCATCTTTATAGCATATCGCAGCAAAACTGAATTACTGTGATACAGGCTTATTAATCCTAAAAAAAAATGATTAGGTACAAGGAAAAATGACACTATATGTCAATTTCTACAACAATACTTCTATGTATCTTCATCAAGTATTTCAGTGCTTAACTTATCTTAAACGTTTTTCAACATTCAACTAATTTTGCGTTTAATTTTCAACTATGTAGTTAAACTAATTTTCAACTATCTAGTTGAACATGTGGTTCAGAGTTCAGAGTTCATTTTATTAAACAATAAACGAACACAATAAAAGGAAAAAAACCTTCCACATATAATTAAACACAATAAAGAAGAAATGAAAAAAAACGCTACAACATATTCCCCCCACAGGGCTCCATGGCCCGGAAAAGCAGAGAGAAAAAAAACATACCTAAATATCACTAATACTGATGACAAACTGTCGCCCACCACCCAAAATCCGCCGAAACCAAGCCAGGCGAGATGCTGCACATATGGTAAACACCACTCATAACAAAATATCCAACTCGGCCCATAGACATCCGCCCCATCATAACATAAAAAAAGATATTAACATTATAAAAATAATAATATTACTATAAACGACTTTAAAAAAGAAAAAAATCTATATTAAACATAATTCATCTAGACATTAAAATATCTTTTACAGTTCTTCTGAAGGTACCAAACGAGTGACATTTTCGAGCTGATTCAGGTAGGGTATTCCATACAATATGACATGTGGTCAGCGGATTAAAATCTGACCTCACTGATGGAGTAAATGGAATGGTAATGTTGCTTGAATTACGAAGATGATACGTAGACTAATCAGTGACGAAATATGGAGTAGCTCTTAGGGCCGCAGGAACATCCCCATGGAGTTTAAGAAAATTGAAAGACGCACACGACAAAATTTAAAGTGACTGCCAATCAAGTAATGGCTTAGGTGCAGAACAATTTGTTTCCTGTATAAGGCTCCTTGCTTTATCATATATCATATATCATATATTTTGGTTTCAAAAGAGAAGAAAAAGTTGACATCCATATCGTAGGGCAATAAGAGACGTAAGACTGGACTAAGCAATGAAACAGAATTCTTAGAATCGATCCAGGAAAGATACGTTTAAGCTTTCTCAAAATTCCAAGACTCCTGGAGATCTTAATTTTAATTAGACCAATATGATCCTTAAAAGAAAGATTTTCATCCAGAAGAATACCTAGAAATCGGACGGACCGATCCTTAGGTCTACTAAGAGAACCCCTAGACAGATGGATTTCAGATAACAGAGTGCAAGCCTGAGAAATACGTGAGAAAATTAGAAAACTCGACTTAGCAACATTTAGGGCCAGGCAGTTAGCATCAAACCAAAGTATAACTCTATCAAAAAGGTCCACTAGTTTGGGATGCATCTCAGGCTCCGTTCTTACTGCAGTACCAAGGGTACTGTCACCCGCGAACGCGACGAGAGTGTCCTCATCCTGTGAAGGCGATTTTGACTGTTGATCATTAAAAAATTCAGGATGACATAGCCGACAGCAGACTGTAGGTTTCTGTCTTGTAACCGCCACTATAAGGTCATTAACATAAATCAAAAATGGAAGCGGCCCAAGAACAGAACCTTGAGGGACACCACACTCAACTTCAGACAAAGAACGGAAAAGAGAATCTACGGAAATAGTTCTACCTGACAAGTAAGAATCAAACCAGGCATGAGTATGGCATCTTACACCATAATGTGATAGCTTGAAAAGCAGAATCCCATGGGTTAAAGAATCGAAAGCTTTACGGACATCAAGAAATATAGCAGCAGGAATCAAACCAGAGTCAAGGGCCAAGTGGAGAAAGTTTAAAAGAGTTGCACATGCATGTTCGGTTGAATGCTTCGCTCGGAAACCAAACTGAAAATCATGAAAGAAATTTTTTGCCTCTAAAAAAGAAAGTAGACGGGAAAGCATGGCCTTTTCAAAAATCTTGCTAAAAACAGACAGCAACGATATAGGCCGATAATTAGCTGGATCATTCCTTGGTCCACCTTTATATAAAACGATGACTCTAGCTCGCTTGAGAGAACTGGGGAAAACCCCATTTTCAAAAGATAGATTCACAAGCCTTGTCAAAGGAGGAATAATCGAAGGAAGAATGAACTTGACTACCTTCGTAGAAATGCAATCAGGGCCAGACGACGATGAACCTTTCAACCTATTAACAATCCTTGCTATTTCAACCTCAGAAACAGGATCCAACGCCGTTGACTTGAGACAAGGCGGACCAAGATAAGATTTATAATCGGGTTGTGACGGCGAAGAACTAACTGAAGAAGCAGTAGTTTTCCCAATATTAGCAAAGTATGAAGTAAATGCTTCTTGAACAGACAGCTCACCCTCAACAACGACACCATCAACCAAAAGACTTGAAGGGACAGAAGAAGTACGAGAAGAAGACTTAAGGACAGAATTGATCACCTGCCAGGTTTTTCGAATATCCTTTCCACATTCCGAAAATTTATTTGAATAATAGAGGGATTTAGCCTTCCGGCACAAAGAGTTATAAACATTCCTGTAGAGTTTGAATAGCTGAAGACGTGCAGCACTCGAAGATGGCTTTGCTGACTTATAAGCTTTCCAAAGGTTATTTTTCCTTCTCCAACTCCCAAGAAGGCCAGGGGTCACCCATGGGTTTAGAGGAATAGATCTTTTTGACCTAGAAGTAGAAGGGGACGCAGCACATACCTCAATAATAGACACTCACAAACTCATAAAAAGAATCAAACTGTGAACAAAAATCTATCTCCTCATCAATAATATTCCATGAGTTATCAGCTAACCAAGATCTGAGGAGGGTCAGCTCATTTGGACCAAACCTAAAAAAAGACAAACCAGGAGCTGGGGTATTCCTACTCATCATCTCTACAAAACCGAAAGTAGAAAACACAGGAAAATGATCTGAAATGTCACTCACGACTACTGAGTTCTTAATCAAATTGAGAGAAGAGAAAATATTGTCGATCAAAGATGCTGTAGTCTCAGTTAGACGTGTCGGGATGCAGGCTGTTGGAAGAGTTCCGGCAGCAAGCATTGTTGAAAGAAAATCCACCGTCGTAGAGGACGCCATATCATTCAGGTCCAGGTTGAAGTCTCCCATTAATATAAGTTCGCATGGACGTCTCCGTATTAAATCCAAAAGTTCATCAAGGATCTGAAGAAAAGAAGGGACGGATCCACTCGGAGATCGATAAACATTACCTACGACCAGATCCTTGCCATGTAATTTAATATCAATAAACAAGGATTCAAAGACGCCTTCTTCATTCCTTGATAAATCAGATCGAACGGAATGGGGAAGATCATCAGATATATACAATGCGAGACCACCTTTTGCTAACCTTCGACGATTTAGTCGCTCCATTTTATAACCAGGTATATCTAGAAGCATTTCATTATGTGAGTTCAAGAAAGTCTCACATAATCCAATAATATCCGGTCGCCCATCAGAAACTATCTGTCTCAACTGATCAATTGACGATTATAAACAGAAGGCGAAAAATTTACATAATTTCTTTTATCTTGACCTACAGAATTATTAACAACACTCAAAACATCAATTGGGTTACTTTGCAATTGAAGTAAACGCCTGTCAAGGGAGCAGACATCCCCGGAGCCTGAGTTAGAAAAATTCATAATACTTACAGAGATGGTTAATCAAACCTGTGCCACAACTCCCCCAGCCCGGAATCGGCGAAACAATGATAAGTGGACAGCAACTTGGCAAACTGAACGAACTCAACTTTTGATATTGCGAAAACTGAAAAAGAAACAAAGGCCAAAAATAATGAAACTCAAGAAAAACAAAAATGACGAAAAAAGAGGAAACATGATGACAGAAGAACAATTACGGGAGAAAAAAAAATAAATCACAAGACAAAATCAAGATGAAAAGAAAAAAAAAATAATTATTCGTCATCATCATCAAATGGCACCACAGACGGAGGTAAAGCACTAGAGATAGAAGCCGACAAACTAAAGGGATCATAGCACGAATTGTCAAGACGGGACCATTTCTTAGATTTGGCCGTCTTTTTCACTTTAATCCACACATTAATTCCTTTCACCATTATTCAAGTTTCAGCAAACTTCACTGAATGGTCAGACGAGGTGCGAAGACTATAACCGTAGGCAAGGAGCTCTTTTCGGCGTCGTGCCAAATCTCTTGGAAGGTCAGAACTAACGCTCTTTTCGGAACTTTTCAGTTTTCCACAGTTTTTCATAATCTCATCTTTATCCAACAAATTCGCTAATGACACGAAAATTAACCCCGGTTTACTCGCAGGTTTGGTTGCTCTAGTGTTAACACCAGATTGCTTATTTGCATTGAATCGATAGCACTTAACAATCTGTAACGAAATTGCATTTGCTACTCCAATCTCAGTGAACAGTTTACGAGCAGCAGTCTCAGGATCTACACCTTGAACAATCGGTATACCGTGTAAAATATGTTCTGCCTCTTTGAAACCAATTCCGCTTGAAGACACGACTTTTTCAAGTTAATCACTTCTGATTTAAGTACAGAATTCTCTTGCTTTAGATCCGAGTTTTCCTTACGTAGAGCAGAAATTCCATTCTCAAGGCTGAGAATTTTATCCATGAGTTCTCTGTGCTTTTGGTCGAAATGCCCCAATGTGAGAGACATCTTAACCCTAATCAATAATCTCCCGCAATTGCTTATTAATTTAAATCAAAATTCCATGAAACGAAGTCTTACTGGAAAGGGCCCCGTATTACTGATTATTATCCAGAGGGGCCCGCTTTCAAGCAGCACAAAATCAGCAATCCTTGAAAGGAATCCACTGCAAGCGTACAAGCTCCGCACTGAATGAGTCTTTTTCGTAATCCAAATTCAATCCACTATCTTTCGGTCGTTTCAAAGCAAAATTACTGTTCTACCTTGAGGCTATTGCAATAACTATACTCTTTTTGATGTTCACTGCTTGAGTGCTGAATTAATATTCTTTCAAATTTCTGCTTAACAAAAAACCCACTTAAATCACAATAGACGTGGTAGTTTGCAGGGGTTAATGTAATAAAACAAATGATAAACAATAATTTTCTGGAATGTTTTCTTTAGTTGCGTGAGAGCAATTCAGTTGAATCAGCTAGGTCAATAAAGTTTTAGTAGACTTTCTGAAAGTTATAGTTTGTTTGCCGTATTGTATATTGTCATAATCAATCACTCACTCTCTCATACGATTCTTCTTTCCTAACGCAAAAGTCACTTGCGCGTCAAAGCCTTTTCCGTAATCCAAAATCAGTCCACTATCGTACAGACTTTTTCAGGCGCCAAATACATATGCATCAAATCTATTTCGTAATTCAAATTCAATCCACTATCATTCAGTCGTTTTAAAGCAAAATTACTGTCATACCTTGAGGCTATTGCAAAAACTATAATCCGTTTGATGTTCACTGCTTGAGCGATGAATGAATACTATCAAAGACATATAGTCTATAAGCTTCATGAGATCTTTACAGCTGAAAGGCACTTCACAAACCTTTCACAGTAAAAAAAAGATGACAGTACACTAGACAGAAACACACTATGAATGCATAAATGCTAACTTTTTATGCCAGCATCCTAATATTCTTCGATATTCCTTCTTTCGTAACAGCTCTATAGACAATCGTACATAGTTCTACCAGCTCCAATAAGGACAACCTTGTCACCGGGGTTCTCTCGGTGACACTTTATGTGGTTGGTAATCTGGTTCAGCTGATTAAATTGGTTCAGCTGATTCAGCTGGTTGGTAATCTGGTTCATCTGGTTCAAGTTGATCGTCTCCGCTACCTTAGTTTTTATCTTGATTGCCATCTGGCATGGAAGTGTCACTACCGAGAACATATTTTAAAATATGATATATGAGGAATGGAAGGCCAAACACCAGGCAAAAGAAGATTTGGATTTGCAGCATGAAGATCAAAACTTCCTGCCATTTCAAGGGAGGCATTTCTTCAAAAACCTCCCTCAGGTATTTTAGTATTTCCAGTTTCCAGTTTCCAGTCCATTTCCAGTTTCTTTCTATTTTGCATGTATTATATGTGTGTGTGTTGGCTGAATTGCGTGACTTGGCTCTCTGCGTCTCCCTGCATAGCAGATTGAAGGTCATTCTAAGACGCATCTGCATCTCGTTGACTGATACCACAGAGACGATAAATCAGCTGCATCACATCTGCTATAACCTTGCGTATGATTAAAATACACAGATAAAACACGATGCCAAACAGGATGCCAACCTTGATATTACGCTCCCAAACAGCCCATACCAGATCCATGTGAGCATTGCGGATGATTTCATACAATTCTTGCTCTTCGATTCCTGTACTGTTATAATAAGACTCCATGATTCAATCAGTAAAATTTGGATTGTCATCAATATAATTTTCCAGTCATTTTTGCTACGCTTTAGAGTAAGAGAGTCCGAATCAACCCCACTTGGGCACAGCTTGCTTATGAATTCTTGCCTAGCCTGCGGTGAGCTGAGATCAGATAGCATATTTTTAACCACCACTGAGTGTAGAGGCTTCAGTTGTGTCACTTGCGGTTCAAGAGAGGGAGGGGCTAGGGACATAGTGTCGGAGATAGCTACACACTGTTCAGACACTTTACTTAATTGATCAGAGAACTTATCCGTAGCTAACTTGATTTTTCCAGCTATCGAGTCTAATCCAACATATACGCGGCGACACATTTAATTAACTTTGACCCGAATGCAAGCACTGATTTCGTCTGGACATGTGGGAACTTCCTGGGGATCCACAATGGCAAATTGAGGTAATGATTTCTTGTCTTTGGCACATTGGGACAATATCTTTGCCATTTCAACAATATTATCATTGTCGTTGGCAGTTTTCCGGAATACATAATCATATCCCAGTTCGCTTCCGATAGAGATCAACTTTTCTTTCGCGTTTAGGATGTCCGTATGAGAGAAAAACTCCACTGTTCTTTTAACAATTTGCTCTATTTTGTTTCCTGTTTGCATCGAGCGATGCATAAAGTTCAGCACAACATTTCGTATAAGCGTCGTCATCGCACCTTCACGTCATCAGGCAAATCGCAATCCAATAATCAAAGTCCAGGTACTGAACTCACAAAGGAACAAGGGCAGTGTAAGTACCCCCTCACCTTTTCCCGCAATTTTCGGGTCACTGAATACCAGCGGGTACAATACGGCGCTTGCGGGGAGTTTTTTCCCCTCTTCTGCTTGTTCCCAGTAGAAAGTCAGCACCTTAATGATATGGGAGAAATTGCCGTTACAGATGGCGCACCAGTCAACTTAAGAAAAAAGATGGGGCTGGTGAGGGTGTCCGAAGAGAGAGACCTACTCTAAGAATTGGAGAATATCACTGAATTTAACTGAACTATAAATTTATCTATTAAAGGGTACAAATTAATATGAAGACAACCTCAAATTAGTGCAATACCTTTATCCCATTAACAGCAAACTCAGGCACATACACTTTGGAAATAATATAGATGGCGATATAGACATTTTTTTTTATTTTTTTAATAATATGCATATCTAACTAAAAATCGGTTATATTAAATCTAGCCTACAAATACATACAAAAGATCAAAAGATACAAAAGATGAAAAAGAAGATGTAATAACCGCTTAAAAACAGTATGTATTGAGTCACAAGATTAGTTTTTAAACTCAAACGCTTTTTTGGCTTACTCTTGAGATTTCTTAATAGCTCTCTTAGCCATGAGCACATCTACGTTATCTATAGTCTGGAAGAAATCTTGAATATCAATCGTTCTATTTGCATCAATCCATTCAGCAAAGGCTTCAGACGCTCTCTTCCCAGAAACAGCTGGGCCAAATCTACTGATAATGGCTGCTTCATTATAGATCTTAGATGGGAGAGCCTCTTGACTGATTAATTGAAGATGTAATCATAGCGATTGATTAATAGAAGATGTAATCATAGCGACACTCTGCTGAGTTGATGTTGACGGAGAATCAACTGCTGATATCATATAACTGCTACCAGCCATGGTTGGGGTCGCAATACTATTCATTTGTTGACTGTTTTCTCTTAAGTCTCTGTTCAATTCTAGAGAGCCGAGTGTAGTTATCACATCTGCAAGTTTGCTTTGACAAATTTTGACTTCATTGATTATCTCTTTTTGGAGTTCATGGTCAGCGTTTCTCAAATCATCAATAATATCTTGTAAATTTTTACCTTCGGGGAATAAATCATCTGGCATATTAACAGCTTTCTGAATTTCTTCTAGTTCATCTGAGACGTCAACAATTGATCCTGCAATGGCTTTTAGTGCAGGATAAATCTTAATTTCTAATTGTTGAACTCTGAGATTTGTATCACATGCGGCTTGGTGGATCTCCCTTAGAATTTGCATAATCCCTGCGAAGGATGATGGTTCGGGAGTGCTTGGTCTGATTGTCGGTGATAGCGGAGGTGGGCTTTTAATATTTGGTAGTGGTTGTTTATTAAGGTCTAACAAATCCATTGGTGGCAATAGTTTATATGGTTTGTTTTTGGTTGGGCCAGCAGTTTTTCAAAGTTTTCCTTTAGTTTTTGTACAGAATTTTCATCGGTTTTCCGACTGTTGGTTCGTCCACTTTTTCTCTGGGGTTTTGTCCCGTGCTTGGTTCGGGGTTGCGGTCGGTGGGGGGTCGTGCGAGGGCTCGTGCTTCTCTTTCCGCGGGATTTCCTGCCTTCAGATTCTCTGGTATGGTTTCTAGTGGTTTCGCCTCCCCCCAATGCGGTTCTTTAGCATTTTCGGATTCTTGACTAGTTTGTCCTGCTAGATTTTTTGAAAATTCCAATCATAGATGACTTCTGATTTAGAGCATCTACAATCTCTTTAGGAACAATATCTTGAGACGTGGATGGATCGACAATCACAGTGGCCTTTGTTGATAAAATTTTATCAATTTTTTTTGCTTCTTGATATAACTGTTCATTATCCACTTGTTCTTTCAAGAGATTTTCATCAGTTGTTTGTTTTATAGGATCGTCCATATTGGAAAATAAGATGTTGTTTAATAGTTTACTTAGAATATCTTATTTTCCTCCCAATATCTTCCTATTGAGATTCTTTTTAAAAATAAGCAACATATGTTAGCCCGTTTTGATGTTTTATGGTAAAATTCAATCGATAAACAAGATTTCTGAATGAGACGCATTTTTTAAAATCTTTTACATTAACTAATGAGTATTTTTGCTTTGTTGATCAATTAGCTGATATTTAGCTTTTAGTACAATGTTTATTAAAGAGCTGGTCTTTTGTAAATTAACTGGGAAAGTGTTGATATAGTTTGAGTCATATTCTGACTGTTTGCTTATCAATGGTGTCATTATGACGGCAAAAATTGTTTACTAGTTTCTTTTATAGATAGATATATATTTTATTGCAAAATGAAATCCCCTTTGGGCCATGGCAAAAAAGAAAAAGCAAAAACCTGCATACAAAATTATAACACATGATAATAACTTACATAATTATAAAAATACATGCTACATGGCAGTAACACTTAAGTAACATAACAATTACTTATACAAAACCAAAACAAACATACTAGTACACCTAATATGTTAGATATTTTAGACATTTATTGCTCTAAACCCACAAGAACTATTATTATGTAAAATTCTGACATTTAATAGCATTTAAGCTTGACGGAACGACTAAGTTATGAGGTAATCTACTTCCTGTCAATGCAAATAGTGCAATACTACAAAGTATAGGTGGAAGGAAAATATTAATTTAATCCTCTGAAATTAGGTAATTAGGTAAACGTGTTTTTTTTTAATATAGAATAATTCAATTGGCGCTCCTGGCTGAATAATTGTCTACTGAGTTGCTTAGAGTCTCTAAATTTAAAATGCTAAATCGAATGCTTCCTTTCCCAAAATGGAATGCTTCGAAATGGACTCCTTCACAGTGTAACAACTCTTGGAATCTTTTAGCTGCTTTTGACGCTGGTGATACTTTTAAGGCTGACAACACTCCCTGTGACGTTTCTGTCAGAAGTTCTTTTGACATTTGTTGCAGGCAAATGGCTTCTCCCCTGAGTGCGCTCTAACATGTAATGAAATTGCTTGTTTTTTTGAAAAACTTTGCATCCTCGGTGCATTTACTGCAGATCATGACCTCAGTTACCTTAACTGCTTGACTGCTTGAGTCCAGAATTTTCATGCTGACTGCCACACTGAACTCAATAAAATTCATTTTTTTGGAAGTGCTGATACAAGAGATTTTCTCAAATGTATTATGTTGTGTTTTGCAGTAACAAAAACAAATTAATTGCAGAAGAACAATTATTTTACTTAAATTAACCTGTGCACAGTATGGGATATTAAAAAAACAGACTTATTTCTATATCTTCACTACCCTGAATATAACATTGTGACAAGAACCAGAAGGCTTTTTTGACCTCCGACAATGATTACGTGATCTCAGCGTTTCATAACATACGCTAAAAGTATTGAATCTTTATCATTACGTTAAAAGTTGAATAGCCGTTGATACCTCTGATTGCCTTGTTTGATTTAAACTTGCAGTGAGTCCGAGGAGGGGGGGGGGTAGAAGGGATTAATTTTGTGCGGTAAGTTATAATAAAATCAGGACTATGATTCACTAATCCATCATATTTGAGATAAGTGGATCCTGTTATGTTACCTTTATCTTAACACGGTAACCTTAAATCAAGGGACTATAATTCGATATAACCTTTTCTTTTATGCAATGGATTCCCTTTAGAGAGCTTAGAGGTCACGAGAATTATACCTGGGATCGGGTGATATAAACAAAGACAATATAATCTGATAGACAAAAGCACTTCAACAAGCAATGTGGGAAAAATGGCATAAGTTCGTCTGAATGCAAACTCTATGCTATTTCTAAACCCTTCTGTATCCAGTATATATATCGTACGAACAGGGCATTGTGAGTCATTTGACCTTCCTCTAAATGAGGATGTCACGAATTCTTTTCAGCTTACTTTTAAGATGTTTTCTTTTCACGTTAGATATTTGACATATAACCAACATCTGTTATGCGACTAAAATCAGTTTTTGAAATAAGTCACGAATTTTGTTTCAGTCACTAAGTAGTCGGTTCATAAAAAAAACTTAATTTTTAATTTTTCAATTTTGTCATATCATTTGGCTAATGAAACGAACACTTTAAAAAAACGCGTTTTTTAACTATTTTGAAATCAGGTTGCAAAATGACAGTTTTCTCTAAAAGCAGGTTAAACCCTTTCAGATTGTATGGTGGACTGAAGGGCTTTATGTCGACTATTCCCTTTCCAGCTGTAGAATGATGCCTTCATCATTAAGATTAATCTCTTATTTCTTTTAAATTTTGTTGACTAGATTGACATCAAGAAAAGCAATTATATACATTTTTTGAGTATCATTATTATTATAAAAAATTTTTTTCCATAATTCGTTTACTGTATAACAATTATATGCTATAATTTCAATTTTTCATTTTCGTTCACAACGAAATGGTTATTGATCTACTTCTACAGTACGATATTAATTTGCATAATATTTTTGTGTGTGTTCCTTCACCCAGAACTAAAATAACCAAGATAATAAAAAGAGCATGTTAACGATACAGTTTAATATTTCAATGTTTATATCTCTACTCGTAAGATTTACATAATTCATTTGTATACAAGAACAGATATAGGCTATGAATACCAAGTTTCAATAATTTTTCACCAGCTGCTTGTTCTTTATTTAACATCTATGTCACTAGTTTTCGTGTCTAATTTAACCATATACTTTTTGATTTGATCAAATACTGTTGTTCGTTATAAATATAAGTTTTTAGGTCCTGATTTTCCGACTTTCACCTCGTTAATCTTAATGTTTAAATTTGTTAGTAGATTCATAAAAGTTTTTAATATTCATTAAATTTAAGATGATTGTCTAAATAGTCTGTTCCAATTCTTATCTCTGAAATATCATCTGATTCCGAAAACTTACTTGGATGTGATGTTTCATAAGTTACATTGTTGCTGTTTACTTTGAGCATTTCTTGCCTTCTTGCTTGTTAATGATTTCGTTATTGATGGTTTCGCGTCTTTATACGGTTGGAGTTCTAGGTGATATGCAGATTTAGTCTTGGCTCTTGTCGGTGCGCCATGGTTTCTATAGAAGATGTCTGGCTTTGTTGTTTTTGCGAGCTTACTGCTTCAGTTTTTGTCTCTGCATACATGGGGTTGGTTTATGCATACGTATGGTTGGTATTAGTTCATGCACACATTTCTGCCGAGGAACGGATTTGGAATACATTTTCTGCCGAGATCCGCCTTGCTTTGTGGACTTTTCATTAAAGATGGGATGAAGGATAATTGCTGTAGGAATTATTTGCTGGAATCTTCGTGGTTGCTGCGATCATCAAAGTGTTCTCTTTAGCGGTGAAGAGTGTGAGCAGCAAATATTAATTGTGTAGCTCCTTGTGAATGCTTTGGAGGTTAACCTAACCTCCAAGAGCACCAATGACCCTCCCTCAACTTTTCACCCCTCTAGTGGAGATATCATGATATAAGATTATCCTACATTGAATAGAGCGATATAGATTCAACATAATGTTGAATTCTAACATTTTATGTTAAATATTTGTAATACTATTATATTTCATTTATTATTTTTCTCCCTATCCTCCTTATTCTACTTCACTTCTTCATAATCCTTTGTCATAACACGCACCTGGTTGAATAGAGGTTTATCCCTATATGATTCCATAATATTAAACAAAACAGCTGCATCCTTAACTATGTCCACAGAATACCCAAAGGCAGCCCAAGTCGTTATTGATAATGATTTTAAATGGAAGAGAAAAGCAAAATGAAATAAAGTCACTATTGATAACTGTAAATATTTTACGAAAAAAGAGCAAAACCCTGATACAAAAATATCTTTTACAAGAATTGAAAATGTCTTGAATAGCATTTTCAGGGGAGTATTTAGCTTGATTTATGATTATGGTCTGGCGAAATTTTACCCAAAGAATTTTTAACTAAATAATAATAATGTTGAGGTAAACAGTTGTGGTTTAAAAACATGACTTGTTTATTTAGGCATTTTTAACTAGGTAGCCCTTTCTTGCTTTGAAGCCAGTTTTATCTGCTCAGCTGACAGGGTTTTATGAAGGGGATAACCTTTACTCATTATTATCTTGTTTTTCTAAAATTATCTTTTCTCGTGCCAATAAAAAGACAAAGGTATTTTTGTCTCTGTTTATTCACAATTAAGGAAAAAAAACATATTTAAGAATGACGAACACATTTTCAAAACAAACCTACAGAAAATTTAAGAACTCGGCTATGGAATAAATAATTTTGGAATCCAGAAAACTAGAAGTTTGACTATTTTTCCTGCTCTTTATAATCTTCTCTAATATTTAAAGCACATAAACCAGAATGTAATCATAGAAGCTGTTGAAACAGTTTTGGAATAAGTAGACGAGCTTGATCATTTAAGCTACAATTGCTTTAAGATATCTCAACTCTTCTTCAAGAATTGCATATTTCGTTATCCATAATTCTAACTCTACTTCAAGATTTTGATTCTAGATTCATTTCGTTAGCCTGTAAGCTCAAGCAGTCTTGTTTCTTTCTTTTACACTTTTCAAATATTCCTGGGAAGAACCGGAAGGTTTCTTTTGCCATTTCTTTTTTTCGGAGAATTCCTGTTTCGTTCTTTGATTCTTTTTATATCGGCTTGGGGACGATGCGCCCATCTTTCGGAAGCTTGCTTTATCTTGATTGCCGCGTGCTCTATCGTCTTGGTTTGCACCTTTGTAACCTTCTACGGGCAAGCTGATGTCATACATTGGTACCACACATGAATTGTCTTTGGTATTTTGATCTGGATTCGACTTGACATCGTCATTCCTGTAGTTTTCTATTTTGACTCTTCATGTGTTTTCCTCATCGTTTAGGTTAACAATAGTATCTTCTTTTGTACTGACACTGACATGGATGTTTATATTAGTCTGCGCTTGGGATGGACAAGAGTAAATGTCAACCATGTTTGAGACATACTTGCCTTCTCCCTTATCTAATTCTAAGATGTCATGTAGCATGCTGCTACATGCCAATCTAAAATGAAGCTAAAGCTTCCAAAATCTGCATCAATAGAACTGATTTTTTTATCCATACTACTTATATTCATATTTACCTTTTCTTTCTTGACTTAATTATATTTAATGGGGGGGGGGGGTTGATATGCCCAAAATATATATTCTAATTGGGGGGGGGGGTTGATAGCCACTTCACAGGGGGGATTTTATTTTGCGTTTTCAAATGGGGTCCTATACTTCTTTGTAGTGAGGCTATATAAACTTTATACCATAGTTTGAGGGAGAATTTTGTGTGGTGGGTGATTAAAATAGCGGGTCAAACGGAGAGCGTATGTTAATGGCCATACTAAGTCAAAATCAGATTACTAGGATTCAGGTTCCCGAGAGAGCGTTTGGAGACACAAGGACTAATTATCTTGAGAAATGCTAACACGAAGAGATAAAATTAAGAAAGTAATGTATTTATTTTTACTCACATTAGCGATACAAAACTGGATCAGGAATATCAGATAATCTGCACTTCAATTTACTGTCATAGTCACTTTGATAAAATAATACACTGAGATGTATGTAATGCAACATAGGTCTATTAATGATCTCATATGAATCGTCAAAAGTTATTAATAGTTATATCATAGGTTCACTTACATATGTCTGATCAAGAACTCTCAGAAAACTGCTCTAGACTACCCTCGACTGCAAAGTTCTAACTAACTATACTATCCAATTTCGCCAGAGGTCACATTAAAGCGTTTCTAAAAAGTATGTTAGGTTGGACCTATTGGTCAAATAGTGTGTCCTATATTCTTATTGGACTTATTGGGAATACACCAATTGGCTGCTTCAATTTTCATACGATTTATAGCTATAAGATTTGCATTTTGGAATTTTTCTTGACGAACAAGGTATTACTTTTGTAAATTTATTGCTAACGCCTTGTCACTTAGTTTCCAGATGGCTTATAATTTATCACGGTGAAACTTGTTGTGGGACGATACAACTTAGTTACATTGGAATACCTAACTCTAAACTTAGTTTCAGAACAATACTTTGTATCTTTCGTGGCTATTTTTTGTTCAATAAATTCTACCTTCTCTTGACAATTCGGAGATTCAAGCTACTAAATTTAAACTATATTATTGGTCGCCTGTCGCGTAACATTTGGTCATACTGATATTTATTGCATATTATTGTGACACTTTGTCTTTCTGCTTTAAGATGGATTTATTTATTGCTACCACATTTGCTGTGGGAAAGATTATATAAAGATTATTCGATCAAGATACACTTATTTGCTACTTTTTAAATTGCACGACCAAGCCTTACTCGATCTGTGGGTTACTTGAATTTTTAGGTTCATATTTTGGGTGACTCTATTTTACATGGGTAACTTTAATTTGGAAGGTTTGAGGTTTTGAATTTTGATCCCGTTACATATCACCCTTCCCATTGTTAACGATGTCCTCATCGTTGTGTTTACTACTTCTCTTTTTATTTTTTTGAATTTTGATCTCGTTTTATCATTGTTAAGTTTTGTAAAATTTGGCACTTATTATTTGAATTAACTGATAATTAGTAAGGCATATATTTTTTATATTCCTGATTACTTTATGTGACTACATATATGAAAACATTACTTAAAGATCCATCACCTATTCACTCTAGTTGGCGAAAGGTCCAAAGAGTTTCTACAGACCAACTGTATGCAAATATTTCTCTATGATTCAATTGTCTTGCTTCTGATAAGACAATTACTCTACTACCTAATATGATATAAAGAATGAAATTACACGTTCACTCTTTCTAATTCTATATAACATTTCCACCTGACGCTTTACTATCTTACTACCTGATATAATATTGATAATGAGATTATGCGTTCCTTATTTCTAATTCTACATATTGCTTCCACCTGACGCTTTACGGATACTGTAAGCAACTGAATTCTAAGAGCATTTTATTACATCTAAATTTTAACACACCGATATATGTGAATTAAAATAACTTGCAAGGGAACAAATTTGACACATTGATAGATTTTAACTTGATATCTGTTTACAACACTGGAATAATGTAGCTTGCACTTGTTTATCTGTTTTATGAAAAGTTTCTCAATATTCATTAAAGCTACATGTTAGACACACAAGATTTCACACTTGCTTCATCATTCTACGTCTTTATAATACTCACATACGTTGTCACTTTTTTTTGGGCTTCCATTGAATTAATTACTGAGTCGGCTAATTGTTTATGGTTTGTCTTCATGGTGTTTCACTTTTTGCACTTATTGCTTAGGTAAGCATTTTAAAATGTTCATAAGTATGACTTCTTGCACAAAATTGTCCGTGCGTGGTTTTTCACGTCATATACGAGGGGTTGGTGTTATAGAGTCGTTGAAAATTTTACTAGGTACATATCCCTTGGGGAATTAATTACAGGGGATGGGTATCTTGATAACTGGGCTAGACATCTCTTCTGATCACTTCTATCCTCGGGAAAATTTAATACGCAGAAAATTTAATACGCGTACAGTTTATGTTTCCCGCAAATTATAGACGTTCGGTCCTTCTTTTATTTGAATAAAGGGCTGCGTTACGACATATAAAGATAATTACGGTTAGATCAAAACTTGATCTTAGGGTCTATGTTCGACGCATTGTCTTTGACTCCTGGTTCAATGATACGCAATCATTGAGGGCTTAATCACTGGGATTATAAGTATAATAACTGGGTTGGGTCTCTTCTCTGAACACTTTATTTTGGGAAAATTTAGCACGTTCAGTTTGTTTCCCATAAAATTGTTCATGTTTGGCTCTTCTTTTCATGGAGGATGGTTTGTTTTTGCGACATCTAATAATGATTGGGTAGGGTCAAGACTTAAACTTGGAATTTTGTATCCACATATTGTTTTTGACTTGAGGTTCAAGATACATAATCATCGAGGCATTAACCTCCAGGATTATTCTTGGTCCTTAGGATTTAATGTTTGGGACCTTGCCGTCTAAGGATGGTTATTTGACGGATTTTTATGCAGTTTTACGACATGCTTGGGTCGGGGTGGTTCTCTAGATAATCGTCGATTAATATATATATATATATATATATATATATATATATATATATGGGGTTTTTCTGTTTGACGATATAGTTTGAGGTAGTGTTACCTGGTACTAGGCTTTAGAAACTGGGATTGTCATCAGGGTATTGCCTTCAGGGATTTATTTGGTGAGTACTTATCGTTGGTTGACGAATGATGAGAGTAGATGCTCCTAGGTTGTATCTGTGTTGCGTGCTGGTATACCATGATTGAATTTCCACTGATTACTCCGCTTCCTAGAATACAAATATCTAGGCAGAATCATATGCTCTTGCAATCACATAGGTTAAAACACATAAGGCAATAGTACATACTTTATCGGATATTATACAGGGACTATTATTTGAAGCAATAGTCGTGATTAACTATACTAGCTTTAACAAATTAATCAGAGCAATGTTGAATTTAAAGATAAAAAACAAAAGCAATTCTCATCTTTATAGCATATCGCAGCAAAACTGGATTACTGTGATACAGGCTTACTAATCCTAAAAAAAATGATTAGGTACAAGGAAAAATGACACTATATGTCAATTTCTACAACAATACTTTCTATATATCTTCATCACGTATTTCAGTGCTTAACTTATCTTAAACGTTTTTCAACATTCAACTAATTTTGCGTTTAATTTTCATCTATGTAGTCAAACTAATTTTCAACTATCTAATTGAACATGAGGTTCAGAGTTCAGAGTTCATTTTATTAAACAATAAACGAACACAATAAAAGGAAAAAAACCTTCCACATATAACTATTGTGGACGCGGAATATAACTATACTATTCCGCGTTCGGAATAGTACTTTATTGTACTAGCAGTAGAAACTCGATTATTTGGTGAGCGGTGTTTACCCCTCCCCCCGGAAAATCTCCCCTCGTAAAATAACACTCCTATGCGGCTGGTTGGTCTCTAATCCCTTTGCACTTAAAAAAAGGACTATAAATCTCAATGTCTGATCTAATGGGCACACTCCGAAGTTTCTGCGATCATGAGATGGGGGAAGGAATGAAGAAGGGGCAGTCCCCTCGTATGCAGAATATATTCTGCTCATTTTGGGATTTAATGTTACTCTTTTCTTTCATAATAACAGCGTAGACCAGAATTATTCTCAGAAATCATAAAGGAATAGATATCGATTTCATAGTTTTGATGCGTTTTTTTTTAATTTTCTGTTGTACACCTCTCACCCCCCAAAAAACCTTTGGTGGAAAATACCCTCTTGCTGGGTTTTTGATGAAAAACTTTTCCACGGAGGAGGGGATTATCAGCATGATTTTAAAAACCATCAAAAATTAAAGTTTTTTTGCAAATTAAAATGCACTAAGAAAAATTTTTCACTTGAGTTCATCCGCAAGAAATTTTTTCAGTGGAATTTTCAGCTAGAATGAAAAAAGAGGTAAAAGGGAAAGAGAAAAAAAGTCAGCAAGATTCCACTGACCAACTTGTGGAGTTAGCTACGGAATACTTCAAGCAAGCTCAGACAGAAGTGAATATTCTAGCTCAAGGTTGGGCTAGGAAAATGAAGAAGCTACGCCCAGACCAAAAACGATTTGCATAAAAAATTATTGACAATACGCTTTTGAAGCACAGTTGTGTAATCTGACGAGATAAGGAGTGCGGTTCTCATCTTTCTTCTCCATATTGTGCCGTACTAACTTGAGTAAAAAATCAAAACTATCTTGGTCCATTCAGATAAAGTTCCTGTTGTCTTCTTGTTCTGTATCGTGCAGAAGGTTCAGTAAATGATTATGAGTGAAGCGATTTCTCATCTTGTACCAACGACGTTTCCTATTTTCTTTTTTTCCGCTTTAGTACAACCAAAGTACATGCAAGAAAAGCCAAATCAGTATTATTCTGCATTTCACACACGATAGTCGCTTCACTACCCGACTCTTAACTAAAACCAAAATTCTGGCCGTGAGTTAAAATTAACTTTAAATTGGCCTTGGTCAAGATTGAAGGGATGATTGAAGAGTCGATCGAAGCACACGTCAATCAATTGACAGAAGCTTTTGATCAAAATGATTGACCGTCTTTTGGTCAATCATTGTGGTGCCCTTTATTTATATGTTGAACGGATTAGTAGCTAAAAACTTTGTTGTGCATTTAGAGGGTTCGGGTCCAATCTGACAGGCATTAGGGCCGTTCCTTTACTCATCTTTGTGCTAAGATCTTACATCTTTTGACAAAGAACGCTTAAAAGTGAAATCTTAGCACTAAGATCTTACCTCTTATAGCGTTCTTTTGCGAACGTCTTTCATCATTATGTTCTGATCAGCGGTCTAAGAACAATGATGAGTATATCATCAAAGTTCTCTCATCATTGTTCTATATGGCAGAAAGATGGCATCCTTCACACTTTTTGCTAAGATCAGTGAGATGTAAGATCTTAGAACAAAGATGAGTTAAAAGAACGGAAATCTTTGCAGAAAGGTGTGAGATCTTAGATGTAAGATTTTCGTGCAAAAGAACGGCCCTATTGTCACTCGTCTTGTCCCACAGACTTTGAACCAGGAGTCGAAGTAGCAGTCTGTAGGAGCCTTAGAACCTGTAGTCTGTTTTTACAATGATTTCGCACCAACGTCAGTGTAGAAGCTTATTTCCCTGTATTGAAAAATTAGCAAGAGTATTTGGTTGCTTTTAGTTTTTGATAGGAATTGGATCTAAGTTAAAACTATGAATATTTTTATTCCAAGAAAAAAAAAATCAATTTAATAAGGTGAGCATTCGAGTCCCATTTTTCCCAGCAAAACGGATATACTCTAAATGAAATATGGTACATTATTTACTAGGAAGAGCATAAAAACAGTAAAATGACTAATCAGAATGGGCTAAACACAGAATTAGATTACAAAGGGGTTGAAAAATAAGTTCGCACCAAGTATTCGACGTCACGCAACAGGCTCGTTGAACTTGCAATCTTGAACATTAAAAAGGTAGTAATTCAGAAAATAAATTTGAATATGATTAAAGTTTCATATCCAGTATCGAAATCCCAAGTATATAAAAAGAACAGACGTTGAAGTTTCCTAAAGGTGACATAGAAGTGCACAGAACGAGATTTACTACTGCGTGGGGAGCAGTCTGAGCAGGATACGCCATTAGTTAGCAACAGTGTTCGTGGGACCTATACACAGCTTTTTCCTCTACTTTCATGGCAAGGTAATTTTAGATGCTAACTTATCAGTAGAAGATGGCGGCAACTAAAAAAAAAACTTTACCGATTTTGACCCCTTTTAACATCTGAGTGCACCAGCGAAGAAAAGGAGATTTGCCTATAGCACTTCATACTATAAATGTCCAAAATGTACCATCATTGGCTAATTTACAATCCCCAATCTATGGCGTGCGTATTGCAGAGGAAATACTCTTTAAATCACTTGAAATGCTTTATGCTGAATAAGACAAGTGAATTTCTTCTTTGAGAGTCTATATCCCGCGAATTTAAAATTTTTCCGCAAAAGCAGTATAAAAAGGAAGAAAGAAAAAAAGTGTTATTCTTAAACATGTGTCTTATAGTTGGTGAAATGGCTGTAAAAAACACCTAGTCATTTATCTACACCTCTTCTATGTAATACAAAACTTTTTTATTAACTCCTTTTTATTCAGCATAAAAATTTCTTTATTAAACTTGAACTAAAAACACATTTACATAAATTAAGTCATTTTGTCGAAATGGTTAAGTCATTTCATAAATTAAGAAACAGAACATCAATTTTCTAACAAATTGATGTTCTAACCAAGCGAAAAAAAAATAAAGCCAACGATTAGTAAATAAAGCATAAAGGACGGGAAAATTGAAAGATCTTTTCTTCCTCGAGGTAGACAGTCGCCCAGAAAAATGGCTGAAGCTGAAAATAAAAGACACCCAGATTAATGGGAAATGTTAAGCAAAGTTATAATCAGGTTTGTTCATCAAAACTATCAACTGAACCGTAGACCTATCCGTAAATTTTCGTTTTTGGCAGCATTTCATAGAAGATCAGAAAGTTTACAAATAAACGTTCAAATGAGGAAAAGCCCATTTATTAGACTTATCCCCATTTGAACGTTTATTTGTTCGTCATAGAAAGGTAGTGTGGTCTTGGAAAAAAAACCTCATTTAAGGTATTACGTCGAAAATGGATCATAAAGTTATACCGTCTTGTTCAAAACAAAAGAGCGCATCAGGCAGTTAATCTTCATAACGAGTTACTTCATAATTACGTACTTCTAGAATGGGTTTTTCTGGCTGGATCCCAGAGATAAATTCAACTTTTGGAATGTCATGCAATGAGCGAGCTTTCATTGCACTTCAAAAATGTTCTTTATCAATAGAGAGAATGAGTCGACCTGACCTTAGGCTCAGTCAGCCTGAAGACCAGTGATATGGACTACAGCAGAAATTATTTCGAACCCCTTTTCCAACCATTTTCAAGCAATTTCTGGCTCATCAAACACAGGGGATGACTGAATACACAAAGAATTCAATGAAAATTTGAGTGAAGATTCTTCAGTTAGTTGTAAGCTTAGCAAAGTCAAGTCATTCACAATGAGATTCACAATAAGATTTTACTAATTGCCCATTGACAATGAGATTTTACTAATATCGACATTTAGCTAGCGCTAATTTGAACCAATCAGATTCTTTCATCAAAATTTTCAGCCAATCAGAAGATTCTACGAAAAATCTGATTGGCTCAAATTGGCCCTGGCTAAATCTCGGTATTAGTAAAATCTTAATGTGGGCTCAAGGCACCCAGGAATAAAGTGGTCTTGGTTTTACCGCTAGGCAAAGAGCCCTTACCCGAGTCCCTTCCAGATGGAATTTTATTTTTTCTCAATTAAGAAGATTGCAAGCGTCAGCAACTTTTGGGTTTCTCAATTCAGGTTCTACAAGACTTTTGTGCAAATTTGGCTGACTTTGTCGTAGAAGTGTATTTATCTTTACTGGTAGACGGGTCCTTGACAAAATGATAACGGATATTCAGAAACTGATGCATATTCTATTTTGCTTTTTGATGTCCAAAGTAGAAAACTCTTTGAACAACAGTTGCGACAAGGCCCGCATACAAGTGGTAGCCCAAGAGCATTTTTTACCCTTTAAAAAGAGTAGTAGTGATGCCACAAAAGGGCTAATCATGAAATAAAAGCTGAAAAAAAACTTTTGTGATTTTTATCATTAAATTTTATGCAAGCTCAGGGTCCCATAAGCCTCAAACCTCTAAAAATAAACACAGTTAATTTTTGTCAACATGAGCTGTTTTAATATTTCAAGCAGATTAAACATATTTTGTTTCATGCAATTAGCTTTTGTTCAAAGACACAAACTTGGTACAGACCAAGCAGATATTTTTTAAGAATTCAGTTGCCATTTTACCAAGTAATTAGCGAAAATTAACAGCCGTACAATACTGAGAGACGCTTTTAAACAAAGAAATAACATATTTAATTAGTGCCTATTTAATTAAATATTTAACTAATTAATTATTAAATTATACTTCACATATTTAGTTCAAATTCTATATTTATAACATTTTGCATGCTATTAACTGCGACAAAAATAATTTCTATTGTTGTTGCATTTTTTTACTCTCTTGTTACTTTTATTTTTACAAGTGGAAACTTTATTATAAATATATTTTTAGAGAGAAACAGAGTGAGGGAATGCGAAGAAAATATAGGGAAAGGGAGAAAGTAATAGACCAGAATGAGTCTTTCGGTTTGTGTGCAAAATTAAAAGCAAGTATCTGCTAAGAAATATAGCGGGCTACTTGTTAGTAGGCTACTTATAGCTCAACAAATACGAGTCGTGTAGCTATGGGAAGCTTTTTGAAATATATCTGAAAACTATCCAATATTATGGTACCGGACTTATGACTTCATGCAATTTTTAGGTTCAAGTCTTTGCAGTAATTGGTGCATTTTTTCCCTCTGCTTTCTTCCTTCTTTTTATGGCTGCATTTTACTTAAAGTAACATTATATCCTCAAGCGCGTTAACCAAAGAATGTATTGAGCCTTTGTTAAATTGTTACCTTCCTAGGCTCCTGCTCAGACTCCCAAGCCTGGCCACCGTGAATAAATCCATTATTGACAAAAGACCTTACCATAAACAGAACATTCAAATCCTGGATAGGTCACAAAAATTTTAAGACAGAACAGGTACCAGGTCTTTTCAGCAAAGAATTTTAGGAAGCAGCAGAAAGTGAGAGCAGAAACACAAGGACCGAGACAATATCCAACCAAACAAAGAGTTTGGCACAAAGATCTAAAAAAAGAAAGAAAAAATTCATTCAATATTAGTCGTTAAATAACTTACTTTGGAAATTACTTTAATATAAGCACTTAATGTAAAGATAGTAAATAAAAACTTCATAAGAAAGATCTGAGCAAACTCATTAAATATTAGCCGTTAAATAAACTAGTAAGTATAATTTTCAGCTTAAAAAAATTCTCATCGCACAAAATTATTATCTGCTATTTAAGATTATTACATACAAATAAACAGTGTATCTTTAGAGGCGCTTGTACAATAAGGAGAACTTGGTATTAACGAAACCGGAATCACTAGGATTTTAGCCCCAGACCTCTTAAATATTAGCCCAGTGCGTTATCCACTGTACGGCGGTGGCATATTAAAGGGGTTTGAGATCTGATCAACTGACCTGATTCGCGCGTCTCACCAAAGCAAGTTTCTCAAAATCGATTTTTTAAAATCATCATTTGGTCATTTCAATTGCTAAGTAGGATTTTATTACTAGGATTTTCGTCCAATTCTTTTTTTTTATAACAAATTTCTGTTATTATTATGAAAGCCTTTGACCTCAATACGTTTTACAATGGGCTCCTTTAGACTAGCCTCACATAAAGTATTAATAGTATATTATAAAATAATTAATAATTATCACTATTTATGATCAAGAACCACAATTATTGTCTCATAGAAGAAGCGTCAATTCGTTGTGCAGATTAATGATCGGGGTAAGGGTAATTTTGAATTCTCATTAAATAGTTAGTAAAAATTGAAGTTTCAATAATTTTTAGTTTGCGGTTATAATCGCCACTCCCTCAAAGAGAAAAGCTCAGTGGCCACATAAATCAATTTTTTTCGCAGACGACTTTGTGAGTTCGCATCACAACAGCAAATTTGAATGGTATGCCTCACAGAACTCGAAATTTCAAATATGATTTCTAAAAGACAGAAACAATGATTTGTGGATTGTTACTGCTTTCGTCTTTAAGACTTCGGAGAGGGAGGCTGAAACGACCAAGAAAGTTTCCTTGTTAATTTTCATGTTTTTAGAAGTTTACTTTATTTCATCTTGCGAGTATCTATCGTGCGAATAAAATTTGACTCGGAGTTGAAAGGTACGAACTGCGAATTTCGGACGTGCGAAGCTGAAAATATTTGCCTGACAACCTCGAATTCATCTAGGGTCAGCAGATTCACTTTCTGTGGGCGCCGAGCTTAAGCCAGGATAACTGCATGAAAATTAGTTTTATAAGAAACATGGGGCAAATATAGGGAAATATGTAAGAAATATATTTCATTTCCTTTTTCTCAGATTATTTGCTCGAAAAGTATTTAAGTAATACAAAAAATATATAGATAACCTGCACGGAGGGATACAAGTTTGCGTAGGGAATAAGGCCAAAATAAAAATTAACACTCAAACGAAAGAAAAAGCCTCGGCAGGATGGTACAAAAGCAAAACTTAAAATAACTATGAAATAGATATAAATATTCCAAAATTAATTTTCAGGTGGTTTAACCACTCACATTTATCAATTTAGCTTTAAAGTTAACAGTATTCTTTAAAGGATTAGAAATTTTAACCTTTTATAATAAACGCTAAACAAAAGCACCGTTTTTTGACATAGTTTAATATTAGAAAGTAACAATAATTACAAAAATAATTTCGCTTTCTATTTCTCAAAAACTAATCATTTTTTTAAATAGCTTTTATCACGTGTCCAAATTGTCATTTGTGTTCTTGATACCGCAAGAAAATACTGAAACGTATACACGATTTTAGGGTAAGGCTGACAAAAACATCACACGCATTTAACTTAACACCAACACTACAATTAAAATAACAATAAAGTCCAAACCACAAACTCTAGAAGGTAATTAAATCTCCCTAGCAATCCAAACTTTGCATGTTATTTCAAAAGTCTTCGAAAACTATATTTTTCTTTACCGTTTGATGGCTGCATGGATATATCTCCTTTAGTCCCTGCCCCTAAATTTTCTTTTTGTCAGCGGATAAGAATTTTCTCGACATTAGTGTATTTATTATTAGCCAATAATTACTACTAGGAAAATAATAATAGAGGGAAAGCATTTGGATTTTTCAGCACAAATTCGTAATGGGTGGTCATAACTAAAGAATATGTGAAACTAAAGATAATCAGAATTTTGGCGCTTTAACATTGCTCCTATAAGACTTAAACATAAGTAGCGACAAAATACAACATAACAAAAAACGTTGTCTTAAAAGAAATTAAATTAAAAAAAAAACAAAAATACAAGTGGATTAAAACAGATAGGTCTACATTAATTAAACAATTAGATTAAATCTTTAATAACAATTGCACCAAATTTCGTATAGTACATGAAATAACTACAAACAAAACATTAGAAAGGAGTTAGGGGACAGATTATCAGCACAATCTAGATTATGAATTACCGGACAAACTCATTATATACAGCAGAATCAATGGCGTCAATTCAAGGAGGGGGGAAGGGGGCCTGTATCCCCCTAGATTTTTTGCCCCTTCCTAGTTTTGAAAAACACCTTTATTGGGGAATATTTTCATTGAAAATGCATTTTTGGCGTATCTTCATTGTAAAACTGAAAAAACGACAAATTTGCACCTCCCCTTAAATTTCGTGGTGTCAAATTGCATTTCATGGTGTAAATAAGTGGTGTTATTTTCATGAATTGACACCACTTAAATCACACTTTCCACCAGTCGATCAAAGTAAAAGGGTGCCAATCAGATGCGAATTTAAGTTGAAATTTAAAGTTTTAGCTAAGAAATGTTGCGCCAGGGGCAAGATAGCTTTAGAAGTGATCCGACACACATAAATTGGGAAATTTACGTTCGTAAAATTTTTAACGAAGTAAAAAAATCAGCTTTGAAATCACAAAATCCCTTCAGATTCTCTCATTTTGCCCAGATTAGCCAATAATTATAAATTAGGTATGTAGACAGGGTGAAGATCTTTGGCCAAGCATCCCCCCTACCAGGTATTCATATTTTTCCATCTTCTTTTTTTATTGTGACCCATTCAGTCTTTTTCTTTTCTTTTTGTTTTAATATCTTAATAAATATGATGAAAAACAAATCAGTTGTATTTTGAGGCTCAGACTAACACCCCTCCTCCCCCACCCCGAAGAGAAATTATATACTATACATTTATTATTATTATACTAAACATTTAGTATAAAATAAATTTTATACTAAAATTATTATACTATACTATACATTAAATTGTATGTAAATACATGAAATTATTATACTATACATTTCCCCATCGTTTAGCCACGTATAGACTTGATATAACTAGTTGCCATCAAAATAAACGTTAAAAAATCCACAGACAGGAATCCACTAATGCTTGTACTACCACTCTTGTCATCAGAAAAATGAATCATCCTAAAAATAAAACCATTAATACATTTTTTATCCTGAAAAGCCTAAATGAGTAATATGGCTGCATTGTGTTTGCGCTTAAAAACAGGCACAAAGATGCTAAAAAAACATCCACCAAAACAATTTTTATATTAATACGCACAAACGTAAACTTTATAAAAAAATCCAGACTCAATATAAAAAAAAGTAACCCTTCACAAATTAAACAGAATTGTGCATCCTGAAACTGCAATTTCTAAAAATGTTTATTTTGGTTGTGTCAAAATTACGAAATCTTCAGGGGATCACCACATTTTTATTGCCAAGTTAAACCATGGATTGCCAAGTTTTATTAAACTATGGTTTTATTGCCAAGTTGAACCACTGTTGCCAAGTTAAACCATGGAAACTAATTAGTTGAATTTGAAAATAATTTCTGCCCGCAACAAATCAAACATTAAAAACAATTGATTCACAAAGACAATTACACTTTCAAAGAACAAAAACAGCTTCTAAAGCAGTTTGATGATATATGTTTTAGGTTACATTCCACCCATGTTCGTTTTATTTTAATCTGGTGACCACACCTAGCAAAAATTCTAAAAGCTCATATGGGGGCCTTTTTCATTATGTTTTAAATCCTGAATTTTTCCTAATTTAAGCAGATATATATGGTCATGTAGATTTCCATTTAAATAGTTCATCATTTTCACTGTCCTTGGCACTTTACCAAACATGACGAAAAAGAAAAATAAGGATAAAATAAGAATTTCAAAGCTTCAGATGCAGTTCGCGTAGAAATTGATATATAAACCTTCCCTAATTGAGTTCTGAACAATTTATTTCTTTTTATTAAAATAAATATTTCCTCATTTTATTCTTCAAAAAGAGATACTCTTTTCCTCGATAAAATACTAGCAAGAGAAAAATTTAAGTTCTCGCTTTTCATAAAACCGGGAACAAAGTTTATTGCTATCTTTCTTTAGCTCAATAAAAAAAAGTATCGTCACTTCACGGATTGAATGTTGACAGTAATTAAAGTCACCATTTTAGCTAAGGCAGAAAGGGCTACATCAGAGAATCTTGTAAGGTGAGTGGGATGCTCAATTACAAAAAGCATGCTGTCAGCAAAAATGAAAACTTTTTTTTTACGTAGAACGAAGTATACAGAGAAAGCAGCATTTTGGTTATTTTACTGTATAGAGTTTTGCTAAACACACTTGTGGACAAAAAAAAGAGAAAAACCTGGATAATTTTTGAACACAACTTATACATATCAAAACAAAACTGTGCTACAAACATATACAATATTTGCACACAGGTTTGAACTTTAGGAGAAGGAAAGGGAGGGTCGAAAGCACAACAACAATCGAATTTTTTTTTGGCGAAACTTTTAGAATATTTTGTAAGGGGCCCTACAATTCTGAAAGATATCCCTCTTTTCCCCAACCGATGTGAAAATATGTCAACAATGATATATCGTCAATATGAGCATACGACTTGGCAAAACAGCAAATGGAACCTTTTCAAGCAAAACTATTATAAAACAAAGTAAAAAGAAACCTAATAAAATCATTCATGTTATTTTTGGATTTGATACTTGGCCACTGAAGGACAATTTTTTTTTTTTTTTTTTTTTTTTTTTTTTTTTTTTTTTTTTTTTTTTTTTTTTTTTTTACAAGAATCAGTTGTTAGCTCGGAACTGCGAACAAAGAGAGGTTAAGGGGGTGTAGTATGCCTCCGCCCTCTTGGCGAAAAACAGAGATAGTTGGGAGGTGGAATTAGAACGACTACAATGAGTATTGGAAAAATCGGGCAGTATTGAAGATGTGGTTAGACTGGGAAAGCGGTTTGAGTTCTGTCCTATCAACTTCCTGAGACATTAAGCCCCAATTGATGGGAGAGAGCGAGTCCCTTTAGGAAGTCAGAGATGACAGTCAATTCTCTCAAGTCGTAACTTTTTGGCCAGTTGTGATTAGCTTACAATAGCCTAGCTTATCCAAACTATGGTCCCTGGGAGATATACTTTTCCATTATGAGTTAACGTTTATTCTCCCCCCCTCTAATCTCTACCCCTTAACCCTACATCCGACTTTCATCTTCAGCTGGGATCGAAATTGCACCCTTTTTTGAGTGTCTCTTGAGGTGAAGCCCAGAAGACATCATTTCACGTTTCCTTGAGGTTTGTACCCAATCATTACTCCGAACCTTTATATTTTTGTCTCAAGTAATTTTCAACTATGCCAAGGGGCAAAATCTGTTTTAATCTAGATAAGGGATTATTTCCACAAATGAATGTTAAGAAGCTAGTGGAGCCAGTCCCTCTTGACGCCTGGTGCCGGCTCATATGCCAAAACCCTATTTTTTGCTTTTCTCTAACGTAAATTTGAGACGGCTAGAAAATTTCTCATTTAATCTTGCTGCTGCAAGGCCCTGGTAAGTGATTACCAAGAACCCACAAGATTTTGTCTTTTTCCTTTTTACTAGGTTGTTGGGTCTATGGATTTCCCCACTGGCCAAGCCAAACATTTCGTCACTAAACCAGCACGATTGCTTTCCGTTAATCTTGTGGGTTTCCTTCTTCAGAGTCCCAAACTTGGCAGAGATGGTTATACCTCCAATGACTCCAATTGTTCTACAGACACACGTGATGAGAGTTGGTCCTGAGCCAATCTAATTTGCAGCCGCAGTTAGACATTGGTCAGGGATGGAAGGTTGGAAGGTTTATTTGAGATTTTGGTGTTTTGTGTATATTTGTTCAATTGTTCTTTGAGATTCTGACCAACAGGGTGCAGTGATGGTCATTTATCTTCGGGGGAAGGTATGTGGCCCCTGATCATATATATTAGATAAATGTCATTTTCTCATAATTTATTGTTTCCTCTCTATAATTATTGTTGGGCCCCTGGCCCAAATTATCAGCTAATGGTCCTGATCTTTAAATCTCTCTAAGCTTGCTTCTTTATTTCTCCTTTTCCACGATAACCTTTACGTTAAATTGAAAAATCTAATTAATTATGACAAGCACAAAAGGTCTCATCCATCGGCCCAAAGACACAGATAACCAAGGTTGCCTAGTCTTCTCCAGTTTCGTTTCACGATTCATTGATTTTCGGAAACTGCACAGTTATGGCATTGGTCAGAATTGTCATGATTGTTCATTTTGCCAGAGGGCCACATCCCCACTCAGGAGCACAACATCTTTTGGTGACCTTTCTTTTTCAAGTGAATTTAGTCCATTTTTGTACATTGAACCAACTATAAAACTTTTTAACAGTTTGCCGTGCCTATATATTTTTCCTGCCCCAGGTTTTGGAAGGTTTTGATACGACTTTTGCTTTATGAGAGTTACTTTCCTATGTTGGTATTAAGGGTATCTCTTAAGGGAAAATATCTACGATGCAGATTAACAACTAAGCTACTTTTTGGTACATAGATTAAGAGTTATAACCTTCAAATGTGCCTGCAGGATACCCGTCTCCTTGCCTATCGAGAGGCTTCTTATCCGGGTGGTTTTTCTGTAAGTTATGAGGATATAACACCATAAGTTAGAATCTGTGTAGGTTTTTGTACATAGAGAATGGAGTGTAAGCTTCAATATCACTCTGAGCCCCTCTTTTCGCTCGACGCTATAGGCAAGCTAGGCAAACTACATTATAGGCAATAATGTAAAAGTCGGAAATAATGCGATAGTCTAAAAGGGCGAAAAAGAACAGTTTTCGTATCCTGAATCTTAAAATAAAAGTGAAAAGAAAAGCAAGCTAGTGCTTACAATACCATATAGGTTAAGACCAAAAACGTCCCCAAACATCCCCTAAAAAAGAGAGAAAAAATAATAGCAAAATATTAGACTTGTTAATTCAATGGAAAAAAACGACTAAAATACAGTGTTTGTCACATCCGAAATTATACAAAACAAGATACAACAAGCAATTTCAGAGACAATCAAGAAAATTGAAGGGCAACACTGATTTGCAAAAAGTTGAAGGGATTAAGGCTAAATTATAAGCTATAAGACATTAATATAGAATCTAAATTAAACGAAAAACCTCAGCCATCTACCATTGCTTTAGTCGTAAATTAACATTATTATCCCAATTTACGACTGTATTAATAGCAGATTGCTAGGTACAAAACAGGGAAAGAATCAAGGAATAGGAAGGAAGAAAAAAGGGAATAGAAGGAAGAGAATGAAGTAATCACGATCAGCACAATAGGGCTTCCTGAATAAAGAGCAATATGGCTTGAATTTACTTAAAAAAAAATTCTTATCCCCATGCCTCTTCATACTGAAATTGCCAAAGGAACTTTGGAGGGGGGTCAATGGAACGAAAACTGAAAGGAGATTTTGACATTCTGATTATTTGGTATTTTGAGGAAAACAAGATGTTAATGATAATCTATACCAATAAATTGATTAAGACCTGGTGCTAGCTCTAAACTGTAGGTTTTATAACATTTGAACCCCCTCTCCCTAAAACAAAATGTGCCCATACTTTTGTAATTAATTTTGAAAAATTGGTAAAACCCTAAGTCTTGATTTAGTCTTGAAAGTGATAACACCTTTTTCTGGAATTTATGAACTTGAAACTCGGGAGGATCTTAAATTAATTCAGTGACCAGTGTTAATTGCGTGACCATTTTTTCAAAACATTTTTATACGGATTAAAAATGTTATTATCTACCGACCTAGTTCCTGGACATTTATTTATATTTTGTAAAAGTGGTTTGAACTCGAATTATTTCAGCGATAAATAAATAGGACATCCGATATTTAGAGGCAATTACGCTAAGATTGAAGTGGAGAAAAAAAAGTGAGCAGAAGAGGGGTGGAGAGTTGTTAGCAAGAGCCGTGGTACCCGCTGGGCTTGCCCTTTAAATTGCGGGAAAAGGCAGACAGCCTTCAACGCTTCCCTTACTTCTCTCGCAAGGAAACCACCAGAAGAATATTCAATGAATTATAGTGGTTACTGGCGCTTTTGCTTAATTTCCAAAGCGTTTACCATTCTTTTGGATTGGGAAGGCCCTATTCCAACCGCCGTACTCCGAACACATCAATTATTTTTTCACCTATGATTTCCCCCTAATTAGTTCAATATTCATCTACCATTTGAACGAACAAGACGTATTGTGAGCGCGCTATACCTGTTTATCATGTCCGGAGGGGATGAAGAAAATTTGTATTATTGTCTGGTGCTGAATTTTGTTCAGCAAAACTTTGAGAAAAGAATTGATGATGAGATAATTAAGAAGTTTGGTGCGGAGTTTTTTGACGTTGACGATATTGTGAAGGTAAAGAAATGGCTTGGGTCCAAGCTATATCCAGAAGCTTTATTTCAGAAGCAAACTGGATCAAAAGCGTCACTGAGCCATCTAGGTGATATTCTAGACTTTATCAAGAATGGTAATACAATTATTTCGAAATCCAAGTATTTGTTATTCTAAGCCCCAATGAAGTGCCATCGATACCAGCCACAGCTTATTCTGCTCTTTTTTCGAGAGTGAATGAGCTGCATTTCCAGTTAAAGAAAATTTCCAACCAGTTCCAGGCATATTCCAACCATTTCCCGCCACTACCACTGTCTGGAGCCAGTCCTTTGAAAACCAGCCAATAGCCACTCTACTATTAATGTCTCTAAATTGCCACCGTCTATTAGTGATCCGACAAGCCGTAAGGACTTTATCGACCAATTAAGTGGTCATGATTCGATTGCTAGTGCTCGGCCGTTGAGCGATAAACTTTTTGTGAGCTGTCATTTAATGCTAGTGAATTCAAAATGCACCCTGGAGTCGAGGACGCAAGTCAATTTGGGTCGTCCCAAACTATCAAGCTGGGTGTTTTGGACTCGTTTGGTAAAAGTGGTGCGATATAAAATGGTGTAAAAATCGGATACGAGATTTTCAGCGTTTATGACTTAATAAGTGTACCGCGTTGTTGCTTTAAGTGCATGTCTCCTGATCACGTTCTAAACGAATGCAACAGACAAGTGGAAAAATTTGCGCGCTGTGCAGGCAATCACTCTTCTTTGAAAGATGCACCCTGCACTAACATCCCTTATTGCGTGAACTGCGGGGTGTCACACACTTCGTATAGTCTACCGGTGTGAAAAAATGATGTTGCAAAAGTTCTCGTTTATTTCGTAGAATATAAACGGAAAGAGCAGATCATTGCGTAGGAAAGAGCACATCATTGACAAACTTTCGTGCAAATACGACATCATCTGTCTTCAAGAGCATCTTTTATCATCAGCCAATACCAATCTGCTGAAATGATAAGAATTTTTTTGAACAAATATTATTTTGATATTATATCATGCATGAAGGTATGCGAAAGAGTGGCCATTCCCGAGGAACGTGTAAAATTTAATATGCGGAAGCCTGATTGGTCGTGGGACCCAAGTCTAATAATAGTGAAAAAAAATAATTTGACTGCGTATATGGGTTTCTTGCGGACGGCCATGTAACGGCGTAGTACTTGAGCTTAAACAGAAAACTAAACTAGAGTATAAAAAGCATTTACGATTTGCAAAATCTAAAATTTGTAAGTTCCCGACACGTAATTTAGATTGGAAAAAGGTAGTAAGTTCAGATAAAATTGATGATTCTTTTTCAACGAGTACCCCACTCAGCCCTTCTGCTTGGTGCAAATATTATGATCAGATTTTTAACACCGTAAACCATCTCGTTCATGCTAAATTTATGAAGCTTCTTAATTCTGCGCTTCCTACCTCACTCCACCAGATCCTCCCAGTTCATTTATCTTCGGTGGTGCTAGCTATAAAGAAGCTCAAGTCAAGTTCTACTAATGGTGATGGCATAAGTGCCAAACACCTAAAGGTTTATTGTCCAGCTCTTGCCCAACGTCTACAACTTCTTTTCCAAATGTGTTTATGTACCTCGTCTGTGCCTGAAAGTTTTTTGTGCGGAAATTACCTCAATTTTGAAAAAAGGAAAAATTTCGATTGAGTTTGCATCTTACAGGCCAATAACGGTTTCTTGCAATATAAGTAAAATTTTCGAGTATCTTCTCCTCCCTTCAGTTAACTCTTCCGCATATTTTGGTGAAAACTAGATTGGGTTTTCAGCTGGGGTAGGTTGCCAGCAAGCACATCGAGTTTTGGCGAATGTTCTGACTGAGGCGACTAAAAATGGATTCAAGTTACATTTATGCGCCTTGGATCTCTACAAGGCCTTTGACACCGTTACCCATTCCCAAGCTATTTTTTCCCTTTTTAGTCACGGTATTAACATTTCGGTAATTTTTCTTCTTATATATTGGTATTCCAATTCTTTTTTGTGGATTAAAACGGACATGAGTGTTTCCGAGAGAAAAATTCCAGTGCGGCGTGGGGTCCGGCAGGGTGCCGTCCTTTCTCCTATTATTTTTAAATTGTGTATATCATCTGTTTGTGTATATCATGTGTATATCATTCTCAATTCCGTTAACATCTCTTATCTAGCTTATGCAGATGATATCTTTTTGATCAGTAGGACTAAAAAGGGGCTTTCCCTGTCTATCTCCACAATAGCATCTAAACTTCATACCATTGGACTTTCTCTTAATCTTTCAAAGTGTAAATATCCCTCATTTAATATTAATGATATGACCCCTCTAGTTTGCGGATCTTTTTCTGTCCTGTCGGTTCTTTCTTTCTGGTGGCTGCGTATCAATGTTAGTAAAACACTAAAATCTTTCCGAAAGCTTGTCGTCGCTGATTGCAAGAAGAAAATTAAGTTAAGTTATTCTAAAATTGTTGCAAATCGAGGTAGATACAATAGAAAGTCTCTTGATAAATTATATTCGGTTTTTACAGATCACTCGGTTTTGTTTCTGTCTAGAATTTACCCTATTTTTCACCAAAAATACATCAGATCACTTCATTCATATTATTTCCGGTTTTCCCACTTTCTATTGTATATGCCTCCATGGTATAGAAATCGGAATCTCGTATCTGTCTACGGTCTTCCGGATATTGGTTCAATGCCTACGGAACTTGCCGGCAAACTACCCCAGTCTACATATAAGTATCTGCCAGCCCACAGTGGCCTTACTCGTTTGCTGTAGTTTTTGTTCTTTTTTTTGTTTGAAGTGTTGTTGAAGTTGTTTGTTTTGTATTTTTTTTAAGTTTTTTTTTTTTGGAAAACAGGGAAGGAGTGATCGGATTGAGCTGAAATTTTGAGGATAAGCTCCCAGGCCCTAGTAAAGCTTATCCTCTAAATTTCAGCCCGATCGAACAACGTAAAAGGGGGGCTTGTTGTGGTAAAAATTAACACGGGCTCTTATAGGAAAACGAGGTTTTCGTAAATATAAATTCGGGGGATAATTTTTTCGGTCTGAAAATCTTCCACTTCCTAACAGGTCGAATTCCGCTTCGAATGAGTCCTCATTCACCCGGATCCGTTGCCAACTGTGGCCTGTAGGCGTGGCTAACAAAAAAAAATTTATGATTCTTTTTCAACGAGTACCCCACTCAGCCCTTCTGCTTGGTGCAAATATTATGATCAGATTTTTAACACCGTAAACCATCTCGTTCATGCTAAATTTATGAAGCTTCTTAATTCTACGCTTCCTACCTCACTCCACCAGATCCTCCCAGTTCATTTATCTTCGGTGGTGCTAGCTATAAAGAAGCTCAAGTCAAGTTCTACTAATGGTGATGGCATAAGTGCCAAACACCTAAAGGTTTATTGTCCAGCTCTTGCCCAACATCTACAACTTCTTTTCCAAATGTGTTTATGTACCTCGTCTGTGCCTGAAAGTTTTTTGTGTGGAAATTACCTCAATTTTGAAAAAAGGAAAAATTTCGATTGAGTGTGCATCTTACAGGCCAATAACGGTTTCTTGCAATATAAGTAAAATTTTCGAGTATCTTCTCCTCCCTTCAGTTAACTCTTCCGCATATTTTTGTGAAAACTAGATCGGGTTTTCAGCTGGGGTAGGTTGCCAGCAAGCACATCGAGTTTTGGCGAATGTTCTGACTGAGGCGACTAAAAATGGATTCAAGTTACATTTATGCGCCTTGGATCTCTACAAGGCCTTTGACACCGTTACCCATTCCCAAGCTATTTTTTCCCTTTTTAGTCACGGTATTAACATTTCGGTAATTTTTCTTCTTATATATAGGTATTCCAATTCTTTTTTGTGGATTAAAACGGACATGAGTGTTTCTGAGAGAAAAATTCCAGTGCGGCGTGGGGTCCGGCAGGGTGCCGTCCTTTCTCCTATTATTTTTAAATTGTGTATATCATCTGTTTGTGTATATCATGTGTATATCATTCTCAATTCCGTTAACATCTCTTATCTAGCTTATGCAGATGATATCTTTTTGATCAGTAGGACTAAAAAGGGGCTTTCCCTGTCTATCTCCACAATAGCATCTAAACTTCATACCATTGGACTTTCTCTTAATCTTTCAAAGTGTAAATATCCCTCATTTAATATTAATAATATGACCCCTCTAGTTTGCGGATCTTTTTCTGTCCTGTCGGTTCCTTCTTTCTGGTGGCTGGGTGTCAATGTTAGTAAAACACTAAAATCTTTCCGAAAGCTTGTCGTCGCTGATTGCAAGAAGAAAATTAAGTTAAGTTATTCTAAAATTGTTGCAAATCGAGGTAGATACAATAGAAAGTCTCTTGCTAAATTTTATTCGGTTTTTACAGATCACTCGGTTTTGTTTCTGTCTAGAATTTACCCTATTTTTCACCAAAAATACATCAGATCACTTCATTCATATTATTTCCGGTTTTCCCACTTTCTATTGTATATGCCTCCATGGTATAGAAATCGGAATCTCGTATCTGTCTACGGTCTTCCGGATATTGGTCAATGCCTACGGAACTTGCCGCCAAACTACCCCAGTCTACATATAAGTATCTGCCAGCCCACAGTGGCCTTACTCGTTTGCTGTAGTTTTTGTTCTTTTTTTGTTTGAAGTGTTGTTGAAGTTGTTTGTTTTGTATTTTTTTTTAAGTTTTTTTTTGGAAAACAGGGAATGAGTGATCGGATTGAGCTGAAAATTTAAGGATAAGCTCCCAGGCCCAAGGAAAGATTATACTCTAAATTTCAGCCCGATCGAACAACGTTAAAGGGGGCTGTGGTGGGAAAAATTAACACGGGCTCTTATAGGAAAACGAGGTTTTTCGTAAATATAAATTCGGGGGATAATTTTTTCGGTCTGAAAATCTTCCACTTCCTAACAGGTCGAATTCCGCTTCGAATGAGTCCTCATTCACCTGGATCCGTTGCCGACTGTGGCCTGTAGGCGTGGCTAAAAAAAAATTGATGAACATCAAGTGGGTATATTTGGTTTTTGGAAAACAGGGAAGGAGTGATCGGATTGAGCTGAAATTTTGAGGATAAGCTCCCAGGCCCTAGTAAAGCTTATCCTCTAAATTTCAGCCCGATCGGACAACGTTAAAGGGGGGCTGTGGTGGGAGGGTCGAAACATCCGGCTCACTTTCCCTCATGAAGATAAAGTCGGAGGGGCTGAAATTTTTGCGTGTTCCTTGTTTGAGCTTAGGCTACAAAATGCGATCACCGCCGTCTCTCTGCGACCGCTAGGACCGGAAATCGCTTAACATTGTGGTGGGTCGCCTCTTTAAAGAGGCACAAGTGTGCCTCCTTGATATAACTATATTTTATGACTGGTTGGTCTTGAGACGGTGAAAAATGTTTGAGTAATATTGTAGTTGCATTTCGTTTCCGTAGTTAGCTCAAGTAGTGTGAATTTTCACTTTTTTTCAACATTTCATCGATAAATGCTTGAAAAAAATCGATGCCATTCCACTTATTCAAACTGAGGATTCAGAGACCCATATATACCGGCTAGATAAAAAATAAACACATAATTGTTTGCCTTCTTTTACAAACAATTTTTTGAAAATCTATTTTTCTTAAATGATTACTCCGACCTTAGGAGTAATTCGACTCATATACCTAGTTTAAGTGTATACTTACACGAACCTCTATTATAGTTCAGATATTTCTAAAGAGTTTGGCCTTTATTTTAATGTTTTAGGATGAACAGACGAGGGAAGGGGCGTGTTCCCTGCGCCCCCTTGGATACAACACTGAGACCAGTGTAAAGTTTGTTTATTTAAAAACAGGAATAATGGACCAATTCTCAAAAGGATAGTCACTACATAATAGCTTTAAGAACATAAAATAAAAAAGCTTAAGAAAAATTCCATGACAAGTGAAAAATCACAATACTAAATAGATAACCAAAGCTATAAAATCCTTAAAAATACTTGAACTAATTAGTACTTTATTCTTTCAATGTTATATTAAAATTGATCCTTGGGCTGTACTCAGGTCTCTTTTTGGATTTAAGATTAGACAGTCCTGCTTTATAGCCAATAATATGTTGGTTACTTCAAAATGGATGAGCTTTTGCTAGAAATCTGATGAGTTGATAATGCTATTTATTGGCATGATGATTGACATTTAATATTCAGATTGATAGATTTATTTATTTCCGTCAAAATCGAGGAGTATATAATATACATACGCAAAATTACCAAAAGAAAAATTCAACAAATGAAACAAAGCATTGATTTACAAAAGGCTTAATAACATAACTGAATAAAATACGTCAAAACAACAGAATATCAAAAATTATAGATTCTAGAAAAAAGAGAAAATTTTTCGACTTGTGATAAAAATTACCGATCTCAATCTTAGCTAATCTTAACGGCTAGAATTAAGATGAATGATTTGTTTCACAATTCTGAAAATTTCGTCTTTATGCCCAACGTTTTCCCTTTTTCCAGAATTTATATAATATTTGACATTTCCTAATATTTTATAACAGGAAGAATTCGAAACACAAATTTTCAAAATACTACAATTAGGCCTTGCAACAAAGAATAAAGAACATGGCAGATCTCAGGTCTAATTATTAGTAGTGTTTTAAACAAATGCAACCGATAAAATTAGTACTTACACTCTCTAAGGAAAGTTCGCTTCTGCTTAGGAGACATTACATATCCGAATTTTTGTACAATAGCACGAGAATAACTCATCTGAAAGACAAAAATGATAGAGTTTGAGACGAAAACAGCAAGTACACAACCCAAAAACAAATTTACTAGCTATTTCCTGCACCTCTAGACAGTATGTAGGTTCATTAAAGCTACTTACAGAACCGAAATTTGACAGGAAGAAAAAAAAATATGCTGTATAATTCCCCATTCAATGCTCTTTCTGAATAAAATAATTACACCCATTACAATTACAATTGCATCCCAGTCCTTTTCTTCTAATGGAGCCTAATACAGTCCTAATACTTGCTAATTTAGCAAATTTGACATTATTTCTGGCATTTATTTATCATCAGCAGCTGGTTCATAATGCCTAAAATTTTCATTTCCCATTATTTTTTGCGCCTATTTATCATCAGCAGCTGGTTCATAATGCCTAAAGGAGGTATGTTTTTTTTTTCATTTCTGATTTCTGTCCTACAAGTAGCCTTAAGTAAAGTTTGGCTTTCCCCAGAACCAAACAGTTTATGGAAACAAACTATAAGTAAGGAGCAACTCAGGCCAATAGCAACCAGAACTATTAAAAAGGAATTCTGATTACAATTAATACATCAAAAAAAGTTAGTTTTTTATGCTGATTCCAAATATACAAAATTCATTAAGTTTACTGTTACCTATCAAAAGCTATAAAAATGAGAAAACATGCCTAATTTTCAAAAAAGGGGGAAACACTCCCAAAAATTTGAAAATAATGAAAATAACACCAGTAATTCGGCATATCAGAGAACACTACTATAGACGTTTCAAACTTCTATCTACAAAAATGTGGAATTTCACTTTTTTCAGAAGAAAGAACATGGATGCTTGTTTATCTGTAAGCTGTTGTTTTTTTACTCAGTTGTATGGTAGTACCACTGTACATAAATTTATACAGTATTATCAAACTCAGTAATTTTTTACTACTATATTATCGGTGCGTACAAACAGCTCCTCCCATTTCATCTGCCATCAGCAGTCCAGTGTATATTACCCTTGAACACGTATTTTGGCAGAAACTTTCTCAAAACGCCTTTGAAACCAACTTGTAATTTCTAAGAACATCTAATAATAACATTACACTACTAAATACCGTTTTTTATATATGTATTGGAATATATTAATTTAAAATTAGATTCTTTAATTTTCTCCGGAGCACTTGCATCGAGTTGCATCTTGTTGCATCTTGGTGGGTAAAAGGACTAATTGGTAGTTCAGATACCATGATACAAATTTTTGGAACTAGATCTCAGTCCAGCTTTGTCTAATGGTTGAGATAGGGATTGATTGTAGTGTATAAATTTATATACAGTGGGTACCACAGTGGATTGATGCTCTACTTGGCAACACAGGGTCCAGGGTTTGATCTCGCCATAAGAAGCTTGGGCGACAAGCTTTCTACTTGTCCCTGTAAAAAAGACACAGCAACTAAAACGTTGATTCGACGCCCTATGCGCCAGCAAAGGCTCAGATGGATCTTTATCATTTTCCCTCAAGAATGATTGTATTGAACAAAACATCCTAAAAGATTAGGAGAGGGCTAATTGGAAAGTGAAATTTAATATTATAGTGTTGGGCAATAACTTGATTAAACGATATATCAATATTTTTACTTTGATATTCCTAATCAGTTTTTTTTGTTCAGATTAACTCTTGGCTTTGCAAGAGTTCAATAAATAAAAAAATTGTGATAAAAGCTTATTTTGCACAATTTTCTTCAACTTTGAGTAATACTAAATCACACAATAAAAACGAACTTTTACATAAATTAACATTATAGACTGGCTACTTTGGCTATTCAAAAGCAGCAACATGTCAATATTTTCCCCTGAGAATTGGTTCTACCTTTCAGTGATTTAATTAAAAAAAGTTTTTTTTTTATTAATGAAAGTAAGGATCAGCATTAAAACTTTAATAGAAACGGAAATTATTGCATATGTGAGAGGTATGTCCCTCTTTTATGTTTTTTAGTAGTTTAAAAAGCTTCTTATTCTAATTAAATAGCCCCTGTCTTTCAGGAGTTGTTCTTAAGGAATCTGGACAAAAAAAAATCAAACTTTAGCATATGGAGCAAGGCATTGAGGAGAGGGTATCTTCCCTCATATGCAGTATGATTTCTTTTTGCCTAAAGTTTAAATATTGCTTCCTAGTTTCAGTTGAAAAAAAAACGTTGTGTTTTTTTTGTTTAATTTCTGATCGTTTTTCACTAATGCCAGGAAATCTACCTCTCTCATCCATGGAAAATTCAGCCTGCATAAAATCTACCCCCCCCCCCCCCTCATGATAAATCCATCCCTGCTGAAAATTCTAACCAGAACTTTTCCTCTGGACAATTACCACAGATAATTTTAGCTTTCTGGAAAATTTTCCCTGGACAACTTCCCTGGAATGACTCTAGATGTAAAATTGAATCAGGATGAGAAAGAAAGATAAATTTCGTAGAGAAGTTCTGGAAAAATTTCCCCTTGCATGTTCATCCCCAGAAACTTCCCTCTACAGGAAAAATACTCCCTCTACAAAAAAATGTGTGTTTTCTTCCAAATAACAAATACTATGTGTAAAAAATAGGCAAAATCGATAATGTAATAGCCCTTCCCCCAGGTATTGTGGAGGGTCATGACAATTTAACCGGAACATTTCTAGATGAAAAATTGAATCAGAAAAGAGAAAGTAGAAAAATTTTTGTATAGTTCTGGCAAATTTACCCATGTCAAGTTCCCCTTTGTAAGTTCATTCCCGGTAACTTCCCTGCCCATGGAAAATCCTCCCTGTAGAAAATCCCCCCAGAAAATTCTCCCTCCCCAAAAATGTCTGTTTACTTCCAAATAAACAATACTATACATACATAACAGGCAAAATTCATAACTTACAGCCTTCTCCCCAGGTTGTGGGGGGTCATTTCATCTCTAGAGGCATAGTTATTTGATCTTTCAGACATGGTGAACAAATTGGATAGGGTGAATCAGGGAAAGTCGGACAGTGGGGTAAGTCCAATACCGACCTTCAATTTGTCTATGGTCCATTGTATCTGTGGGAGGCTTTCATATTTTCTTCCATATTAGTAGCAGTAGGCAACAGTGCCATCAACTTCTGGCAGAGTTAGCACGCCTTCTATTCAGAGGGTTTCGAAGTTTCTTGGACGGCGTGTTTTTAGGAACACAGGTAACTGACTTAACTTTAACTTATGCAGATTATAAAGTAAGAGAGATAGAGAATTTTTTTTCATTTCTTAGAAACTAGAAGACCAGGAGCATCTTCCTGATTTTTTAAAAGAATCTAATGTTATTAGCTGAACAGATAAGAGGGGTGTCGGTCTTACCCCCGGAAAAGCCCATCTGGGGAAGGTCCGACATGTCGGTCTTATCCCCGAAAAAGCCCATCTGGGGAAAGTCCGACATGTCGGTCTTACCCCCTACGGGGAAGTTTGGCTGGGGTGTCGGACTTACCCCATGTTACCATAGATTGATATTTTAAATGGTAGAACAGATTCTAAGCTTTAGATAATAAAGGTTGAAGCCAGTAACCATCCTTAGATGGCTCTACTAACTTAATGGAATGTAGTCTTGAGTTGATTATTCCTGTATTGCAGTTCTGTGCCTGCTTTCGTTTATCTTTATCCCTTCTAATTTTTTTCCCGTCTTAACCTTTACTTGTGACCTGCCGTGCAAAAAGTGTAACAAAGTAAAAATGCTACTTGGCAGATATCAAATTTGTTGGCAGATTTTGTCTGAAAATACCCTTTTTACATATAAAATAATTTTTGCTCCAAGAAAACATGTCAAAACACAAGTCGTGCTCTGTCGTGCAAAAAGTGGGATAGCATAGTAGCAATGCTACTTGACAGTTTTCATGGCCTAGTAAAATTTGTTGGCAGATTTTTTTCAAAATACCAGTGCTTCCACTATCCCCAAATTTTTGGGGATTTCCCCCAAAATCTGTGTTCTCATTAACATTCTAAAATCGGTTCCCCAAAAATCCCCTTTCTTTCAGGGTTGCCACCCTAGTGATTTATCACTGACGAAAATCCACCCCTAGTAACTATTACTTTCACTTAACTTGACACAATTTTTTCACAATTTTCAAAAGTTTATGTCCCAATTATTTACTACACATCAAAACCAGACATAGATCATTGAATTACTGACCTTTCTTCCTATGCTAGTAAAAGTATACTGACCTTTTTATAGTTGTAGCACAGTGATCATTGAATATTAAGAATGCAGTTGGGTGTGTATTATTTTTATAATAACAATATCATTGGTGTGTACAACTCAATCCATAAACTATCAGCAGTAAGCTATATACTGTATACTTGAGACTTTGAATACTATACACCATTAGCAGTATTAGAGTAAATATGAGACAGTACTTTAATATGATTATTTGAAAAAAACTACGTTTTCTAAAGAGTTAAAGAGGCTGAGTCACAAGTTCGAACCTTAAAACTTACAGGGATTAGAAGGTACAGTTGGGGGGCTGCCGCCCCCCAAACCCCCCGCTTTCGCAGCCTTTAAATCAAATTTTTTTTTAAACTGAAAGTAAGGAGCGACATTAAAACTTAAAACGAACAGAAATTATTCCGTATATGAAAGGGGCTGTGCCCTCCTCAACGCCTCGCTCTTTACGCTAAAGTTTTTATTGTTTAAAAAAAGAGTTGTGAGAAAGTCAAACTTTAGCGTAAAGAGCGAGGCGTTGAGGAGGGCACAGCCCCTTTCATATACGGAATAATTTCTGTTCGTTTTAAGTTTTAATGTCGCTCCGTACTTTCAGTTTAAAAAAAAATTTATTTAAAGGCTGCGAAAGCGGGGGTTTGGGGGGCGGCAGCCCCCCAACTGTACCTTCTAATCCCTGTAAGTTTTAAGGTTCGAACTTGTGACTCAGCCTCTTTAACTCTTTAGAAAACGTAGTTTTTTTCAAATAATCATATTAAAGTACTGTCTCATATTTACTCTAATAACTGTACCTTCTAATCCCTGTACGTTTTAAGGTTCGAACTTGTGACTCAGCCTCTTTAACTCTTTAGAAAACGTAGTTTTTTTCAAATAATTTCTGCACGTTTTGTACAGTTTATTACTTATTATTGCTTGACTAACTGTTAGATGATTGTGTATTATTCTTTTATTTCTCGACAGTGTGTTTTAAGGGTCGACCTTGTAACTCAGCCTCTTTAACTCTTTAGAAAACGTAATTTTTTTCAAATAATTTAAAAGAGAAACTGAGTTTCTTTTTTAAACTTTACATTCAGTATATAAAAAATTTCCTCTGACGGGGAATCGAACCCGGGTCTTCCGCCTGACAGTCAGGAGTATCGACCGCTGTACTAAATAGACACAATTGTAATTGTTTTTTAGTAAGTGGAATCTATTTTTGACGCAAGCAAATCCCCACAAAACTTGATATTTGGTTTTTAGAAAACAGGGAAGGAGTGATCAGATTGAGCTGAAATTTCGAGGATAATCTCCCAGACCCCAGGAAAGCTTATCCTCTAAATTTCAGCCCGATCAGACAACGTTAAAGGGGGGCTGTGGTGGGAAAAATTAACATGGGCTCTTATAGGAAAACGAGGTTTTTCGTAAATATAAATTCGGGGGATAATTTTTTCGGTCTGAAAATATCAAAAGGCCCTAACAGGTCAAATTCTGCTTCGAATGAGTCCTAATTCACCCGGATCAGTTGCCAACTGTGGCCTGTAGGCGTGGCTAACAAGAAATTATTTTTTGAACTTTAAGTGGCTATATTTGGTTTTGGAAAACAGGGAAGGAGTGATCGGATTTAGCTGAAATTTCGAGGATTTAGCTGAAATTTCAACCCAATCGGACAACTTTAAAGGGGGGCTGTGGTCGGAGGGTCAAAACTTCCGGCCCACTTTTACCCATGAAGATAAAGTCGGAGGGGGGTGAAATTTTGCACGTTTCTTAGTTTGAGCTTGGGCTACAAAATGCGATTGCCGCTGTCTCTGCGACCGCTAGGACCGGAAATCGCTTAACTTTGTGGTGGGTCGCCTCTTTATAGAGGCACAAGTGTGCCTCCTTGATTAAATATGATTCAGAAAACTATTGATATTTCTAACTGCAAGCTAAACTAAGTTACATTTGTTACTTTTCTGCAAATTTTACCTATAGAAATACTTTTTGCTCAAAGAAAAGCTGTCAAAACACGGATTTTGCTGCTAAAGTGTTGGCAGCTTTTGGACTTCTGCTACTGGCAGTTTTGGAATTTTTTGCACACCTGCTTGTGACAGGTTTTCGAATACATTCATCAATTCATTCATAATTCCCCTTCGAATAAATTCATCCATTCATTCATAATTCCTTTGTCTTTTCTAGATGCCTAGAAATTATGTTCAGAAAACACAACGTGGGGTTGGAGGAACATATGATGCAACTCAGCTACAAAACGCGCAAGCAGAGATGCCTTCAAAGAAAATGTCTATGCTACAGGCTTTGAAAGTATTTCAAATACTGCACACTACCTTGCATGACCATCTTATGAAGAAGACACAAGTCAAAAAACCAGTTTATGGTGGAGGGAAGAGCCAAGAAATTCCTGCTGAAATAGAAAAGGATATGGCTCAGGGTCTCCGAATACTTGAAAAGTGGGGCATAGGTCTCAGCAAGCAGGAATTTTTTGACCAAGTCCAAGACTATCTCATCAAGAACAAAGTTCAAACAAAATTTAAGGACAACCGACCTGGTCATGACTGGTGGGTGGGGTTCAAGTGCCGAAACAAAATTTCACTAAAGAAACCAGAAAGGTTAGAAAACAAAAAAAATTTGGAGCAATCTGACCCCTTCATAATGTATGGTTTTTATGAACTGTTATATGAAACTGCCACGGCGATGGATATTCTTGACAAGCCCCAGTGCTGGTTTAATTTGGACGAGACATCTTTCTGCAGGGATCCTGGCAACACGAAAGTTGCTGGAGCCAAAGGCTCAACAGTCACTCGTAGAACAGGCGGTAATGGAGGTGAAAATACAACTGTCTTGGCTTGTATCAGTGCAAACGGAGAAAAACTCCCACCTTTAATAGTTTTCTCTGCAAAGAATACCTGGACCTCATGGATACCTGTAGATGGAGCTTACCCTGGTGCATCTTACTCATCTACCAATAAAGGGTGGATGACGTCTGATCTCTTTATGAACTGGTTTGAATTCCAGTTTCTTCCTCATGTAAAGGGAAAGGCACTTCTCATCTTAGATGAACATGGCTCACATGGCTTTCTCTTGCTCTTGCAGAACTTGCAAACCAAAATAAGGTGACAATTCTCAAGCTACTGGTCAAGCTACTACTCAAAAGTCGTTCAAAGCAACTGGAATCTTTGATCTGAGTGTTTCAATGAGAGTAAACCCATCCGTAATTGACCAGACCAAGTTTGAACCTACCAAGTTGAGATGCTATGCACAAATGAAAAAGGAGCAATAGGAAAATTCAGGCAAATCGAAAGTCACAACCACCGTCAACACTGAACTAGAAAAATTACCTTTTCTGTTACCTTTAGTCCAAGAAGTTGCTTGGCAACCAATCAAAAACTTTTGAAGGATTCTTCTTGACTCAATCAAGCGGCCCAACCTACCATCAGTTTCAGGAATAGAAAAACAGAAGAAAATTGCAAGAGAGGCAGAAGTGATAACATCAAAAGAACATCTAGAGGTGCTTAAGAGGGAAGAAAATCTGAAGGCAAAGGGAAGAAGAAAAGTTCAGATGGGAAGGGTATAAAATAGAAAAAAAATTCTTCCTAAGAGGAAAGCCAATAGAGATACGGGTGATAGCAAATCAGACATCAGCCTTGAACTTGGCTCTGATGAGGATGATCAGAGTATTCAAGATACTATTCAAGAAAGTGACAGTGATATGCAGTTAGATACAATGCCAGGAATAACAAACAAGGTGGGTACATAGAAAGGGTTCTAGACTTTCCTGACAAGGGAAAAGTTAAGCTCAAGTTTCTTCACTGCTTGAGTCTTGCCACCTACTCTTTCAATTGGCCAAAGAAAGACAATATCGATACTGTGGATGACAAATACATTTTTGCAGGACCAGTAAACTTAGTGGGAACCAGACCATTTGAAATACCCCAAATCCGTCAGGTTATTGTATTGTACAAGGCAGCTAGGCAAGCGTCAGTAGATCTTTGTTTTATGCCCATACACATAAGCTACAACATATATGAGTAAATTTTTGTATCTGAAGTCAAACCATAATTTGTGTGATATGTTTTTCTTTTTTAAAATACAAGCAATCATTTACATTCAGTGATTTGTGCACCTTGGCTATGATACTTGTAACGTTAATCTGTTGGGTAAGTCTAACACTGTCGGAGTTACCCCACAGCAGCAGAAAAAAGCATGGTCTGGCCTTTTGATACCAGTCAGTTTGACATAAAAATTGTTTGCTTATGGACTTATAGTGATATAGGGCATCCTTGATGCCCTTTATGATGGTGAAGTCATATTATTTTTGACATATTGTTGAAAAAAGCTAGTAGGATATGTTGCACTTCCCCCAAAGCTGGGGTAAGTCCAACATAGCAGACTGCACCAACTTTGAGACCTGGTGATGGGTTACAAGCACAGTATATGGGAAAATCAGAAAGTGAATAATATGGGAAACTGCTGTAAAAAAAGGTTGATAGAAGATGATATGAGATACTCATAAAAAAAAATATTGAGTCAATTTAACAAAGAAAAAACATGTTAAGGTGTCAGACTTTCCCTGATTCACCCTATCTCAAAATTTTTATCAGATAATCCTGGGGGAAAAGGGCATGGGAAGAGGGCTAGCTGCCCTCTAGTACTTTTGGTCATTTTGAAGGGGCTCTAGAACTTTTAATTTTCGTTCGAACCACCCCTCTCCCGATATTCTTGGACCATTGGTTTGGCACAATCACACTGGTGAAAAAAAAACAACAACAAATAAACACATATCCGTGATCTTTCTTCTGACAAAAAAAATCCACGTTTTTGCAGATGGGAGGTTGGAACCTTTACAAATAATATGCTGAACCTGATGGTGCACTTTTCATTAAAATTCCTTGAATTTTTGAGGGTTTTCCCCCCTTTATCGAAAACCATACAAATTTTATAAGGTTGGTAGCTTTTGATGGGTACATTAAACAGAATGAAGTTTACATGCTTAAAATCAGCATCAAAAGCCAATTCTTTTGATGTATATATTGTACTTCAACCCTTTGATTAAATCACCAGCCTTGGAACTGACCACATCATGCATATATTTCTAAGACTCATATTACAAGACTTCCATGACTTGAATGGATCAGTTTTTTCTTGGAACCAAAGGCTCCCTATTGACAATCTGCAGAGCCTTTATCCAATATCATTGGACTTAGGGGGGGGGGGGCTGCAGTAAAAGACATATGAGATATTCTTGTTTGACGCTAGAGATTAATGGGGAAGAAGTTATGGAACAAGATTTTTTTCTTCTCTGACTACATTACAATGAATAAACCATTGTAAGAAAATAAGAAAGGCATCAATTGATCAAAACTTCAGGGATCTAGTAACCTTTTCAATTGAATCTCCTAGTAAAGAGGTATACCTTCAAAAATTAGCATACACTATATGAGTTAAGAAGATACCAGAACCATATGTTTTGGTATCACAAGATCAAAGGAAGAAACTCAAAGAGAAAGAAAGATATAAAAGTTGTGCTAAACAAGTACCTGAAAAAAAAACAGTATTATCAGAAAATATATATATATATATATATATATATATATATATATATATATATATATATATATATATATATATGTATATATATATATATATATATATATAATATATATATATATATATATATATATATATATATATATATATATATATATATATATATATATATATATATATATATATATATATATATATATATATATATATATATATATATATATATATATATATATATGCTGTATATATATATATATATATATATATATATATATATATATATATATATATATATATATATATATATATAATATATATATATATATATATATATTTATATATATATATGCTGTATATATATATATATATATATATATATATATATATATATATATATATATATATATATATATATATATATATATATATATATATATAATATATATATATATATATATATATATATATATATATATATATATATATATATATATGTATATATATATATATAATTATATATATATATATATTTATATATATATATAGATATATATATATATATATATATATATATATATATATATATATATATATATATATATATATATATATATATATATATATATATATATATATATATATATATATATATATATATATATATTTATATATATATATATATATATATATATATATATATATATATATATATATATATATATATATATATATATATATATATATATATATATATATAAACATATATATATATATATATCTATATATATATATATATATATATATATATATATATATATATATATATACATATATATATATATATATATATATATATATATATATATATATATATATATATATATATATATATATATATATATTGTTTGATTTACCTTAGCTGTAGCGCATTTGTTAAAAGCACATACTGCCAATTTTTGTTGGACTGGAATAGTATGTTTTTTGTTTTCTCTTCACATCACATTGTTAGCTAAGAAATAATTCTGAGGAAAAGTTACTTGCCAACTAGATGGCTAACCAAAGTATTTATAGGGTAAGTTCGTTTCTAGCTAGTTGGATAAATAAAGTATTGCTGGGGAAAAGTTGCTAGTCAACTAGTTGGAAAATAAATTGTTTTGTTTCCAGCAATGTTTGTTTCCAGCTAGTTGGCAAAATTAAGTGTTCCTGGGGAGAAGTTATTTGTCAACTAGTTGGAAAAATAAAGTTTTACTGGGGAGAAGTGACTAGTCAACTAGTTGGAAAATGAATTGTTTTCTGGGGCAATGTTTCTTTCCAGCTAGTTGGCAAAATTAAGTTTTGCTGGGGAGAAGTTATTAGTCAACTAGTTGGAAAAGGAAAGTTTTCCTGGGGCAACATTTATTATCAACTAGTTGGAAAATTTAAGTGTTGCTGCAGAGAAGTTATTTGTCAACTAGTTGGAAAAATTAAGTTTTGCTGGGGAGAAGTTATTAGTCAACTAGTTGGAAAAATTAACTATAAGTTCTAAAAATGAGACAAAAATGTTCCTCAAGAAAAGAAACGGATAGATAAATGAAGGAACATACACAATTTATTTCTTTTAAATGCAAGATAGAAATGAACAAAACTTCAAATATGCATCTGTTTTCTTTAAACAGACAGGAGGAATAACCCTCCAAGCTTTGACAAATTCAATCTAAATTTTGGGACCAGGTATAAGACTAATTATCCTGCGAATTAAAGCAAAAAATCCCTGGCTTCAAAGCCCAATATATAACTCAAAATATATCTCCCATTAAGAGGGAGACAGGGAGAGAGACAAAACTTGTAACACAATAGTACAATAGGTACATCCACCACATGGCTAATATGGGAGTAAATGTCATTTGTGATGCAAATGAATGTTATATTTAGATTAAGGATGCAATTCCAGGCCTCCCGCTAGATTTTTTGAGAAAAATATGAACTTTATGAACTTTTGACCACAAAAATATGAATTTAATGAACTTTTAATTGTGCTTTTTATGAATCTATTATGAACCTAAATTTACAATATGTGCTCCTCAGAAACTGTCTGTGGACACAAAAAGTGGCATTTGGTGTTTTCATCACTGGTGCACATATTCTTCTTGTTTTTTTTCATGAGTTCAGCTAAATGTGTTTAATTTGTATAAAAGTACAAAATACATTAGTACAAAATAGTACACTCTACTTGTTCCCTTTTTTGGCAAAATATGACAAAATTAAGGACGACTTATGTTTGTTTACCCTGCTCCTTATCCGCTCAACCTCTCTGGCTGCCTTATCTTCTTTGTGCATCTTCCATCTCTAAGCCTTGATCATACTTTGTGCAAGGCTTATTTCTACAAAGTCTTTGGCATCTATGGCTTTTTTCAGCATCTCATTAGCTTCTTGAAGAAGCCTTTCTGCTACTTGTCTTTTCTCCTTTTCAACTGACTTCTTCTCAATCAAATCTTTTTACAGGTTTTTAATGGTCTTCTTCTCAGGTAACATCCTTTTTTTTCCTCTTCTTCTTCTTTCCTTTTGGACTCCTCTTCAGCCTGTCTAGATTGCTCAGCTTCCAGGTACAGTTTATAGCTCTGGCATGCATTTTGCCCCAAATTCAACAGCTCTCTGGTAATAGGGACTATCTCAGGCCTGTTCTCAAACTTCTTTAGAGCGTCAGAGACTATCAGTCTAGCATTGAGCATTTTGACTTTCATTGATGATTTTTTCTTGATCATGATCTGTCCTGACCAGAAAAATCGCGTTCAATGTCAGTGTTCCCACGCGGCATGTAGAGAGCTTTTTTTACTATCTTTGAAACAATGGGATATTTTGTCTGTCCTTGATGGTTTTTCAGACTAAAAACCGAGTTCCATAAAACATCAATCCTTGCTGAAGTCATGTTCTTAGACAAACTTGGTTCCAGCAGGAGCAAGTTCCATTTGTAAATGACAGCTTCAGTATTCACACAGAAAGGCATAAATCCAATGATTTTCACAAAGTCACTTGTTCTTGTCTCAGGATTTGAATCATCCAGTCCCAGGCACCGGAAACGCTGAAGGGCACTTTGACCAAGTGATTTCTCTTCAATATGGCGGCAAGCGGCCAGGTAAGCAGTTCTGGCACTATTTCTGAAGTTCAGAGCATCAAATTTTTGTACCTTTGACAGGCATTCTTCCACACCGTCACCGCATGCTACTTTATCGGATGGAAGAAAATCCCCACTTGAATTGGAGAGCTCAGAAAGTTTTTTTTTTTCCTTCTGAATATAAGTCAAAGCACTTTGCTTGACAAAACGGCTGGCGGTCATCATTACTAGTCAATGTATTTTGTCATACAGAATGTGGATAAGTGGTTCTTCACGTTGAAACAACTCTGTGAACTGAGCAAATAGCTTTCCAAAAGATATGACAAAGAGGACTAACGCTTTGGTTGTGGTACACTGGAGACTTCTAGATATCTATTGGTATCCACTAGACTTCATCAATTCTGGTCTTTTCTTAGGGATGAATTTCAGGAAATACTCATTGAGAGCATCCCATTGCTCATCAAGTCTCTCGGCTGAAACAATGAGGGTTAGCCATCAACTTGGCCCATGTTTCAGAAAACAATGTGGAGGAAGCTTGAGGTTCTCCTGGATGGTACCAAAGTCTTCCAAACGGGTAGGCAAACCACTAAAGAAGTAGAAAATTTGAATCGCAAAATTGGAAACTTTGGATCCATGATATTCCAAACCTTTCAAAAAAGCATTGTGGACTATGTGTATGTTGCATGTCCCAATGTCAGCTAGGCCTTGGTTGCTGTTTACAGTTCTAACTTCAGAATCAAATAACCTCCAAACTTTCTTGTTGACATTAGGTCCATCACTTCCCAGCATCAAGACTTGATGGAGATCAAGGTTAGCATTCTTTAGAGATTGTAGTAGGTGCTGGTGTAAATTTTCCGCTTTTGCTTGTCCTATGAAAAAGGACTGCAGGTGGCATACAGAGACTCTTTCTTTGGTCTCCAACCAGTATCTAATCATGATATTCAACTCCTTTGCACCTTTGGCATTTGTAGTCTCATTGTAAAGCAATGCCAAGTAAGAAGATCCAATGTTGCATATAAGGTCCTTGCAAAAAAGGGGCAACAGCGCCTCTGTTATGAGGTATGATACCTTGGTCTCTCCAAGGCTGAGTTCTGCTGACACTTCACCAGGGAATATGGCTTCAAAAATGTTTGCAATGCTGTAGCAGGAAGCAGTGCTCATATCACGGATGACATTATTCATGGCCCAAATGAGCTCTTCCTTTAGGACCTGGTCCTTTCTAGAAATCAAATTTATTTCAGGGTTTGATGAGCTAGTTGTCTGCAAGACAAGTTGGAGCAGGTCCAGTTTTGCTCTAAGATTCAAAACATGCTTTTCGCCCTCTGAGTGTTGGATTATAGAGTTCCATCTTCTAATGCACATAAAGCTCTTGTTACAAACTTTGCAGAAAGCTTCTTTGTCACTATTAACACTGCCTGTACACCAATCACCAACCAAGCACTTAGCATTGTCCTCTTTTTTTTAACTATGCGCTATTGAACTTGCATCTGCCCATTTTTAGCTCTTAAGCAGCAACCAAGCAACCATTGGCACAAAGCAAAATAAGCATTAATATAGCAGCAAACCTTTCCTAAAAAAAGAGAGAAAAAGCAACAGTGTGAATCCATGTAAAAAAAAGAATAATCAATCAACTTATGATCTTCTGCCAAGAAGTTATGTTACAGCTCATAAGCTTAAAACAACTATTTAGGAATATTACCATTAGAAAACTCTATGAAGGTAGCAAAGACTCAATCCAGAAAAAGGAAAAGACTAAAAGATAGCTTAGTACAAGAAGATAGGGGCAATATAGGAACCAAGTTAGATGTAACAATGTCTTTTTGAACAAAAGAAAATGTATGTTCACAAAACATGCAGTGTTAAAGTTTGAAATGTTTTAAATAAAACTCCTGCACATTTGCTATGCTTGTCCTTTATAAGGAAAAAGATGGCAATCACAAGTGCTTTCCAGCTGATGACAAGAAAATATAAACTATATGAACCTTTTTTCTAAATTATGAACCAATTTAAGAACCTAGGTAAAAAAAATATGGACTTTTTTCATAATTATGAACCCAGTGGAAGGCCTGCAATTCTAGGTATATATTAGCACATTAGGGGGGTGGGGGTATATATACTGTGAATGTATAGGTTCTAGAAAATCCATGAATTTCTTAGAAAAACAAGGAAAGAAGTGAAGATAAAGGCTCTCCCCCTGCAAAATGTGTCAACTAGGATTATTCTTTACATTATGGAGCAGGAATTGTTTTCTTAATATTTCTCCCTATGTCCAGCTGGACTCCTAGGCTTAAGATACTGGTTTGTTGGTTGGCTAATTCAAAGATTCATATATATATATATATATATATATATATATATATATATATATATATATATATATATATATATATATATATATATATATATATATATATATACCTTCCCGGGACATACTTTAGCCTGTAGATCTATCCCTGAAAATTTCATTTTCCTAACCAAACTCCTTTCCAAGATAGCCAGAAGTAGCTAAAGTAGAATTTTACCCTAGTTGGCAAATTTAAGTGTTGCTGGGGAGAAGTCATTAGCCTAGTCAACTAGTCGGAAAAATTAATTTTTGCTGGGGAGAAGGAGAGGGAGAAGAGAGAGAGGGAGTGGAGTTAGGTACTTCAAAATACCTTCCCGGGACATACTTTAGCCTGTAGATCTATCCCTGAAAATTTCATTTTCCTAACCAAACTCCTTTCCAAGATAGCCAGAAGTAGCTAAAGTAGAATTTTACCTTTTTCCCAATAGACAAAGGGTGGAGTCCCATTTCTTAGAGCCTATATATTCACAGAATATATACCCCCACTCCCCTAATGTGTAAATATATACCTAGAATTGCATCCTCAATCTAAATATAACATCCATTTGCATCACAAATGAACTTTACTCCCATATTAACCATGTGGTGGTTGTCCATTGTATTTGTAATCAGCATAAAAAAGGCATCAAATGGTATATTCACTTTAATTGTTACTCAATAATACGATTTGGTAAAAAATTATCAAAGTCTTTAGCCCAACTTACATTAGTATCTTCTATTGGTTCATCTAGTAGGCGATCTTCACCTATTCCAGGCCTTTCAAGTGGGGCCATTTCTTCCACATCCATTTCTTCTATTGGTTCATCAATAGTATTGAATTCTCCTTCCACATCATCTGCAAATCTATTATAAATTTGTATGCAAATTCTCCAGATACTATCAGGAAATACCTCGTCATCCATTTTTTACAAGCAGGTTGTTGTTGTTGTGCAAGCAGGTTAAGTTCAGTGTTTCCACTTCATATTTTTTTAAATCCCTAAAAGGCTGGTGGAAAATCCCTAGAAATCCCCCATTTTCAATACCTAAATCCCAACAGGTTCCCCCATTTTCTGACTTCTTTCCAAATCACTAGTAAAGCCTCGTTATGACGACTTTTAATAGCATTTCTTCAAGACGACTTATTTTGCAACTTAGAACCATTTACTTGTACCAAAATATGTTCCTTTGACGTTCAAAACAATGCTTCTTAATTATCGACTAGTTAAATTCGGTTTTAATTGATAGATTCCGGTGCCAGATTCCGGACCATATGAAGACATGTTATTTATTTATTTTTCTTTGCAATTATTTTTTTCTTCTTTAATACTACTTTTGCAACATCCCCATTGGATGGATTCGCATGAATGATATCCAAATGGTCGCTTTTTCAAGCATTATTTTTGCTTTGACTTGTTTTCATATTGAGTTGTGTTTATGTTAATAAACATTTTTCAAAAAAAAGAAAAAGATATCAGTCAACAGATCTGTCAAAATATGACGAAAATATGAACCTTAAGGATAGTAAGTTGCTTGACATGTACTTTGAGTAATACAGCAAAGGTAAAAAATAAAACAATACTTAGGAATTGTTCACATTCGTGTAGTAAGGTGCAATAAGGCGTCGTAAGGCGTATAGGGTGTAGTAAGACGAGTAAGAGAAATAGATTTCAATTCTATTTTCTGTTACGGATGACCAATTAAAGTGCTTAATTTGTTGAGTCAGCACGTGGATATGGTGGTCAAAACAAACCAATATTTATTTTATATGGTTATTTTTGGTAATTTGGGCTTTAAGGTCACACTGGTTATCACATCAATGTTAACAATCCATTAGTTGCCTCAGAATCCAGTTATATAGATTTAAAAAAAAAAATAAAGAAAAATCTATTTCTAGTCAGAATCAGATTCAACACCTTCATCCTTTTTTTCGATGGTAGCTGAAGCCTTGACTCTTTTCATGTGCAGCAGTAGCTGCTCGTCTCCACGAATACACGTGGCACTTTCTTGTGCCCGCTTCATACCGTATTTTGTTTTCAGAATTCCACGTAACGTTTCCGTTTTAAGAAAGTTCCGTTTGTCTCTCTTTATGATTTTTTTTGCACTAAAAAACCTTTCGATGACAACGTTGGAGAAAGGAAGAGTAAACACAAATATTATTGCTAATTTTAGATTTGCGTATACCTCGATCCCGGTGGAGTTTTTCTTCGAAAAAACCAAACGCCAGTAGGTAACCGCATCCATATTTTCAATATTTTGAACATTGGTGAGACTTTGCTTCCTCCACTCTTGCTTGATTTTGTTTCCGTCCCATGATACTTTCCCATACCTTCGAACAAAGGGTTGGAGAGAACCAGGCCGTAGTGACTGAGCTGATACAGGGTCAACCATTTCTGCATATTTGTAAATATCATCATTGAAATGAAATCGAGTTTGGATCTGCTGTACAGCTTCTATGTAAAAACATTGTGCAGCTCTGAGGATCTTTTCAACTGCATCATGGGGCACATCAGGATCTGACTTTAGTGTCAAGAGAGAGTCCTGCCCATTTGGACCCAAATAAATATTTTCGAGGGGAAGGTAAACACTGGGTCATTCGCATTAATTTGGAATGCATTTGTTGACTTCACATAGTCCTTCTTCATGAAGCTCAAAGACAATTCCTTGATAAGAGATTCAGTCTCTAGTTTCAGGCGATAAAATAGTGGTTTGTCTGCTTGAAAAGCTACATTGAATTCAGTAAGCAATCCCAATGCAAAGGCAACAAATTCAAACATACACTTCATGACTGGGTTCAGATTTGTGGATACGAGCTCATTGAGCTTTGTTGGATCCTCAAATAGTAGAAGTCTGTAGTAGGCACTAAGAGCATCCCATTGTTCCAAATTTCTGGCCACAGCAGCCTAGACTGAAAGCCATCGAGTCTGCCCTGCCTGCAGAATCTTATGCATGTCGACTTGGTAAAAATTCAAGGAAAGCATGTTGCCTCTTGTGACTATGTGTGAAGTGACTATATATAGAGCGACAGATGTCTTCCATGGATTTTGGCAGTTTCTTGCATGTATATCGAGAAACAGCGATTCCGTAAGATTTCAATCAAACGATCTTCATAAAAACCACTTTGTCCTGTTCGTATAACATTGGTAGCTTTCTGTTTCTTGAGTTGCACATTCTCTACTACTTGCTTTGAAAGCAATTTTTTTTTAAAGGCTACAAAAGGCTCGACCTTAGAAATAGCCAAGTCATTTTCAACTAGAAAAGTGCAGATTCTGGCCTCAAGAAGCTTTGTCTGGTCAGTGAATCCCCCTTGCAAAAAGTTATCAAGAGTATTTGAAGTGGACCCTTCTGCTTCAATGTTTGACTTATGCTTCTTTGTGTTGGAGTGCTTTATAAGCTCTGATTTTCCGCTTTTTCCTAGCTTGAGATCAGTATTGCATACTCCACAATATCCAAGATATGAGTTCTTTTTTTAACCATCCCTTCAATTGCGGATCACTCATCCATGAGTTAACAAACTTTTGGGAGTACTGAATCTGAGTGGTAGAATTTTGTGTAGGTTCACCTTTCTTCTGTTTTTTCGTTGGAGGAGTTATATAATTTGAGGAGGGTAAAACACTAGAGTTGAATTCTTCACTAATGCTATCTCACATACTAATCTGAAAAATATCAGACGTCAGGGATACAATCTTGGAAACTAAATAAAACATATCTTTCATGCACTGTTAACGTTGGTGTGATTAGTAGTGTGACCCTACTACAACTGAATACGCTAATACAGCCATATAAATTTTATATTTTGTTTATTTTGACCACCATCCAGGTTGCAGCGGTAGCTAGCAATCCGGGTTGCAGCGGTAGCTAGCAACCTAGTAAGAGACGATCACGTCCAATGTTAAGAAATATAAAAACCCATAGTTCCTAACAAAGGAGTCAGATCAAAACAAAAAGTACACCATTAGAACCGCCTTGTCTGAAACCCCTGTATAGTAAACTTTCTGTCCCTTGGCTTGAACAGCAAGGGAAATATATTGGCTTGAAAATCAAGAAAAGTGGCAGCTACTACAACATTCTGCCTAAACGGGATATTTTTTTTTTATTATTTTCTTTCTTATCCAGAGATAGCTTGGCACTGGAACATCGTATAGAGTTGTTCAATAGCTCATTTTAAAGGAAATTAATTGGATTAAAAATCTATAGTAACTAAAATAAATTATTTCTAAAAGAAAATAAATTTTTCCACCAAAAACTGCATTTTTGATGTCTTTTCATGCTGCAGTCTTTTCAAAGATATTTGATTTTTGTACATAAATCATAATTGTATACCAGCGGTAATATTTGGTTATTATAAAATTATAGTATAGGTTAGTAATTCAACAGATAGCATGGCACTGGAACATCGTAGAGAGTTGTTCAATGGCTGATTTTAAAGGAAATTAATGAGGTTAAAAAACCTTTTGTAATTAAAACAAATTATTTTAAGAAAAGTCATAGGCTTTTTCCTGTTTGTAATTTTTATTTTTATAATCCGGGTTGCAGCGGTAGCTAGCAACCTAGTAAGAGACGATCACGTCCAATGTTAAGAAATATAAAACCCCCTAACTCCTAAAAAAAGAGTCAGATCAAAACAAAAAGTACACCATTAGTTACATTAAAGAACGAATTATATTAAAACACGATCACTAAAAGAACAAACCATTGCATACATTGGACTTAGTTAGCTGCCTGATTCTTTGAGAGTCGTCTCTTACTACTCCAAAGAAGAAAAAGCCGTAGGCTTTTTCCTGTTTGTAATCAGGGTTTATACTAAATTATATAGGCCACTTAACTATAGTATAGGTTAATAAATTTACATTAAAAGACGATCACTGAAATAACAAACCCTTCCATACATTGGACTTAGTTAGCTACTTGATTGTTTGAGTTTCGTCTCTTACTATTTAATTAAAAGAAGAAAAAGCCGTAGGCCTTTTTCCTGTTTGTATTTATAGTTAAAAAACCAACTCAAGTCCAAAGAAACTGAACCCTGTGGTTCATTCATATTATCTTCATTATTTTAGCTAGAATGTAAATAAACAAGTTTATTTTTTAAATTTTAAATTGAAAAGATAGTGCTTTTAATTCCACATATTAAAAGTTCTCCCCGACAGGGAATCGAACCCCCTTCTCCCAGATATGATAATAATTATCCAGGTTGCAGCGGTAGCTAGCAACCTAGTAAGAGACGATCAAATAAAGAACGACTTCTTGACTGTACTAAATTTTATATGCCACTTAATTATAGTAGAGTACACCATTAGAACCACCATGTTTTATAGTAATCCGGGTTGCAGCGGTAGCTAGCAACCTAGTAAGAGACAATCACGTCCAATGTTAAGAAATAAAAAACCCCTAACTCCTAAAAAAAGAGTCAGATCAAAACAAAAAGTACACCATTAGAACCGCCTTGTCCGAAAGCCCTGTATAGAAAACTTTCTGTCATTTGTCTTGAACAGCAAGGGAAATATATTGGCTTGAAAATCAAGAAAATTGACTTTAACCACGTTATTCTCCACAAACGGCATATTTCTATATTTTTTTTTCTTCTTTTCTACAGATAGCTTGGCTCTGGAACATCGTAGAGAGTTGTTCAATATTACATTAAAGAACGAACTTTATTCCATAGTAACTGAAGTGTTATAAGGGATCATTATATAGATGATGTATTTTCCTTAATGATCAAACTAGACCGGGTTGCAGCGGTAGCTACCAACCTTATAAGAGACGATCACGTCCAATGTTAAGAAATATAAAAACCCATAACTCCTTAATCCGGGTTGCAGTGGTAGTTTTACATATCCTAGAACAGCAATCCCCCTTGCTCCATAGCAAATCATACTCCTTTTACTGTCCTTTGAGTAAAAGTTGAGTAGGAATGAAAAAAGTCTCCATAAATAGAACACATGCTTATGTTTTTGCAGCAGATCATTGGTTTGCTCATTTATGTTCATCAAGAGTGAGAGAAACATATTGAAATGTGTTTCCAACATAAGGGTAATAGTGCAGATCATGTTATGAATTATTTCCGATACAAACATAACCGTTTTTCTATTTATGGTGACTTATGATTATGGGCCACCCTGTTAAATTAAGCTAAGTTTATTTCCAATGACAAATAAACTATGCTATGTCAACATTGCATAGTATCTCAGCCTTTCACTTGGCAGGCAGCCAGGCTAAATAAGCAAGGCTGTCTCCTTATAAATATAGCTATATACAACAAAACAGGCCTTTATCCCCTTGGTGCTGTAGGAACATCTATAAAAAAAGAACCTCTAAGGAACAAAAGAGACTGAAATTTTTGGTAGCTTTTTACATACAGTAGCTGTTCCATTCTGTCTTTTTTGAAGTTAATTTTTTTAAGCAAAGTAATATAACCTAGTTTCATATGGCAACTTTACAGGTATATAGTACAGCAGGCAGGGGGCTATCAATGAGTATCAACTGGCTTTCAATCACCTTAAACTATTCATCTTGTAAATGAAAATATTCTTTATTGACAAGAAAGTCATGATCTTATGGAAAGAACAGAATGTTTGAAATTACTAGTAAAAGGTGACAGATCACCTGGTATCCCAAACTTTTTTACAATTTTTGTGTCATTAGTGGGCGCTATTGATGGCAGTTCAATGATCAAGAAGCAGAGGTAGGGAGGCTAACCAAGTTTTCAGTAAAGGTGCATAAAAGGGACTCCTGATAAAAACATCTTATTTCTTACTATATATTATTCGGTCTATTGGGCTCTAACAGGGCTCTAAAGGTGCAGAGGACTGACCAGTAGAAGCAGGATATAAACAATTAATTTCTTACTGCAAGTCCTGGTTAAATTGAACAGTACCTCTGCACCTTTGACTGCAGGGGTCTCTAGTATGCACCATTACCAGGTTTTCTTCAAATGATTAGTAGTGTTAAAAGAATTTCGGTAGTCTCCAGAAAAGAAGTCTCCATTGAAATAAAATTTGCAGATTGGCAGTACAGATTTTCATAATCTGCCAAATGGAGACTGGCTTTCACCAAAATTCAAATTTAAAGATATTCAATACATTATTATCAAAATCTCAGCAGGTTCATTTTTTCAAGGTTGCAAAATCAAGTTGTTTGAGGCTGCAGTTAAATTTTTGCACAAGGCTGATGAAAGTACTGATTTTTTCAGGTGCATTTTTTTATTTCTTTGTTAATTGCTAAGTTAGAATGATTCAATTAATTATGATAATTGTAAAAAATAATTATGCTAATTATATATATATATATATATATATATATATATAATATATATATATATATATATATATATATATATATATATATATATATATATATATATATATATATATATATATATATATATATATATATATATTATAAAACAGTGAATATACCGCTCAGTGCATTCTTTTAAAGAATTTCAACCCCTCTTCTCTTGACTTCTAGGTCAATTAAGTTGTTGTCGTCGTCGGATTAGGATCTCTTAGAAGGCTCTATCCAGAATAGGCAAGCATTTAAACATAACACCATAACGCGCTTCCGATTCGACTGCGCAAAAGATCCTTAACTTCCTTTATAGCGCGTCCAGAATTTCTGGAAAAATGGGACGGAAAACTACTTCCTCCCCATTTTTCCTTTTTTGGGCCGGAAGAGGATTTTCTAGGGCTGAAACCCTAGAAATTCCTTAAAAAATCCTGAAGACTTGTAAAAATCCCCAAATCCCTAAATGAAAAAGTTCACCCCTAAAAGACCTCAAAAATCCCCATTTTAGGGGGGAAATCCCTAGAGTGGAAACACTGGTTAACTTGCCAATATCAAAGAGCACCGGCCTTCTCCTTCTTCTTCTTCTATTTAACAGCCGGCGGGCTTTTCAGTAATACTATTTAGCCCTTTACCTTTTGCTTCACTCTGTGGGCTACAGAGCTACTGGCTTGATTGCCTCGTATTTATTAGATTTTCAGATATCTTTCAGTAGATCTTTCAACTCAAGTAGTTCAAATATAAGATGATAGATGTCGATTTCTATGCTCTGTGTTCAGGTATAGTTGGCTAGGCTCTTGGCTGGTAGTAGCATTTTAACAGTTTACAAAGCAAGGTATGTTGTGCAGACGTCAGCATATTACATAAAAAAGCAATGGGGGTTAAGTCTTTATTCCACTTTGAGAAATCATTATTTATTATGGGGATTGACCAATTCCATGAAGGGGATTTGGGGAAAGTAGGTGCAATAGACTTTGCCGGTACGGGGAACTTCTTCTGAATATTGGCATACTCATCTGCAATGCCTCTATACATGGCTGGATTTCTTAACCAATTATGTAGGGTGTGTGAGCTATTTGATTCAATTTTTGTAAGATGTTTTGTCAAGAGAAAGCTACGTCTCTCCCTTATTGTTGTTAATCCACTCTCCATAAGCAGAAACTTGGTGCTGGTGGTGTTGTATGCTTACCTTTGTTATGATATGCCTGTGCCGCCTGTAATGCTCTCATTGTATCGCTTGCTGTGTGCTTATGCTTGTTGTTTTGTGTTGCAGGTCGGTTGACTTCAATAAACTGATTCAATCAAACGTCTCTCATTGAATACAACATGGTGTCAGAAAAATAGTCAAGATGGACAACTCTACGCCTTCACCTCGTTTTGACTGGGAGGCAGCCAGTCATGGGTCATGGAAAAAATTCGAACAACATGTGCGGCTAATGTTCACAGGCCCTTTAAGTGGAAAAACTGAAAAGCAACAGTGTGCATGTCTACTTCTGTGGCTTGGTGAAAAAGGTCGAGATGTATACAGTACTTGGACATTGCAGGCAGAAGAGACAGATAAAATTGCTTGCTACCTAGAAAAGTTCAAGGAACATATTATTTCGCCATCTGTCAACCCAGTCTTTGCCCGGTACAAGTTTCACAAACAAGATCAAAGTGTGTATGAATCATTGGAACAGTATATAACAGCCATACGCGTGTTGGTTAAGGACTGTGATTACCCAGTAACAACCATTAATGATATGGTGAGAGACAGAATTGTTTGTGGAATCTTATCACCAAAAATTTGGAAGAACCTTTTGTCAGAAGGTGGTACATTAGTACTTTCAAAAGCCATAGAAATCACTAGAGCCCATGAGACAACCCAGACACAGCTTTCAACAATGGCAGAGGTTTCAAAAGATGTGAAGATCAAACAGGAGATCGATAGTCTACATAAAAGGAAGCAACACCAGTCAGCATATGCTTCACAGCCTAAGCAGTGCTACTTCAGTGGAGGGCAATATGATCCAAATCACAGGTGCCCAGCAAAAGGAAAAATTTGTTCAAGTTGTGGACGCTCAAATCATTTTGTCAGAGTTTGCAGAAGCAAACCAGTGCATGCTGTTGAAAGTGGAAATGCAGCTCAGATCGACCAAGTATTCATCAATACACTCTTTGTGGGATCCGTTGGAAATATAAAAGGAAGCCAACCGACTGCAGAAATCATTGTGAACAAACAGGAATCGAAGATTAAGTTCACAATCGATGCTGGAGCAGAAGCCAATGTCATTCCAGTAGATCTGTTTCAGAAAATTGTCCCTAGACCTGAATTGAAAGAGACCAAGCAGATTCTTGTTGCATACGGAGGTACGAGAATCCCAGTAATCGGGATATGTATGCTGTCATGCACATACAACAAGGCTAGTAGATATGAATTCTTTGTTGTAAAAACCAAAGCCATGCCAATACCTCGCTATGAAGCATGCGTCGACATGGGTCTTGTGAAAGTGGCCGGAACTGTTGAGCAAAATCATGAAACGCTGTTCATCCAGAAGGTAAAAAAAGACTTTTCTGACGTCTTCACTGGCATAGGCGAACTGCAGGGCGAGTGCACCATACATCTGAAGCCAGATGCTGTGCCAACTGTACATCCAGTGAGACGTATACCATTCGCCCTTCATGACAAGCTAAAAAGCGAGTTAGAACAGCTTGAAAAACAGGGTATTATACAGAAAGTTACAACTCCTACTGAGTGGGTAAACTCAATTGTCACCGTTGAAAAACAAGATGGGTCTCTGCGTTTGTGTTTAGATCCAAGGGATCTAAATAATGCTATACAACGACCCTATTACCCCATGCCAACTTTTGAAGACATAGCTGCACGGCTTCATGGTCACAACAAGTTTACTAAGCTAGATGCCAAGTCTGGGTATTGGATGCTTAAACTGTCAGAACCATCGTCATTGATGACAACTTTCAATGCACCCTTTGGAAGATATCGATACATGAGAATGCCTTTTGGGATTGTGTATGCTCAGGACATATACCAACAGAAAATGGAGGAAACGTTCAACAATCTAGAAGGTCTAGGTGTGATTGTGGATGACATAATAGTATCTGGTAAAGATGACGAGCATGATAGAAACCTTTTATGCGTGCTAGAGAGGGCCAGAAAGGAAGGAGTGAAATTAAACCCTGAGAAATGTATATTTGATGCTCACAGTATCCCTTATTTTGGCCACGTCATCACAGCTGAAGGCATAAAGCCGGATCCAAGGAAGGCTCAGGCTATAAAGGAAATGCCGTTTCCTACAAGCAAGGAAGAGCTCATGACGTTTTTAGGAATGGTCAATTTCCTATCTCGTTACATTCCAATCTCTCGACTTTGAACCACTCATTAAGAGAGTTAGGAAAGCAGGATACATTCCAGTGGACAGATGTTCACAAATCAGAGATGGAGAAGATCAAGGTTTCTATTTGTCAGAACCTAGCTGCATTCGATGCTCAAAGTAAGGAAGTAGAGTTGAAAACATGCGTCAAAACATGGCCTCGGGGCAGAGCTTTTAACTCACGGACAGATTGTAGCATTTGCCTCAAAAGTATTGAATGAGACAGAACAGCGCTACTCACAGATAGAGAAGGAGCTGTATGCAATCATGTTTGGCTGTCGGAAATTTCACCAATACATTTATGGTCGAAAAGTCAAGCTGTACACAGATCACAAGTCTTTGGAAATTATTCTGTCAAAGCCTTTGTCTCAGGCACCACCAAGGCTGCAAAGGATGATGCTTCAGATACAGCCGTACGATTTGGAGGTTCACTGCATTAGAGGCAAAGATATCCCAGTAGCTGATGCCCTGTCAAGACTGCACCCATCTGAAGAAAACGACGATTTTCAAAATGAGATCGAATTTCATGTAAACTCGTTTGTTAAGCACATACCTGTTAGTGATACAAAAATGGAGCGAATCCAAAAAGAAAATCAGCGAGATCCAGTCATGCAAACCCTCATCAAAGTGATCCAGGAAGGGTGGCCTGTCGTCAGAAAGTCTTGTCCAAGACCTGTAATCCCATACTGGAATTTCAGAGAAGAGCTAGCGGTTGTCGATGGCATCATCTTGAAGGCTCACCGAATTGTCATTCCTTTAGCCATCCAGCCAAACATTCTCCAGCAACTGCATGCATCCCACATGGGCATGGAAAAAACCAAACAGAGAGCGCGAACTGTGGTTTTCTGGTCTGGAATGAACCATGAAATAGAAGAGTTTGTAAAGAGCTGCGAATCATGTGGGAAATATGCACCAAACAACCCAAGAGAGTCTTTGCTTTCTACTCCACTACCCCAAGGCCCATGGGAAGCTATCGGTGAAGACCTTTGTCAATTGGAGGGCAGAAATTACCTCATTACCAGTGACTACTATAGCCGGTTCATCGAGATTGACAAGTTGAACTGCACAACTTCGTCGGAAATCATCACCAAACTCAAGTCACATTTTGCTAGATATGGCATACCGTTGAAGATTCGGTCAGACAATGGGCCACAGTTCTCATCCAGTGAGTTCCTTAGTTTTCTGCAACTGTACGACATCCAGCTCTGCACATCAAGCCCGAACTTCCCACAATCGAATGGACATATAGAAAAGGCAGTAGACCTTATCTTGGTCTTCTTGAGTACAGGAGTACTCCAATCAATGGATCTGCATCACCGGCTCAACTCCTCATGAGCAGGACTCCGAGGTCGATTCTACCAACTATCCAGCTGCGTCCCAAGGTAATACCTAGAAAAGAGATCATCAGGATTCATGAAAGAAACCAGTGTAGGCAGAAAACCCACTATGACCGGCATGCGAAAGACTTAGCTATGCTGAGTCCAAACGAAACAGTTTGGATGAAACTGTCAAAAGAAGATAAGCATTGGAAGAAAGGGATAGTTCTGTCAATGCCAGAGCCAAGATCTTATCTAGTACAAACGGAAAACGGAAATACTTACAGACGAAATCGCGTGCATTTGAAGCCTAGATTCACTGCGCCGGGGGAAACCGAAATTAACATTCCACACGAACTTGTAGACTCAGATGAAAGCCAGTCCATTGCGCCGGGTCCATTACTTGAGGGTACTGAGTCCCCTGAAAAACTAGACGCTACCAGTCCGACTATTGCTACTCCACCAAGGTTTAGAGTTGATGAAAATGCTGATGTTCCAGACACACCGTTTGCAACTCCGAATCCGGTTCCAGTGAACAGTAATAGGAATTCTAATACGAACGGGACTCTATTTGGGCCACGCGTGTCAAGATATGGAAGGCCCATAAAACCAAGACAGATTTTCGATCTGTGAATAATTAAATGGAACTATGGTTATTTACGATAGTGATTATGATGCTTCAGAAGAGTTTTGTTTTTGTTTTGTTATTTGTTTTTGTATTTTGTATGTGAAGGAAGATGTTGTATGCTTACCTTTGTTATGATATGCTTTTGTGTGTGTGTCCCTTACCAAAACCTAACTCGAAGTCAAACCCCACCATGGCAAAGATTGGTACGTTTTTCAGAAAATAACCAATCTCAACCAACCTTTGACCAACCAATAAAATGTTACGCATGTACTCGCCTAGGGCACATAGCTAGGAACTTTTCAAACCCTTACCGCTCCAACTACCGCTGAACAAATACTAGTTTGTTCAGGGGAACAAACAATAATGGGTATGGCATGAGAGGTAATAGAGGATATACCTCCCTAACAAGAGGTAGATACCAAAATTTCCAACGCAATACAACACATAACTGCGGGAGAACTAATTACCCCAGAAGTAATTGGAATACTAGGGGCAACTACGCAAACAGACGAGATCAAAATACGAATTCCAATTGGCAGAATAATCAAAATAAGGAAAATAGAACAACTGAATGTTCTACACCAAACAACTGGGCACCCCAGGGAAACGACACAAGCCTCCAAAACCCATAAGACCTAATTTTGGCGGCAGACTCTTTTATAGGTCTCCACAAGTGATAATATCATTTTTAAGTGCAAATAATGACCAAATATTACCGATATTTAACGATTTTAGTGTTGCGAATATTTATTTTAATGCCCTCACAGACTCGGGAGCGACTGTAAATGTAATGAACACATCCGTGTTTAATGCATTACCCAACCATATTAAACAACGAATAAGCTATTCTTTTCCTAACCTATCAAGCGTGACAGGACATAATTTAGATGTTAAAGGATCTATGTACCTAACCCTACGTAAAGATAATGGAATTTTCCCTAATGGATTCATTATCTGTAAAAATTTCCCTTATGAAGCGATAATAGTTTCAAATTTTTTAAAAGGAAACAAAATATTATTGGATCTAGCTAATTAAAAATTTATCTATCCGCCGGAAAAACGGTTGAGAGTGAATAATATACAAAACAATTCAACAAGGGTAAATATAGGAGATATGAAAGAATACGGAGAAAAACAAATTCGGGAAATTACCAATTTATGGAAAGAAATAGTAAAAATAGAACCCTCTAATAATAACGATATTGTTTTAAGTTCAATAAATATAAGAACCCCTGAAAAATATTGCGGATTTTTAGTAAGCAAAACCAAAATTCTTTCAAAATCAATACAGAGTTCAAATATTACAAATGATTGACATCACCAATTCACCAATTAATGACGAATATGAAATTGTGATTGCTTCACCAATAGAGATATCCCTAAAAATTTATCGTGCGAAAAACAAGTTATAAGCTTTGAAAAGGGAGAAGGTTCCATTTGGATAACTAATATTCATGAAAATGATATAATCAACTTAAAAAAGGGAACCTGTCTAGTCGAGATACAAGGTGTGTCAGATATAGACATAATTAATTAGAAGAAATCAGGGGAAAAGTTAGTAAATAATATAAATACAGAGAAAATTAAATACCCCTTATCCGAAACTCAATTTTTTGAAAAGTTTGATCTAGGTCATATCGCTAATATCCCGCTAAAGCAAAAGTTTTGCGAATTACTTTGGGAATTTAAAGACGTTTTTTCAACATCTGAGTATGACATAGGTCTAATTCCATTCTACGAACACGCAATCCAAACTACAGGATTACCGGTAGCAAAAAAACCCTACCATATCATAGGCAATGCAATCGCGCTGCCTAAGTAAAGAGCGATGTTTGCATAATCTATAACTTTTTTCCATACCAGGGCCCTTCGTATCAAAGGAGTTGTCGTAGAAACTTCGAAAAGGGCTCATTCGATTGGAAATTGGAGTGACTAGTGCCCTTTTTAATAGTCAAAAGTGATTGCAGGGCAACTAGCCCCCCCCCCCATGCGGATCATTCCCCCAAACACATCCAATCAAAATTTTGAGATAGCCATTTTGTTCAGCGTAGTTGATTTCCATATAGAAAATATGTTTTTCAGGAGGACACTCCCCCAAAACCCCCAGGGCAAGGGTTTTAAGTTATGCCCTGGGGGCATATAAGAACGATATTGGCACAATGTATTATTTTTTTTTCCTTTAGAGCAGGGCACTTCGTATCGAAGACGTTGTAGTAGAAACTTTGAAAAGGGCTCATTCAGTTGGAAATCGGAGTGGCTTGTGCCCTTTTTAATATTCGGAAGTGAATGCAAGGCAATTAACACCCCTTCCAAGCCCACCATTTCGCGAAACACATCCAATCAAAATTTTGAGATAGCCATTTTGTTCAGCGTAGTGGATTTTCAGATAGAAATTATGTTTTTGAGGAGGACACTCCTCAAAAACATAATATAAACATCCTATAAGAACGATGTTGGTACAATAAATTATTTATTATTTTTTCCTTTAGACAAGGGCACTTCGTATCGAAGGAGTTGTAGTAGAAACTTTGAAAAGGGCTCATTCAGTTGGAAATCGGAGTGGCTTGTGCCCTTTTTAATATTCGGAAGTGAATGCAAGGCAAGTAACACCCTTCCACGCCCACCATTTCCCGAAACACATCCAATCAAAATTTTGAGATAGCCATTTTATTCAGCGCAGTTAATTTCCAGACAGAAGTTATGTTTTGGAAGAGGATACTCCCCACAGCCCTCAGGGCAAGGGTTTTATGTTATGCCCTGGGGGCATATAAGCTTCTTATAGATAGCGTTGTCGTAGAAACTTCAAAAAAGGCTCACTCGATTGAAAATTCAGAGGGTTTGTGTCCTTTTTAGTAGTCGAAAGGGATTGGCGGGCAAATAACCCCCCTCTCACGCCCACCTTTTCCCCAAACACATCCAATCAAAATTTTAAGATAGCCGTTTTGGTCAACGTAGTTAAAAGTTCTGGAAATTAGGTCTTTGAGGATGACAACCCCCCCCCCCACAGCCCTCAGGGCAAGGGTTGTGAATTATGCCCTGGGGGCATATAAGGTTTTTATATAACGCATTGTCGTAGAAACTTTGAAAAGCGCTCATTCGATTGCAAATTGAAATGGCTAGTGCCCTTTCCAATAGTCGAAAGTGATTGGAAGGCAACTATCACCCCTTCCACGCCCACCATTTTCCCAAACACATCCCATCAAAATTTTGAGATAGACATTTGTTCCACGCAGTGTGAAGTTCAGAAAATTATACCTTTGAACAGGACGATCCCTCCACATTTTTCGTGGCAAGGGTTATAAGTTATGCTCTGGGGGCATATAAGTTTTTATTGAAATCTCTTTCGTAGAAACTTGAAAAAGGGCTAATTTGGTTGGAAAATCAAAGGTCTAGTGCCCTTTTTAATAGTCGAAAGTGATTTGAGGGCAACCACCTTCCTCTCATACCCACCTTTTCCCCAAAAAAATTCAATCAAAAAGTTTAGATAGCCATTTTGTTCAGCAGAGTTGATTTCCAGATACAAATTAAACTTGTGAGGAGGACACTCCCCCAAAGCCCTCAGGGCAAGGGTTGTAAGTTATGCACTGGGGGCATATAAGGTTTTTATAGAAAGCGTTGTCGTAGAAACTTCAAAAAGGCTCATTCAAAGGGCTAGTCCCCTTTTTAATAGTCAAAAGTGATTGGAGGGCAACTAACCGCCTCTCACGCCCACCTTTTCCCCAAACACATCCAATCATAATTTTAAGATAGCTATTTTGTTCAACGTAGTTGAAAGTTCTGGAAATTTGGTCTTTGAGGATGACAACCCCCCCCCCCCACAGCCCTCAGGGCAAGGAATGTAAGCTATGCCCAACAAACTCAACAAACACTAGCAATTAAATTAAACTAAGAAAAGAACTGTAAAAGACCGTGGTCAGGGCCAATATTACAAAATGCATCTGCAGAAACCTTTTTGAGTAGGTCACCGAACTTTTGAGTTACATCCATAAAATAGAAATTTTTAACTAGATACCGATTTCTAGCCCATGGCGGCAGAGAAAGAAGAAATTTGCAAAATTTGAAATATGTAACTATAATGTTTTTTAAATCTTTTAGTTTAAGAACAGAATGAACACCCGAAAAATAAATCATAGAATGATCAGAAAAGGTCGAGAATAAGCGCCCAAGCTCTTCTGTTATATTTTCCACGGTTTGCTACAATTTTTGATTAACTGAACTGAATTTTTCTTACTGAATCAGCAACAATCTGTTTACGAAAGAGAGCTAGAGAATTAGAAACAGTAATACCAAGCCACCGAAAGGAAGAGACAGAAAGTACAGAAAATTCATTACATACCAGAGGAGTAGACGAAGACAGATTATAAGATAAGAATTCACACTTGTCAAGATTCAGGGATAGACCAATATTAGAAAGAATTAGAAAGTAGAATAGAGGAAAGGACACAATGAGCATCTTGGCACCCCACACCAGGTCTGAAACCAAGTTGATTTTCACCAAAGAAAGAAATATTTCGAGTTAAATTTGGTAAAAGAATATACTCGAAGACCTTGCTAATATTGCAAGAAACAGAAACTGTTTCGACTTAAGAGGATTCAAAGCATTCAAAACTTCACAACGCAATATAGGCAAAACAAAGCGCTGACTTAGAAATCTAGGGACAATTTTAACAAACGCTTCACCAAACTTTCTATGAACAGAATAATTCAAAACGGAGAAAATCTTCGAATAATATGCATGCCAAGAACTTGGTGGAATAGCATTACTACTTACATCAGAATCGTCTGTTTTACTTGAATTAATTACTTTCCTCCAATCTTTAGGCGAAGATGGAAAATCAAGACCTCGGTATCGGACACTTTTTAGATACTTCTTAAATTCTAATTTAGTTTTCTGTTTAATAAGAAAAACATTACCAGACCTAACCCGACCACAATCTGTCCAAATGTTTAGCCAAAATTTGGCTTTATTTTTACAGGCCTTAAGGTTAGGGTCAAGCGACCAAAGAGGCTTTTGAGTATTCTTTCGGATTCGGATAAGCTACAATGGACCCGATAAGGTGTGGTGGATAAAATGTATAAAAAATACTTTTTATGGGGACGGAGTGTCAGATACTAATTTTATGCCGGACTGACCTCTGGTCCTTCGATATTAAAAATACCTTGGAATATTGTCGGATTATTGTAAGTGTCTAAGTATCTTATTGTATTATATATTATTGTAGATTTCTGATACCTGTTGTCTCCCTGGGACCACCAGTCCCAGCGGAATATATATATTATCAAAACCTATACTAGTGTATGTTAGCTGAATAAAAGTATTGTGTTCTAGCCATCCTCTCTACAATCTAAATTTAGTCCTTCGAATATTCCCAGCTGGTACGCTTCATTAGTCAGGTCATAGCTTAAGGCGCGCTACCAAAGTTTAATTATTTTAAGGTCATATTTCATCTCCCCTATAACGGGAGAAATAAAGGCAATAACTACAACTTCACCCAATTACCATAAAACCACTTTACCACAGCTGGTGGCAGCGGTGGGATATTCTCCGAGGGTGTATCCCCCTACCATGGCATCCATTGTTTTAACCTTGCCTTCTTTTGTGTTTAATATCGCTAGTACTTGACCTGTTGTTCCCCCTTCTATTGTGATTTTCCCGTTCATTTTTAAGTTATAATCCGAGTCGTCACTCTCTTTATCTGTTGTTACGCAAATTTTTCTGTTAGTTTCGTTTGACTGGCTTATGGTTATTTTATCAGTTAGGGGTTCCCATAAAATCCCATATTTTCTTATAGCACCTACTTCTAGAATAGAAGGAAATGGCAGTCGCTTACATATTATCACCGTTACTGTTATTTCTTGATCCCCTGTGCTAAATTTTAATGGACATTCCCCAAAATTGTCAGCTTGTGACCTGTTACTGATGTCAGGGTATTCTGGCATCTGCTTACGTGATTTTTTACACTAGGTGGAAACCAATTAAAAACTTCCTCTCGAATTAATGATTTAGACAACCCCGTATCAAGAAACACGATAAATTTTGGAAACACTCAATTTTAAAACAACGCAAAATTGGTAAAATATTATTATTTGCCTCTGCATCACATCACTCTAAACCATAAAGGGGTCTTTGTAAGGATTCAGCTCTGTCAACCCTTAAAGGCTGGTTTCTTCGTTTAAATGCCCACTGTTTGACTAAAAGTAACTTGGGTTATCCCAGTTTTCTTCAGCGTTGCTATTTTGACTCTGGGTGTTTTAACCGTTTGATTTCTAGGCCTAAACTCAGGAATATTATTCGATATTTGCCAGGTATTATTCGTTACCTGCCTTCCTAAATTTCTGGCCCCCTGTTTTCTGAACTGGTGTTTTGTCTTGTACGTCTGGCCTTCTTTATGTATTCTATGCCAGCAATCTGCCACATAGTGATTCGGTTTGCTACAATAATAGCAATTAAACCTTTTCCTATATTGCTTGGTGATTTGCCCTTCCGCATGGGGTCTATAGCTATTTCTGTATATTCTTGACCTGCCACTATTTGCTCTACAATTTTCCACGGGAGGAGGAGATTGGTGCCCATAATACTTGGTATTCTAAGTCATTAAGGATCTAATACCATGGGATTGGTCGTACAATAGGGAGGGGTTGGTCCTTGATGGGAGATTTCGGTCTTCCTCGCGCCTTTTTGGTTCACGATTTGGCTCCCCAAAGCCCACCCGCTTTTGTCCCCTTTCATATTGTACACTTCCGTGGGCTCCTGGGTTATTTATTGACATCTGATCAAACTTTTTCATGGCCTCGTCAATTTTTACCTCTGTTTCTACTAAGATTATTGCTGCTCTAGATTTTCAGGTTTCCGTGATAATATTAGTCTTAGTAGCTTTTTTTCGTAACCCTTGTGTAAAAGTATGTAATTGTACTTTCTGCACCGTCTCGTCACTTCCGCCTTTCTTTAACTGTAAGCATACTAACCTACAAATTTTGTCAGCATATTCCCTAATAGTAGTTGAGGTATTGAATGTCACTACCTCTGTTTTTAGCCTCTCGGAAACACTCGTTTCTATGAGCCTTGTTTTAAGAGATTCAATTAGAGTTTTAATGTCATTGGGCTCTGTTTTCTTAATTGTCTCAAAGTGTTTAAGGACGGTTCCCATTAATCTAGCTGCAACGCATTGCTCTTTGACCTTATCGTCAAATGACTCAGTTAATTCGCCGAAAATTTTAATTTTTTCCATAAATTAATCGACATCTGAAATTCCCGCGTATTACCGTGGATAGGGAAGCCATATTTTCATCTGGTACAGCCATTCTATTTCAAAATAAATTTTTTATTTAGTCCTCCCGGCCTAGTTTTTCTAACCGCCACCAGCTGTGGTAAGAGGAAAGCCTTTACCACCTTAGCCTCTTACCACCAGCTGTGGTAAGAGCTGTGGGAGAGGAAAGAAAATAACAACAATACATTCAAAAAACTGATATCATTGGAAAAAAGGACAAGGCATATATTTGGCCATAAATATGACCCTAAAGGAACCCATTGAAGGTATATGCATAGAATGACCCAAAGATGGAAGCATAAGAAATATGTAAAAAATTAAATTTGTGGTAAAGCTTTCTAATTTAGTTAATTATTAATTTAGTAAAAATATATAAGACGCAAATATGCAGTTTAGAAATACCACTTTTTATTAAGATAAGGAACACATCCTGCCAAGTTCTGTTTAACGGGAAATTGAGAAATTACCACTTCCTAGCGATTAAGTGTGTTGGTTAAAGGAAGGTGTGGTTGATAAAAATGTATAAAAGATACATTCTATCGGAAGGGTTAATCTGATACTAACTTTATGCCGGACTGACCTCTGGTCCGTTGTTTTTAGAAATACCTTGGAATCTTGTCTTATCATTGTAAGTGTTTAAGTATCTTATTATATATTATTGTAGTTTCTGAGACTTGTGGTCCACTTGGGACAGCCAGTCCCAGTAGAAAGTATATATCTGTTATTATTATATGTTAAATGACTAAAAGTATTGTATTATAGCCAACCTCTCTACGATCTATCTTTAGTCCCTCGAACATACCCAGTTGGTACGCCTCATTAGTTCGGTCATAGCCTAAGGCACGCTACCAAAGTTTAATTACCATAGGGCCAGAGTTTATCTCCCCTATAAAGGGAGAATAAAGGCATCTACGACTACAAACCCCAAATACCATAAAATACACGTCACAACAACTGGTGGCATTGCGGAAAAACTGGGTCGAGGAGACTAAATAAGGTTGCAGAATACAAAAAAAATTGAAATGACCGTATTAGAAGGGGAAATTAAATGTACTTTTGTTTTAGCGGCGCTCGAATCAGCGAATCAGCAACTTCGAGCAGCTTTGCTCGAACTTTGGCTATTAGAAATAGATTTGTATCCCCTCAAAGATTTGGGTACAATAGATAAAATGGAAAAAAGACTCGATCAAGAATTGTAAAATAGAAAAAAAAATACAGTATCTAGTTTTTAGCAAGTAGAAGCAAGTGTATAATTAATAGTTTTTTTAGTGTTAGTAATAAATGCAATGTAGTAGTGCCGTATATTACTAAATAATAAAGTATTTGTACCGTGAATTGAAAGAATAAAATAAAAGATAATACGTAAAGAAAAACAAAATCTAGCTGGACCGATGAAACGTCGGTAGAAACAAAGAATTTTAGGCATAATAGTAGCAAATAGGGTCATAATTCAGCCTTACTACAGGTACAGGCTATGGACGAACACTGCTACAATTTAGCAAAGGAAGCACATAAATTGTGGTTCGATTAATTATAGGTTAGAAGCTGCCATTTCTGAGTGTTTTAGAAGTAGAGACGAAAATATGGCATCTTACGACGTAATAAGCAATAGAATTACCTTTGTTAAAGCTAACAAATACTAGGTTAGTTATGAAGTTTCACAAGCAAAGGGAAGGAAAAGATATATAAATATATAATTAAAGTACTTGAGGAAAGGGATGAAAAAAAACGAGAAAAGTAACCTTATAAGTAAGAAAACAAATGTGGAAGCTTAGCAAAAGTCGCCGAAGGAAGCAAAAAAAAGAGTTGTTACTCAGCTCTGATGGGAACTCTGCATAATGCGAGAAATTCGGTGAAAGAAACCGTTAATCACAGAAAATGGAGGCATGGGGATAGGTCTTAAAAGGGTCTCCTTTACCTACACAGAGGACCTTCATCTGAATAATGGTGTTAGAAAAAGTTTAAATTTTTGAATTAGCCGCACAAAATGCGTCCGAAGAAAGTTTTTGAATTTTAAGCTATGGCTGCTTTCGAACCATGTGGATGTAAAGCTACCAGTGTATGAAAACTGTTATGCTTGTTTACATAGAATATAAGCCACTTTAGGACAAACAGAGAAGGCAATGCATCCTTTTGGGATAGCTAATATTGATAACTCTTGTCCGCTCTGACGGTTACTCAATGACGAATCATCCTCAAGTCTAGTCTGATTATAAATCAGTAAAGTTTAGTCGAATATCATATAGAGTGTATATCAGATAAAACACGGTCTGATAGTAGAAATCAAATAGAGTGAAGCCAATAGTCCCTTATATTCAAATTAGCCTACAAGTAGATTGTATCTAGCAACGAAATAGAAATAATATTACAGAAACAATTACACAGGACGTTACAGTTTATATTACAATATTTAATGTTCATATTCCTAACTTAATACGGGTTAAGGTAAACTTAATAAACATTATATAATTAGAATCAAAATTAAAAGACAATTCTTTTGATATTTATATTTAATAAAAAAAACATTTTTTGGGGTTGTTGAAAAAAAACGAAGAAGGTTAGTCTACTGAAATAGGGTCATTGGAAGCTAGGAAATTTGGAGCAAGCTCAATCACTGCTGGTCTCTCGTTGTTAAGTACATGCAATGCATCTACTGACCTTTGACTCTCTGAGGTGGAACTTCCAGTCAAATTACAAAAAAAAATGTTTTATAAGAATTTTAAAATTATTATAATGGGAAAAACAGCAAGAGCTTACATTAAGTGCACTACATGTACAAGCTAGCTGTAATCTTATTATAATTAGTTATAGTCTAAGTTAATATTTTTTTATTAGTTACAAATGGTAAAAAGAAAAAAAAACTAATTTTAAAGAAGCGCTATAAAGGTTTAAGCAAAACTTAGAATAAGCTTAGAAAGAAAAAAGAGTGCTAGGTAAAGGAAACGAAAAGCGATATAAAAATTAATTATAACCTAAAAAAAACTTACCAGGAGGTAAAAGCCAACGACAAAATCCATTAAAAATAAGCCAAAAATTAACCCCATCGTCACAAGAAAACCACAATAATAGTTCAAGGTAATAATTTTAACTCTAGCGATGTATTGGATCTGAGAAAACGAATTGGCACTGGAGATCCCTAGTTTAAACAATTGGCTTTCACCTGTGCCAACCCAAACACCCAAATCCCAAGTCGTCGAACCCTAACAGAAACTAAACGTATCCACTTTTTCTTTGAAAATAAAATATAACATTACACAACAAAAGAACTTGCAGTAATGAACAGAAATTCATTCATACAACGTTCCCAGATTTAAGTTTATCAATAAACCACAGATAGTGGAAATCGCATTCAAAGCTATGTAGCCTTGCCAAGGGAATTATTGTCTCTCTTTCTTTGGCAAATAAAATAGTAATTAAAGCTAGGATAAAATTGGCAATCAGGATATCGTAAAAACTTACATTTTTATGAAGAAATGAGAACTAGCAAACGCGGGTCAAAACTTAATTAAAAGTGTTCTAAAAATCAGCTGAAAAAATACAGTACTTTTCTAACACGAAAACTTTCGGATGAAGAAATTTAAATAATTTCAAAAAATACAGGGTGCAACAATAGACACCCCCCACCCCTTAAAAATAAAGGGATAATGAATTTGACCATAGAAGGGCAATTAGCATTAAAAATTGTAAAAGTTATTGAATAAAACATGAAACACATCAACATAGGCTTATAAAACACCTATCTTACTGAAAAAAAAACGGAATAAAAACTTGAAAAAAAACCCTTAGCGCTTCATTGAAGTAAAGAAAAAAAAGGAGAAGGGTTCAAGTTGAAAATATAGCCAGACGAAATTAAAAGGAAAATAAACTGAATGAAGTCAGCTAAACTCTGTTATACGCACTTATTGAACTTCGCCGAACGAAACTAGTATGAAAATTGTACTAAATAAGTACAAATAGATAGCATTAATACTACGGAGCCGCCGTTACATTGGTTAACGCGGGCCGAGATTAATAGAAATATTGGAGAAATGCTCCAAGTAGTCAAGAAAAGAAATTTGGCTCTCTTATGTGGAAGTCGTTTTCAGAAAAATGACTAACATGGCATGAAAAATTAAAAAAAAAGGCACATAATATCCATAAGGACTTAATTTGAAGTTGAAACCTAAGACAAGACCACTAAAAGTGCGGAAGTTAAAGTGAAAATAGTCATTGTCACTTGTATGTCAAAAACTGAATTACTGTGTGCCATGAAGGCCGGGTATTTTCTGCAGAAGGGCCACTTTTTCTGAAAAAAGAATAGCCCAAGAGAAAATTGTGGCCACAAATTATTAAATATTTAATTATTGTGTATGCAGGTTCATAATAGTCCTTTTAACTGTAGCCATGACAAGAGGACCTGGAAACGTTATAAGGAGCTACCAGAAGGCAGTCCTGGTAAGCAAACCTTCAGAGTACAGGCAAAGTCATTTGATAATGGCATAACAGGTATAAGGTGAACAGCAAAATTTTTTAACTTATCAGATCTAAGCTGTAAATGGAGCTTTATCTAAAAAGGACATAAAAGCTGAAAAAAGAGAGATTACAGACAAAAACGTTATAAAACTGTCTCAAGTATCTAGAAATTTGAAAAGAATTGAAAAGCTCAAAAGTCTGAATAAACAAACAGGCATATAGTAAGTTAATGACAGTTAATGACATAAGTTGGTTTGAAATAGAACCAAAGATGTAAAACAAAGATAAGAAAATGTATATAGTCGTATATGGGAAAAGTTACATAGTTGTAACAAATGTAATTGAGAAAATATCTACAGTTATAAATGTATTGTGAAAACCTTTTATAAATAGGAAATTGTTATCGTAAAAAAAAATGTAAATATAGAAATGTAAATAGCAAAGTTATGTTATATGAACTATTGCCAAGCCCTTATATAGAGGCTAATCACAGTTATCAGTTATAGTGCATAAATCTATTTGTTGGAGTTGCTTTTGTTTGGAAATATTTTAATTGCAGTTAGGACTTATCATATAAAAGTCTTGATGGATTTAATTAAAAGTTGTAAAAAGAACAAATATTGCAGTGATTAAATAAATTATTAGGGTACATAATTATTATTTGTTTTTAACAATTAAGTATCAGCATAACTTCGGTTAATATATATATATATATTTATATATATATATATATATATATATATATATATATATATATATATATATATATATATATATATATATATATATATATATATATATATATATATATATATATATATATATATATATATATATATATATATAACCTAAAACTATCCATGTAAATGTTGAGTATTTGTGTTTTTTTATTTTTATATCATTCAAGAAGTATTCTACATTAATACTTCATAAACAATTAACAAAACAATAATTGGAATTAATTCCAATGCTTATCTATATCGTGTATTATTATTTTAATGCTTTAAGTTTTAAACAGTAGTTAAATATCCTATCTAGTTTTGCGAATAAAAAAAAACTTATGTAAGCTATTACACAATGCTTATATATATATATACTATGTTTTTATCAACTTTAAGTTTTAACTAGTGATTTAATGTTATATGTAAATGTTGGACTTCGAGTCAACGTATAAATATTTTTATTGTGAAACAATCTGTTAAATGATTAATAATTATATATTAAGAGTAAAAAGAGGAGAAAGAAATTAAAAGTAATTAACTTTCTTAAAAAAAAAAAGAATACATTGATATATACGAATTTTGAGTGTTTCTTTCTACTATATATGTAAAACTATATGCTTTTATATGTATTCTAATGTGAATATTTGTTTTTAGATACAGCCTTAGCTATTTTTTTGGAAATCAAATTTTTCGTAGCATCCTTTCGGATCCATTTTTCTTTCAATCATATTTTGACACATTTTTGGAAAGTAACAAATTTTGAAGACACTTCAAATGTATCCTGAGACTATCATCTCATACCATCAGAGACCAAACCATACTTGATCAACTGATATTTTGGAAAATATAGCAGCCTTACAGACTTTATTACAAGTTCATCAAAAAGTGAGATAAAATCAGAACTTAATTTAGGCCTAGATATTGTGCTACATAGCCCAAATGGCTTTTGTTATTGAAATATGTGAAAAATGCTTTGTGCTGGAAGAATATGTGAAAATGTAAAAAAAAATCAAAATGTTATGTGTAATTTACCCAAGGCATTTCTAAAACGAAAAATAAACGGTATATCAGCCACATCACACAGATAAATTAAATTATTAATGGGAATTAAATTTAAACTCAAATAATTCATAAACTTTTCTAAAATAACTTGAAATCTAATTTAAGCAGAACCACTAATATTATGTTTAAGCCGCTTGGGGTCAAGTTAAAACAGAAGATGCATATAAAGAAGGGTAAAAGAGTAATTTTCAGTCCTAGAGACAGAGAAAAAGAGAAACAAGGATGAATTTCCAATTGAAATCCTTCGACAAATAAAGTACATGGCCTATATTGGACCAGAAACATAACCCTAAGGAAACCGATTGAGGGTAGAATGCACATAATGACCCAAAGATGGCAGCATAATAGCTGTAAACAAAATTAAGTTGTTTTAAAAGTAAAATATTGAGAATTGGGACAATTCTTCTTTAAATGGGTTGTATTGTGGTAAAGCTTTCTAATTTAGTTAATTATTAATTTAGTAAAAATATATAAGACGCAAATATGAAGTTTAGAAATACCACTTTTTATTAAGATAAGGAACATATCCGGCCAAGTTCTGTTTAACGGGAAATTGAGAAATTACCACTTTCTAGCGATTACGTGGGTTTGTTAAAGGAATGTGTGGTTGATAAAAATGTATAAAAGATACATTTTATCGGAAGGGGTAATCCGATACTAACTTTATGCCGGACTGACCTCTGGTCCGTTGTTTTTAGAAATACCTTGGAATCTTGTCTTATCATTGTAAGTGTCTAAGTATCTTATTATATATTATTGTAGTTTCTGAGACTTGTGGTCTACTTGGGACAGCCAGTCCCAGTAGAAAGCATATATCTGTTATTATTATATGTTAAATGAATAAAAGTATTGTATTATAGCCAACCTCTCTACGATCTATCTTTAGTCCCTCGAACATACCCAGTTGGTACGCCTCATTAGTTCGGTCATAGCCTAAGGCACGCTACCAAAGTTTAATTACCTTAGGGCCAGAGTTTATCTCCCCTATAAAGGGAGAATAAAGGCATCTACGACTACAACCCCCATATACCATAAAATACACATCACAACAAATTGTTTAAAAGTAAAATATTGAGAGTTGGGACAGCCCTTCTCAAAATAGGGAGCATTGTGGTGATGATTACTATTTTGACCTTAAATTGCCTTTACTCACGACCTTTGCAAAAATACGCTTGTTATCAGGATGTCTGATAAATCTATCTATTTCCTTTTTTGTTGTGGTTGTTGTTATTTTTGTTTTTTTTTAATTAAAGAGTGACATTAAAATTTTAAAGAACCGGTACTGTTCCGTGTGAGACACGAAATTCTTTCAGTAAGTTTATTAGTGTATTAATAAACTAATCATATCAAGAGTTTAATCTTGAATAATTGCTGACTGGACTAGTCGATTACTTGAGCTGAGTTCATAGCTACGTAAGTTTATAAGTTACGTGCTAAGTTTTTACACTAAGTAAATACGTAACCGGAAACAAGAAATCATATTATATGATTTGTTAATCATGTTAAATCTATTGGCTTCCTCACAATTTTCAATCGGTATCCCTTTTTCCCTATTTGGGACAAAAGTGTAGTTCGGTGCCACGAAAACACAGAAAACGCCACTTTACTGAGGCGCAATCTTTTTGCCTAAGCTCTGCATACTTAGAAGGACGCTAGAACTTTTGTTTTCTATTCAGATGAGCCTTCTCTTGATTTTCTATACATTTTTTCCTTTTATCCGGCGTGATTATCTAACCCGTTGTGTTTGACTTACCTGACGAAAAACTGAAAATTAATTTTTATTCAAGGAAACTGATGCTCAATGTCATCCTGATCAAAAACGAACAAAGGTCGATGGCAGATCTAGCATGCATGATGTGGACCTAATTAGATCAATGAACATGGCCAGGAGGACTGTAATCACCTATGCACAACCATCTCATAGCCAGGACATTTCTTAAGAGTTAGCAACAGGTGTCTCCCCCATATCCTTCAAGCAACCCAAGAAAATTCGGATAGTGCAGTTAAAAACATCCCAACCAGTATCCGATGTTTGGAGTGCTTCACCATTAACCGAGGATGAAGAAGCACGTTTCATAGAGCTTACCATTGGAGTTAAAAAATGGGATAGTTTTGTGAAAAACTGGGATCCCCAAGCACAATGTATCGAACTTGATTCCAGATTTGCCTTTTTTTTTTAAATGTTTTTGATCCAAGTAAAACCAATAAATTTTTACACCATTCTTTTGATCTAACTTAAGTTGGAAGGGAGGATAACAAAATAAGGCTTCTTTTCCAAGACTAAACCAATTTATTCAAGTTTACAATGCACTTACAATTTCACAAGGAAAATAGATCACGAATGCTAAATTAGTGAGAACCTAAGGGGTTGGATTTTCATTCTCCTTCTCATTATTTTCTTTCTCCCATGCCTCTCTCTCAGTAGGACCCAGCGGCCGTCTTAGTGTTTTATAGTAGTGGAATAGTCGGCTTGTCCGCCAAATTTACACAAACCCATCGTGAGTAGTACACTGGCGATCTTCGGTTCGCGAGCTGAACGACAAAAAATTAAAGGGATCAAAATATGCGAAATTTCTATAACCTAAAACAATCGAAATTATGACTTCACTATCTATCTGGTATATTAATTAAAAAAAACTTTCCACAAAATAAATTTTCCAAAAAAAGTAAAGAACTCCATTAAACCAAAAATGAACAAAAATAGAATCAAATTATGTACCAAGCATACAACTACCACAAATCAGTATCAATAAATAAATATAACCCGAAACAAACAGAAATTAAAATAAGTCAAACTCAAAACAAGCAGAAATTAACATGAGTAGGGTTCTAAACCCCATGCGGTCTAAAAAGCTAGAACATAATTTGTGTTTTACTGAACAAATTCAAATAAATTTAGTGAAAAAAATGTGTATGGTCAGTTTAATGAACAAGATAGAATCAAATAATCTACCAAACATACAACTACCACAAATCAGTATCAATAACAAAATGAAACCCAAAACAAACAGAAACTAAAATATGTCAAACTCAAAACGGGCAGAAATTAATCTGAGTAGGGTTCTAAACCCTATGCTTTCTTAAGCTAGAATATAATTTTGTATTTTATTCAAATTTTTTTTAATGTTATCACTTTTATAACCTTAAGAAATCAAAAATTAATTAAGATTTTATGGAATAAATATCACCATAGGTACATTAAACTGGCAATGCATATTTTTTTCAGTAAATTCATTTGAATTTTTTCAGTTCCTTACTGAAAACGTTTGAACTAAGAGCTCAAATTCCTATTCTATGGCCAAAAAAATTTATTCATAATTAATTATATTTCTAAAAATAACCTTGAAAGCAGTGGCGTTGTTTCAGGCGGGCAATGATTTGGAGAAAAAATTATTTTATAGCCCATGCTCTTGACTTTTCGGATGGCAGGGGCGGATCCAGGATTTTTTTAGGGGGGGGGGGGGGCAAAATAGGTTGATCCAATAAAAACAATAAAGGGGGCGCAAAATAGGTTGATCCGATAAACTTGCGTTAAAAGCAAGTTTAATTAATGCAAATTTGGGTTATTTAAGTAAGTTACACTACTTTAAACTACGCTAGGGGAGCGCATGCCCCCTCCCCTTGGATCTACCACTGTCGGATGGAGATAAATCTTGCCCCCCTCCCCAATAAAGTGTTGTAGCTACATCCATACTTGAGAGCTCCGATTCAACTTTGTAATTCCCAGTAATTTTAACATGACTGCTAATAGGTTAATTTTTAACATGAGATTTTTTTTTAGCCAAGTAATTACCGTAATACATTATATGATTTCAGGTTGGATCTAGTGCTGGTGGAGGAATTGTTAATTTTTTTCCCCGACAGACCTTAACCCTGATCCAGGTTTTAACCTGAGACGGATAATTATTTGGGGAGGTTATTATATTTTTGTTTTGGATTGTTGTTTGGTCTTATGGTTAATGGAATTGGCTTGATTTTTGGATATGATTTGGATTTTGTTTTGTATGTCGTTATGGTTTTTTACCTTGTTTATTAATGATGAATTCGAATAATAGTATGATTCAAAGCGGTCTACTGGATATTAGTAGGTGTACCGGTCATTGTTTTCTTTGTCGTGACTATTTCACCCTAGGGCTATTGTAAGTTTCAATGTTTATTTCGGGGTATGGTAAATTGTAAAACAACCAATATCATTTATGTTTTGAAGTGTAAAATTTGTGGCTTACAATATGTGGGGGAAAGTATTAATAACATATATGAGAGATTTTTGGGACACAAAAGCACAATTAAAGAGAAAAAAACGAATAGCTATCTAGTACAACATTGTAATAATTGTACCTGTTCTTTAACTAATTTAACTATTATGATTTAAATTTAACTAATTTAACTAAATGGCTCAATGACCCTCAAGCCCCCAATTTCCCCAACATTGACAGTGTTGAGGAGAATGGGCCGGTTGGATGGTTTTTTGAAATTGATGGGGATATACCAGTTGAGCTTCACTATTCAATAAAGGATTTTGTTTTTCGATGCATCAGTAGACCTGTGTCTAGGGACTCTTTGAGTCCCCGCAACAGACGTTTGGTCGAGGTGGAGGGATTGCATTGGACACCTTCAAAACAAAAACTTATTGCTTTTTATTTCTTTTTCAGCTTTTGTCTGTGCTTCAGAACGTTTCTTGACAAAAGTGTCAACAAATGTTTTCAGATAGGGTTTTTGACTAAACTGGAGGGCTCTATGAACCTTTCTGACATTTAAACCATTGTTGCACATCCATTTTAAAGCCACATGATGTACAACAATATTTTTCTTCGGCAGGAGGTCGGCAATAAGTTTTTGTTTTGAAGGTGACCAATGCAATCCCTCCACCTCGACCAAACGTCTGTTGCGGAGACTCAAAGAGTCCCTAGACACAGGTCTATTGATACATGGAAAAACAAATTCCTTTACCAAATCGTGAAGCTCAGCTAGTATCTCCCCATCAATTTCAAAAAACCATCCAACCGGCCCATTCTCCTCAACACTGTCAATGTTTGGGAAATTGGAAGCTTGAGGGTCATTGAGACATTTATTGTCATCGCAGGTAGTGCATAATGAGACATGGCCGAGGGGTAGAGGGAATTCATATCGAGGAAAGCTGCATCTGATTTTGTCTCCGTCTTTTCTCCAGTTGTATCAGTTTCCAAGATACGATCCCCGTGAAACACGTATCCACCCCTCATTGACCTCTCAATGAACAGGTGCTGATCGATGTCAGTGATCAGCCCGATTTTCCCCGCTAAATTTAGGATGATGTCCATTACCAGATGAGGAGATGAAAAATAATATCCTAAATTAAGATTAATTTCCTCGTATATTTTGTCCGTATTTTACACATAATCTCTAACAAAGTTAACACATCACTCGACAAATACAGCAGGAAATTTGGCTACATCTCCACTGAAAAATCCCGTAATCTCTCCAGTGGGATCAGTTTCCAAGATACGATCCCCATGAAAGACGTATCCACCCTTCATTGACCTCTCAATGAACAGGTGCTGATCGATGTCAGTGATCAGCCTGATTTTTTCCCTGCTAATGTTTAGGATGAGGTCCATTACCAGATGAGGAGATGAAAAATAATATCCTAAATTAAGATTAATTTCCTCGTATATTTTGTCCGTATTTTTACACATAATCTCTAACAAAGTTAGCACGTCACTTGACAAATACAGCTTGCAGTAGTCAAACCCATTTTTACACCTCCCTCTACCCACACTTTTTTGGCAAAACTGTATTCATCAGAAGTACACCTGCGATCGTGTAGACTGTCGTAAAACGATTCGATCGAGGGAATAGTTTCCTCGGCGAATCTCGACATGGAGCCGTAAAAATCATAAGAATATATGCCCTTGACCGTCAACAAATCATATAAATCATTTGGAAATTGTTGCTTGAGAAGGGGGAAAGCGTTGCAGCCGTCATCGTTTTTCTGCTCTTGAATTAATTCGCTAAAAGATTTGGGAAAAACTTAAAGAATCTAAAAAGCGAATTTTTTTTGTGTACTTAACGTCTCTTCAACAAATCTCCACATAAATTCCAAAACAAGCAACTTTTCCGCTGATTTAGGAAAGATTTTGTAGGAAAAAATGTCTATCCCCAATGCATCATCCACGGCTCCATTTCTTTGAAAATGTGCCATTGCTGGTAGCACATACTTCTGATCATAGTTAGAACTATGTATAAAAACCGGAAGAAAGAGCTGCTGTTCAATTTTTAAATTACATGAATTGTGAGCCCACCCCGAAAGTTACTTTTCCCCGTTGAATTGGGGTCAATAAGATGATTGTGATCCTGAACAGTATCTTTCGCGGCAAGAGCACCCCTACAAACCCAACAAACTGTCCCCTTTTCTAGTTTCCGTTGCTCCTTATCTGATAATGACATTGGGTAGTTGGTGTAATGCAATCGTGAAATAGATTTATTTGCTGTTTTTATTAAACACACCAATAATTTCTCCATGCTACCCTCCTCGTCTATAGTAAAAAAAAACTCTTCCAATTGCATTTTATTGTTGGAATCACGTCGGGCATGCGCATAGGACACGCAACGAGTTTGTGTTCCTTGACTATATTTGGCCTTGATGGGTCCGATACCTCCAACAATTTTGATTCACAATCCAAAGATACTTTATCAATCTGTAGCAGGGAATTTTGGAAGTTTTTAAATTGTAAAGTAGCTTTGTCTCATGCCGGCATTTCTATCCTTTGATTGCCATGAAGTTTGCAATATCTCATGTGATTCGCGAATTTTCGTTCAGTTCTAAATGGGGAAAGACACATGGGGCAATAGTGACGTTCCCCTTTCTGTACACCTTGAGATAAGAGTCGACTTATTGCCGTAACGGGGGAAAAATGACCGTCGAAGTTTACATCATTGGGGGGCTCATAGACAATCCAAAGCCAATTTTTAACATTATTTACCAACGGTGTCCTAACTGAATATAAAACCCCTTTTTTATTTGGTTTGTTTCCCCCATTTACAAATTCTGTGTCATACTGGAGAACAACCACCCCCAACCCGAGATTTTCATTTGCTTTTTCAAATATGGTTATTTCTTTTAAGGACACCGGATACTTTCCCTCTAAACAATCAAAATTTACTTTTGGGAAATTGTTTCCACCATTACGTGCAATTATGTCGAGATTTTTCATTTTTGAATTATCTTTCAATGTTTTATGAGCTGTTGCTAAAAATGCATATTTAAAGCATTGCAGCCCCGTGTCAAAACCGAAACCCTGAACCCCTTTGGTAGCCTATTTGGTAAAATAAAGTTTTTTTTAAATCTATTGAGATTCATAACCATATATTCAATGTATAAAATTGTGGACCCGCTTCCCCTCTCGTTGAATGTGTTCAAAGTTGATATTAATTTATTGACCCAATTGAAAAAGTTACCCTCAAATTCATTTAGACCAGGGTAAAAAGTTTGGTTGCCAGTTGAAAAATGAAAATAAAAAATGTCCCTAGATGTCCCCTTTTGTAAATAAACTTTTTGACTGACTGATGCCTTAATCCCCGTCCTCCCCCCCCCCAGTTCTAAATCTGAATCTCAATAAGTGCTCAAATTTTGTCGACGTATGTATGAAGAACATTTACAGGGTCTGTTAAAATGACACTTCCGTCAACCAGGTTTTCCTCGGGAAAATTAAAATCTACCCTATGTGTTTGTAAGTGACCTAGAGCAGATTCTAACCAATAAAATTCACGAGAACTTGACTATATTTTCATGTCTTACACCTATTTGCACAGGACCCAATTCACTAATAATAAAGTCATCGTCAAAAATGTCCCTGGAAACATCAGATCCAACAATTTCAACAAGACTATTCATTTCTTCCGTTGTAAACTGGAAGTCCGGGGGGATACTAAATGACATACCTTCACTTACATCATCTGATTGTTCCGGTGAGAGTGGACAATTACCCATGATATTCTGAACTCCTTGGCCAGGGAAGGCAGTTGTTTTGTAGCTTCCCTCTGAAACTAAAATGAATGGATTGAGTTTCTTTTAGGAAAGTTTTATCACAATTATAGCACACTATTTATTTCTTTTCTTAGTTGGATTTGTATTCATATGATTTATCAAACAAATGCATAATAAATTAAAAATTTGCTTATAACATTATTTATAAAACATGCGCATAATAAATTATAAATTTTGTTAATAGCACACACACACACAACCACACACACACTCATTGCTTATAGCACTATTTATAAAATAAGAGCATAATAAATTACGAATTTTGTTAATAGCACATACACACACAAACACACACACACACACACGCGAGCACACACACACACACACATACACACACACACACACACGCACACACACACACACACACATGCACACGCAAACAGATAAATTTAATTTTTTCTTACGTTTCCAACATAAGAGCTAGCCAATGTTTTATACGATGGGTCCATTGTTATCAAGGGGGAAGAATGGAATTCTTGAGGATTTTGAATATTGTCTACCATAGCCAATAAATCGTCTAATATCGACATATCAGAATTATCAGGAGACGGCATGCCACCTTCCTCTAAAATAGCTTCAAAATTGAACTCTTCCGTGTCATTGGTGCCAGACTCGCCATCAAGCTTTTGTCGCTTTTGACTTGATGTTTGAATATCAGAGTCCTGAAAATAAAAATCAATTTCAATCTTTTCTAGTCACATGCTTACCGGAGTACTAAATAAGTACCATTTTACACCTCCTTCAAAATTTAATTCCCCCCTCCTAGGGTAATTTTAACTAAATATTTGCCCCCCCACCCCATATAAAGTAGCCAAAATAGAGCTTATTCAATTCTAAATTTCATCATTTGTATGTTATTAATTACAGTGAAAATAATTGAAAAGAAAAAAAAGCCCCGATAAATATTCACTAGTTTGGTGTGGCATACATAATGCAACGTCTGGCTAATAGAAATAAAGTAAAACAAAAAACCCTCCTAGCATTATTTTGACTAAATACTTTGCCCCCCACCCACCCCCTTACCCATATAAAGTAGCCAAAAAAGAGCTTAGTCAATTCTAAATTTCATCATGTTTATGTTATTAATTACAGTGAAAATAATTGAAAAGAAAAAAAGCCCGATAAAGATTCACTAGTTGGTGCGGCACACACAATGCAACGTTTGGCTAATAGCAATAAAGTAAAAAAAATATATTTGTCAAGGAGGTATCATTAGCAATAACCTATTTCTCATGAAGCATTTCAAACCTAGTCACACGTTTTTACCGGGTACTAAATAAGTACCATTTTTACACCTCCCTCAAAACGTAATTCCCCCTCCTAGCATTATTTTAACTAAATACTTTGCCCCCCCCACGCCCTCACCTATATAAAGTAGCCAAAATAGAACTTAGTCAATTCTAAATTTCACCATTTTTATGTTATTAATTACAGTGAAATAATTGAACAGAAAAAAAGCCCGATAAATATTCACTAATTGGTGTGGCACAACACAATACAACGTTTTGGCCAATAGCAATAAAGTAAAATAAAAAAAATGTTTGTCGAGGAAGTATCATTAGCAATAACCTATTTCTAATGAAGCATTTCAAACCTAGTCATATGTTTACCAGCTACTAAATAAGTACCATTTTACACCTCTCACAAAACTTAGTCCCCCCTCCCAGTTTTATATTGGCCATAACCAGACTCTTTTTCTTACAAATCTATGCCATCGTTAGATAATTCATTAGTAACGAAAATGGCAGAACCCTCCATTGGGGCGCTGCCCCTTTCAATTCCACAATACACAGTCCCAAAAGATGACAATTACAGATCTTTTTCAATTATATATGACACGTAAGATAATTGCTATCTGTTGAGTAAAAAATAGAAATTGTTGGGAACCCTTGTCAATTCGAATACTAATAGAGGTAATTAAAAGACAGCTATAACGAAAAACCTTTGTTCAACGTTTAAAAAGTAAAAGCCAGATATAAATGACATATTTGCAGATATCTATAGGAAAAAAAAGGATTATGTTCTTATGATAGCTCATGAATAATGTATATTTACTTACTATCACAATTCTTTTGTTTTCCATTAGAACGAATAAGTTTGATTGTAGTAGGCTTATTACAAGTTCTATTAATCAATTGATCCAGAAAGATCAATTGCATCTTAATTTATACCGAAAAAAACATGATTATAAGGCCTCCAGCTGTAAACTAGTATTTTTACAAAGAGACCATCTTTGAATACATAATATAAGGAATTTTGGTTATTGAACTTAAAAAATATGTCTGCCATGTCTTGTACCGTCTGTATCAATTGATGCATGCTAAGGAACATAAAGCCATAGAAATAAAAAATAGGTGTGAGAGGATACTCACTCTCTTTGAAAAGGTGTAGAGGTCCCGTAGAGTAGTACAGTAAGGAAAATAAGCCCAGCAAATCCATTCGACATTGTAAGCGGATACTCACTCTCTTTGAAAAGGTGTAGAGCTTCAATAGAAGTATTACCTAGATGCGAGGGGCTACTCACTCTCTTTGAAAAGGTGTAGAGCATCAAGAAAATAGAACGTGGTTCCTAAGGCCTCCATAGAATAGCACAGTGATTCCTAGCGCTTCCATAGAAATGGAATGTACTACTCTACTGCCCTCTTATAGAACAAGATGGCTATTCTCGAATTTTACACCTCGTAAACTTGAGTGAGTGGCGTATAACATACAAGTGCTGGAATTATTTATGGAGAGAGAGCTGGATTTCCCGGTATTATTTAAAAACAATCAGAAATTAAATACAGAAAAAACAAGTTTTTTCAACTGAAAGTAAGGAGCTTCATCAAACTTAAAATGACCCGGAATTATTACGTATATTAAAGGAAATGCCCCCTCCACAAGACCTTGCTCTTTAAACTAAAGTTTTGACCTTTTGTTCTAATTCTTTAAGAACCATTCCTGAAACACAATGGCCGTTTAATTAGAACAATAAGCTTTGTTTTAAAATTAAAAAAAAATTATTTTAAAAAAAAATTTGACGTAAAGAGCGAGGCCTTGAGGAGGAGGCAACTCCTTTCATATATGTAATAATTTCAGTTCGTATTAAGGTTTGAAGTTGCTCCTCACTTTCAGTTGAAAAACTTGTTGTTTTTATCTAATTACTTACAGATAGTATGTGTTAATTGGAAATATAAGTTTTTTAAAGAAAAGTAAAGAGCCTCAATGAACCAAAAATGAGCAGAAATAAAGTCAAATCATCTTCAAAGTAAAAACTATGGAGTCTAATAGAAAAAAAATAAAAAGATACAAGATATTTTTCTTATAGGAAAAAGACTATGTCAATAAAAAATGAACAGAAATTAATATAAAAAACTTTTTCAATAAATAAAGAAGTTTTAAGACTATAAGTAATAGATATCAGAATATTTATATCAAACTGACAATGCATGATTTTTTTTTTTTAAGTAAAGTGCAAGTTATTTTCGGGCAAATTATTTTACAAAGAGGCTGTACTTCAAATACAAAACCGCTTTTCTAATGTCTACGAGTACACAATAATGCTGGAGCCTGTTAATGCCCGAAATTTGAATCCTGCCAGCCTAGCTGATTTTCTGAGATCACGGGGATTGCCGTCATGGAATAAGGCTTTAATTGATAGAGATTGGCGGGAACAAAGCACAGTTTTTTTAAAGATATTGACACTGACATGGTGACTGTTGAAGGATATTGGAAACTTATTTCCAACATACCTACCATTGCGGAAAGCCGACGTTCGAAAATCTAAAAAAAGTTTTGGAATACATGCACATATTACCATTCTCAAAAGTGACGGCAGAACGCTTGTTTAGGCTTCTCAGTGACGTGCAAACAGAAATACGAAGCTCTTTATAAAAATATTTCAGGGGTATCCATTTTGCAAACCAAAATGGGAATGAAGCGATTGGATGCGAATTCCTCCTCTCTTATCGTGAATTTAGAAATGACAAAAATGTTGTCAAGCGTTAAGGCTAATGCGACTGCCGAAAAAGCAGCTACGATTATCTCTATACCTCCACTATAATAGTAATCCAATTTTGTCACATTCTTCTAATTTTTCTAGTTGTTTATCGTTTCTTAAATCGCTCATTCCTAATTTGGTTTCGGCACACCAAAAACAGAATACTTCAAAGTGATTTTCATTACTTTATTTATGTGATAATAAACCAAATAGCTGATGATTTATCTCTATTCAGCATTTAATTTTAGATCTAAATATGGCAGTCATCAAACAGTTCATGTTAACGAACTTTAAGCAAGGAACAACGCGGCTCAATAGTAACCGAAACTCTAAAAAACAACAGATATATCAGAAGGATTGGCGTATTATGCTGGTATCAAATATATAAGATTTATTAAGTTCGGTGTTATTCTTAGAAGACCACGAGCCTGAGAAAATTGGCTTAATTTAGAAAAAAGGGGAAAACACTCCCTAAGAATCACAAAAACGGAAAATAACACGATCAGATTCAGCGTATCAGAGAACACAACTGTAGAGGGTTAAAGCTCCTATCTGCAAAAATGTGGACTTTCCCAGAAGATGTATTTTTCCTTGTGGATGGCAAATATGCCCTCTTCCACACCCTTTTCTCCCCAAAAACGTTTGCTTAAAAATGTAGAGCTACCTTAGCCATTTGTTCAGCATAGTTGAGGGACCAAATAACTTTGCCTTTGGAGTTAATTTGACCTCCCAAAGCCCCTGGGGAAAGGTCTTGAAAATATAAAATTTACCCTTTGTTTACGTATAATATCTGTTATTGGGAAGTATGCATACTTTTCTCGGATAAAGGATTGAATTTTCTGCTGGAGGATTTGCACAGGGAGAACTTTCCATGGGGAAGGAGGTTTCCGGGGGATAAAACTTTGAGGGGAAATTACACTGTGGAATTTGCCAGAATCCCTAAACTAAATTATTTTTATTAGTTTTAATTTTCTCTTTGTCGACCCAATCTTATGCTTAGAGATGTAACCTAACCAAACTAAGTACCTTTTTTGCCCCTTCAACCCCAAATAACTAAAGTTTAATCATTTTTCACGGAGTGAGCAATACTTCACAAGACAGCGGAAACCTGTTTTTCATTAGGATTTCATTAGATTCTAAATATGGTTCTTCGCTTGTTTACTGGATTCTTAACAAGTACCCCGGGTTTTTCTGTGGGGGGATTATCTGGAGGGGGAGTGGTAAACACCTAAAACCTTAGAATCAGTATGAAAAAACCAATAATGTGTCAATTGTCGTCAAAATTCCCTTTTTAATTTTAGTTTAAATTTACTTGTTCAATTTAGTTCTTGTTTATTTTAAGTTTTAATGTTATCCCATACTCATAGGTTAAATTTTGTCTGTTTAATTTACCTATCTAGAAACCGCAAACAATATTTGTTTTTATTATTGTTGATGAATTACTGAGATTAATGACTTAATGAAAAACTGCTACTGGTATTTACAGTTCACTATTTTGAAGACAATTTTGAAGTTTTCGCCTCAGTAAGTGTTTTCAGCTATGGTTGCCAATCCCGTGTTGACTCTAAAACTTACTCTGTAAAAGACTTTATTTACTACGTGGATCCAAGCCCTACTTGAGTTGAGCCTGAAAACAATGCTAAAACCAATTCTGGCTCCCAGATTTTCGCAACAAAATTCCATTTGTTTTTTCCCCGAAAATTCTCTGAATCTTGAAGACTTGTCTCCGAAATTTCCCTGAATTTTTAAGACTAGTCCCCAAATTTTTAAATTCGAGAGTGGAAGTCCTGCCTGGATTCAATAATCGAAGCCCCAATTTAGAGAGACCGGCATTAACTGGATCTCACTATTGAGGCTATTCAAAAATTGTTACTTTTTTCCTTTCTAGATTGTAATATATTAGAAACTTTAACAGTATTTATAACTATTTAATATTAAACTATTTAAATCGATACATAGATATTAAATTACATTTTCACTTGTAAAATTTCAATAAAAACTCTTTTTTTGTTTTTCATTTATCTATAAAATATTTTTCAAATTATATTTAACCAAGATTAAATTGAGAATAGATTTTGAACACATGATTCGAATATACTGAAAGTATGAACGCCTAAACAAGAAATTGCAAAATGTATTAAGATGCTTCCCCGCTAATTAAAACAAAATTCACCGATTGATTTTCCATGCAGCTCCAAGGAATAGATGTAAAAACAAAACAAGTGCTGATTAAAAAAAATGTTGAATAACCCCTAAGGGAGGGGGTATTCAAAAAGACAGGGTACTTTGTTTTGGCTAGATATAAAGAGAAAATGTTTCTAATTTCCTTATTCAAATGTCATCTTTCCTTCCCAAAGGGAGGAAGGAAACCCCTCCAATATATTTAAAGAGGTTCATTTTTAAGCATTATTGTCATACTTGAACAATTGTCTTATGAATGCAAAGCCTGGACGAATACAGTAGCTGATACGCATTTAAACCTCGCTGTACATAATTCATTTGATGAGAACTTAACTCAGTGCACATTTCTTTATTGTCATAACGTCCTTTGTCGTCAAAGGGGTTTTCAGTTTAGTGATTTTTTTTGTAGTACAATCGATTTATAAGGTGGTCAAATAGTGACAATATATTCTGGTGTTGTAGATGCAAGGACAGACCACATTGCTTAAAATTTTGAGAATAGTTTTATCTTCTTGAGTAGACTAACATGACGATTGCGTCCTAAAATTTTTATTTTTACCGTAATTTTGATTCTTAGAATATCTTATTTGGAAAGTTCTTTGCCCCATTTAAAAAGAAGCTTGATAATTTTATCAGTTTCTTTGGGTCGTACAATTTAGAGATAAAAAAATGCTTAGTTAAGGAAACCAAATATTTAAGCTAGTTTAGTAAAAGCTAAGGTAGTTATGTAGTTTTGTCAAATTCCTATAAAATCCCGTGTCTTCATGGAGAATCTTTGATTTGTTTAGGAGATAAATATTACAAATATTTGAAATTTTCACTGAATATAAACAATTCAACTTAAAACATTTTGTCTTTACAGTTTGATTATAGTAAACAATTTTTAGTCAAATGTGTTTTCAAACTCAAGCTCAAGGTGTATTTTGTCGTATTTAAGTTGAAGCGAGGAAAACATCGAATTTTCAATTTCTACAATATTTTCCGGATTGCATGGTCTTTTCCTATTATTCAAGTTCAGGGAGACTGGAAACGAAATCAAAACTCAAAAATTCCATCATTTAGTACCCATCTTCTACCCTATAGAGTTAAATATAAAAATTGCACCTTCGTTATATTAGCCTACGTGAAAATTATTGTATGCAAATGAGGAAAAAAATTCTTCCTGAAAAAGCAGTTTACGCCAAAAACAATCAAGAAAAATTACAATACGCCAACATTTACGCCTGATGGAATAACTAAAAATTTCCCGGCCAGTCACCATCAAAATAGGCCAGTCGTGTAATCTTGTGAGAGATAAAAATAATAGTCTTTTTTGGTAATAGTGTCTATAGAGTCCTGTGGGATATTTTTTATTGACAGAGCCTGTCAACAGTTTGAAAGAAGGGCAACGGTAACTCAAATTTTCGATAGAATCTAAGTTTTAAAACTGACAAAATGATGATTGAATTGTACTTAGGCCTCTTACACCGTTGAATAGCCAAATCATACACAAAATTGATAAACACAAAAACTAATTGACAGGAAAAACACTTTAAAAGAAGATAGACTACAACCCCCTCAAACGCATAGAAAAGCTTACCCCAAAGCACTGCGATGATTTAGAGATTAGGTATAGGGTGCATATGTCACCTAGATTTCTTTGCCTCCACCTATAATTTTAGAAAAAAAAATCTTTTTTGGTGTATTTTTATTGAAAAATGTCTTTTTCTGGTATTTCCACTCAAAATGTTGTAAAAAACAACAAATCCTCCCCCGCCCCTCCTTGTGTCAAATCTTCTTGAATTGATGCACACTCCAAAAAGATTACTCCGCTTTAAAACTTTATGGCTCTCCCAATCCATTGAAAAGAATTCTGTAACACTTCCTCATAGTCAGTAATAGTTCCCCATCTACTGGATTAGGAAAGTTCATCATAGTGCCTTAAGAATTGAGACGCGTTTATCGAGACGCGTTTTCCACAATCGAAGAAAGTTTCTATTCAAATGTTTTAGAAGACCATTAGGCGCTGTTTCCACCTAAGGATTTCACAGATAATAAGGTTTTTTTCATGTCTTCTAGCGAAGAACTTTCCCCTTTAGGGATTTGGAAATTTTTAAGCGGTTTTCAAAAAACTTGGATGTTTCTATGGTTTATCTTTTCAAATTTTTACCGATTATTCTCTTCGTGGTTGACGATTATTCCGTTTTTGATTTTAAAGTATTATCTGTCTAAGGGTGAGTGAATAGCAAGCTCATCATTATTACCCTTAAACGTTCCAAATCTGAGTTACTCAAGTTTGTTTGTAGCAATTGCTGAATTATTACGACCTTGCTTAAAGCTAAATAACAGAATAAGTCAATTGAGCCTCGAAGGACAAGAATAAGAGAGAGATTAGTTGGAGTGTTTCTTTGACTTTTAAACAAATAGTATTCAACTAAACAAATTAATATTTTTAAACAGGAATTTTAGTAAAGTAAGCTTGATTTTCTTTTGTATAATTCATGGACACCAGTTGACTTCGCACGTGTCGTGGCTTGCACCAGGACACACGCATGGTCCATTTAAGTGTATTTGGCTTAGTTTTAGGTCAATTTTTTAATCTTTTTATGTCTTCTTATTTCAAGCTTAGCGACAATCTATCAAACGAAAATGGCAAAAAGGAGGTCCTGATTATATAAAACTTTGCGCCAATCTTTCAAAACAAATTTGGGGAAAAGGCGGTCCTCACTTTTTGTTAATTCCTCTGACTTTTTTCAAAATCCTCATTATTTCGTCCTAGACAAAAAAAGTTGTTGTAGGAAAGTGCTGAAAATCGTAGCACAAAACTGCTACAAATAGTAGCAGGAAAGTGCTACTATTTGTTCATTCATTGTAGCTTTGTTCATTGCGCGGCATCTTCACCTAAATCTCAGTTTTTAAGAAGAAACAATTCTTTGCCATCAGCAAAGCACGAATGGAAAATTGAATAATAGTAACTAAAAAAGTCTGCTACTATTGAATTCAAGAGTGAAAGTGAATTACAAGTGAAATGATCTCTTATTTTATCAGAAGAAGAAAGAAACAAAAAATAGCATGTTTGCTTAAAAGAATTGTATATAGAAATAAATTTAAACTTCTTCAACAGTAACAAATTAAAACGAACAAAACTGGCGCGTCGAATAGGACTTGGCACCGTCATGCAGTTAGTTTGGAACTGAATACCGGATTCCAAACGAAGATCTTACAAACAAAAGTTTGTTTATTCACTGATGATGAAATAGTGCAAAGATAGCACTCTCGTGCTACAAATGACACCCTAGTTCCAAGCACTCTTGATGCCGTGGTAGTACTTTTATAGAACTAAGGGGTAGTGGCACCATGAATTCAGTTGAAGCAGCAACCCTTAACGAAAAAGAGCTTTCTCCCAAAAAATATAATCAGTTCGAATTTGAATATCAGATCATAAGATTTACAAGCTGAAGCCTGAATAAGAGTTGCCAACTTGCACACTTTTCGTGTGAAATGCACTCTGATTTTTCATTGCACTCTTTCACACCACGTACGGATTTGCCACTCTTTTTGCCCTTTATTTGCTCTTTGCACTCTTTTATGAAATGATGATAGAAAAAGTATTAAGCGAAATAAAAAACGGTACTTGACTTGACAACAGTAAAGTCAGCTATAGTTCACGACTAGTTACTTTGACATCTTATTGTCCTTTCAAAACATTTGGATAAAATGGAGACAAAACTTTAACTAAAGAATTGATGCTGGTCAACTATAGTTCAGTTAAAGATCCAAGCAATCAAAATGAACACCTGCAAATTTACACTAGAGGAATACCTTTTAAGCTAAAAAATAGAATGATAATCATTATCTAACCCATTATTAAGAGGGTGATTTAAGTATGGAGTCCTCCTAACTTTATTTTAAATACATTTGAAAAATTTAAAGGTAATACGTTTATTGATCGAAGGATAACTGATAATTATTTGTAAATGATATAAGAGTGGTCAGAACATTGAAAGGGGCTGCACGCGCGGCGCAAATATTTTGATTTGCACTCTTTTTGGTATCGGCAGTTGGCAATCCTGGCCAGAATTCAAAGTTACCTTAATTTAATACTTTTCAGCCTTTCAAAATGAGCCTCTTTTCAAAACACTGGCGATGAACCTTATGAAACCCAGTTACTTCCGCAGGGCGTTAACGATCGCCATTGAATTGGATCCTCTGCTAGAAGACGAATATTTACCTCTGTGCGTAACATACCTTGGTCTTGCAGCTCATGAAAGTCTCGAGACTTTGCAATCGAACGATCTTACACGAGCTTCACAGTCGTCAGTACTATTGATATACGAAGCAGCTAGGAAGTTCTATTTTGAAGCCATACTTCAGATAAAAAGGCATTTGTTTTTGAATCCGAAATGTTTTTGCTAGCCGAACTCGTAGATCCAGAAAAGCACATGGACTCGTCAACCACTCAGCTCTTGATGCGCTTGCTGAAAAAATACAAAATGCCCGGTTTGAACACAAGAACATTGTTGATTAATGAAGGGTGATACAGGTAACAATGACCGACAAAGGTTACATTATTGACTTTTGGACGAGTGTGGTGGCGGTTAGGACACCAGCTGGGGCACCTCGGTTTGGGAATGTTCTATCGGTGGTTTGATATTTACTCAGTTTGCCCTTTTCTAACGCTGTTGTTGAGAGATTTTTCAGCGTCGTGAAGAACGTGAAAATAGAAAAGCGCAACAAGCTGAAAACTGCTACACTAAGAGCCATTTTACAGTCAAAAATTGGCATGAGACATGCCGAAAAGAATTCGATTTCGTTGTGCTCGGATAGACGGCTTGTTGATAAAATGAAAGATGTGAAATCAAACGCTACAGTTGACGAATGTGATTAAATAAATTAGTCTCAGACTGCAGTCGATAGGTAAAGTAGACTCAGATGGAAAACTCAGCTCAGAATTGACTCCAAAAAATACAAGTCACTAAGAGGAGCCCTCGCCATCCTATCCTCTATTGTTGCACAGCTAAAACTTTGGGAGATGTGACATGTGGCGATTAGTGTGAGATTTCATCTTGGTCGATTTAAATTTATCTATGGTGCAGTTTTGAAGTGCTGATGTGTCTGAGCCGGTTTCTTCGAAGTCTCTTCTTTTTCTTTGCTTTTTTCTACTGGTCCTCTCATATTTGATATGTTTTATTTATCCGACAATCTCTTGGTCTTTTTTGTATGAAGTTTTGAGAAGTAAAAGATTTCAGTTCAGTTCATTTTATTTAACATCAAAATACATTTAACAAATATGCCAATACGCGCCCCAAGAAAGATACCAAAAAGCACTTGCGACTGGGCGGGTACATACAACTCATTTACTAATTAATGATTAACTATAAAAAAAAACAAAAAAAAAGAAAAAAAATACTTAATAATAATAATAATAATAAAACAAAAAACACTAAAAAACAAAAAAAAATTAATCTCTCATCAATTCATTTAATAATAATAATAATAAAGATAAGTAATAATAATAATAATAAAGAAAAAAAAAACTATGAACCTTGACCTAACAAATATTTTTTCAATTTATTTTAAATAACCCCAGGTGCTCAGCCGCCCGAATGCTCTCCGGAATAGAGTTCCACACATTAGGTCCTGAAAATCTAGTATGGAAGCCGGCCCTTGGTTCCACTTCTATTCGGAACAATGAAATCACTAGCATGACGAGTTTCATAATGGTGCAAAGACCTATTGTCATTAAAATAATCACGAAAAACCTCTGGACTAACATCATTCCAGCATTGATAAGCAAAAATTCGTATTTGGTAGTCTCGTAGCTGTCCTACATTCAACACTTGCAACTTGTTGAAGCAAGCTGAAGTGTTATTTACACCTTCAACATACCCAGCAATAAGACGCATCGCTCTATTTTGAAGAGTCTGAACACGTTTAAAATTCACATAAAAATTACTTGCCCATAACATACAGCCATACGAAGCTTATGGGTGGATCAAAGCATGGTATAAAAGCAATAAAACTCTCTGAGGTAAGAAATTTTTAAACGAGAATCGCTCCAAGGCCACGTGCAACCTTTGTGGCAACAACATACTGTGGCGTTTCCACGAAAAATTACAATCAATGTAAAAACCTAAGTACCGGGATTTCTTGAACTTGAACTACGGGCTTATTATTAAACAGAATTCTACCATCATTATCACTGGGCTTGCCTACTCTAGAATATACAATAAAATTAGTCTTAGTAACATTAACTGATAACAAACTCAAACTAGTAAAAACATGGAAATTTCTCAGAGCACAATTCACTTTCAACACAGGACTATCCAAACACGACTAGAAAACGTAACTGCAGTGTCATCAGCGAATGACGTTAAGCAACAATCTGGAAGATAAAACCTCATGCTATCCACATAAACCAGATACAGAAGTGGACCAAGAACCGATCCCTGTGGCACACCACACGACACTTGATAAGGGGAAGAAAAAGCATCATCAATCATCACTTTAATAGACCTCCCAAATAAAATAACTTTCAAACCGCTTCAAACTCACTCCTTTAACACCTAAGCATTCTAATCTTTGCAATAAAATTTTAAAATCTACGGTGTCAAATGCTTTCCTAAAATCAAAAAATACTGTTAGGGGGATTTCACCTTTTACTAAACAATTATTTACAAATCAACAAGATGAATGGCAGCATGACTAGTGGAATGATCTTTTCGAAACCCGAATTGGGTATCACTGAGTAGGCTATGTTTCGTGAGATGGTCATATAGACGGCGATGAATCACTTTTTCAAAAATTTTTGACAATAAAAGGCAGTATCGATATTGGTCTCCAGTGTACCGGCATCTGACCTGGCACCCCCTTTGTAAAGCGGGATAACTTTAGCTTGCTTCAACGCTTCTGGAAAGGTCCCCGTTTCCATAGATAAATTAATAATATGGAGAATACATGGTAGTATATACATTAACACAGCTTTAAAAGTTCTCAGATTCACGCCATCTATCCCAGCAGAATTCGATTTTATATGTTTCCACTATTTTAATCACTTCATCACTTGTACACTTTCAAACTGGAACTCAACAGTATCTCCACGAGAGTCCACGAATTCCTCGCTAAGAAAATTTTCCCTGTCACACCTTACACTCTCTTGAACAGACGAACCAACCTGAGACTAAAACTGGCCAAAATTATTCGCGACTACATTTTATCACTCACATAACTTCCGTTGATATCAATGCAAGGCGACTGACATATTTCTGATTTCCCATTAAACTCTTAATAACCTGCCATGTGGCTTTGGTATGTCCCTTACTATCAGAAAACTTTTCTTCAAAATACTTCTTCTTTGCTTGCCTTCTCATACTGTTCACTTTATTTCTCACTCGCTTAAACTCTGCAAAATCTGCGTCATCCTGACTATTAAGATATTGCTCATATAACAAGTTCCTTTTTTTATCATGTCTATTATTGCCTCCGTAATCCACGGCTTGCGGGGATCGTCCCTCTTTTGTTTGGTCAAGCGCAAGGGGCAGGTTTTCTCATAAATCGGTTGGAAAATATACATGAACTGATTGTACGCTAGAGAAGAATCACCAGAAATCCCCAGGACCGAGTCCCACTTGATACAGCTCAACTCCTCGGCAAAGCTATTCAGATTTTGCTTTTTCAGCTCACGTGTCAGTATTTTTTTAGCTGGGATACGTCGTTTTCTAAGACACGTCACATGAGCAATCACCGGAAGATGATCTGAGCCTGGATATACTATGACATCTAAATAGCTTTGACTCAAATAGCTAGGTCCCACGAAAACCTTATCAATTAAGGTCGCCAGAATGAGTAGAGATTCGGGTAGGTACACAAGTTAAAGGGTAAAGGTCACTTGAAATCATATAATTAAAAAAATCCAAATTATCACCTGAAAGATCTAAAAGATTATAGTTAAGATCACCCATACAAAAAAATCCATGCTTGTAGACGAAACCAACCTCATCAACTCATCAAAACCTGCTACAAACTCATCCAGGCGAGCACTGGGCGGCTTATACACCACACTAATTAAAACTTTCGTTTTTTCAATTTCTAATTCCAAAAAAAACTTTCAATCTTACCTTCTATCCATACACCCAAATCCTCCATCACCATATACTTCATATTTTTTTAAATCAAAAATCCCAGGCCTCCTCGGTCATAGTTGATCGGTTCCTTACTCAAAATCATATCCTGGAAAAGAAAAAGCCGAGAGAAATTGGTCAGAACTCAAAAAAGTTTCACAAATACCCATTATATCAAATTTTGAAGAAGATATTGCAATCATCTGCAGAACATCTAAATTTCCCGTAGTAAGGTGGCAATTCCACGTGCAAAGACACAGCGACATGTCTCCACTAACTTGCGACGGCAATATATAAGAACTCTCACGAAGAGGCTTTGAATTAATAATAGGCAAATCATCACTTCCAATTTGAGCCTCTAAATGATCTTCAAAACGGAGCGGATTACGCATAAATCTATTCAATGAAGAAAAATAATTCAACATAAGTAAGGAAATAAAATGATTTCTCTTTTCTAAAAAAAAAAAATGAAATAAAACAAACAAAAAACACAAATAATCGACTTTTACTAAAACACTAAAGAGTGTCAACAAGTGAGCAGATTCGTGTTGGGTGGCTATCACCCTGCTCACGTTTGTAAACACGGCCACGATCAGACCACACGTTTTTTACACCATTATCTGTTTCTAGCACCTTCAAAAATCGCTTTTTTCATTTTCGTAAGATATTCAGTGACGAATACACCTGATTTCGCTCTGAAAATATTATACGCCGTATCTTTAGTTGCAAATTTAACGAGAACTGGCGCAACAGTCGTAGGTCTCTGGATATTCCGGGTAGCGTTCGAAAGTCGAAAACGGTTCACAGACAACAACTGTTCTTTCTGGACATTTACACCCATTCTCTTCACTATATCAAGAACAGTAGTACCCAGCTCGTTTCCGGGGTCCTGCTTCACTCCGAAAAAAAAACCAAAGAATCAAGCAAACGCTCCTGTTCGTAATCGTCCAGCTTTTCCTCAATAGTAGCCACTCGAAGCTCTAATGACTGAATCTGGCTATCCAGCGATGAAAACAGTTTTTCTATTTTCTCAAACTTTACGTTGTATTCTAGCGTGATCGAATCATATATTTCCGAAACAATCAGTTCAGGGTTCAGAGCGGCTTGGTGCGATGAGCCTGCTACTACTGTCACGGAAACAACTTTTTCCTGAACTTTTTTCTCTATTTCTTTAACTAGGCCAAATTTAAGCTTTGTAACTTCATCTTGTGCTAAAGTAAGCTGATTTCGGATTGCAGATGTTTCGCTCGAAGCAGTTAAATCAGCACCCTAAGGGCCTTTCGCAGTTTCCTTTTTCAGAAACTGATAGTAAAGATCAGGAGAAGATTCACACTCACGGAAAGCATGATTTACGCCCTTAGCCGTTTTTTTCGAAGCTTCCGCATAATTTCCACTATATGAAAGAAGATTCGCTTCTACCACGGTCTGAAAGTCATGGGACCCGTAGCAAAAAACAATGAATTTTGGCGTAGACTCTTTTTGGTTAGTTATGTTAACAATCCGGACTGGCCAAAGGGGATATCCCTTAAACTGAGCTACCGCCAAATCTCCCTTCTGAGACTGTACCATGATGACAATAATAATCCAATAACTCGAAAGTTGACTTATCTTTAGTGGACAGGATCTTCCAAAACTAATATGTTAAAAATTAAGAGCAGGAAACGAAAACTTACTCGCAAGGGGGGCAATTAAATCCCACCCGCTTTCCAACAATATCTTGCAATAATCACGTCCGCCAATGCTATAATTATGAAGTGATATCCAATTGAAAAGTCACTTGTAACTTTAATCCTTTACAGTATTGTGACACTTCCGTAATCACTGAGTTAATGAAGCACAGCGTCTGTGGTAGTTCGAGGTTGTTGCGATTTGCAGATTTTCATTATACGTACGGAAGGAACCTTACAAAAGGTGAGTTCGACGATCATTTACGAGTTAAAATATGAACAGAAATTGCATTTGCTCTGGAAAATCAACACGGGAAAAGGTCAGACCAGAGTTTCTTAACGCACTTAAAATCTCCTGGCCATTCAACAAAAATAGAGAAAATGAAGAAAAAAATCTTCTTCCACTCTTAGAAATTTAACATCCCAAGTTGTCACTTCAACTAAGCCAAGTATTTGATCAAAACCACCAAAATTGTGCATGGCTCAGACACATAAAAATGACTTAGCAATAATTACTAGTATAGAGTCCTGTATTTGTGGTTCTCTTGGGCAGTATTTTTACGCCAGAAAACGAAATATCTGCCATTGTAGGTCAAGAATTCTGAAGACACCTTGTCGTAATTTTATTAAAATCAACATTTTTCTGGAAAGCACCAGCTGTTTAGTTTCAGTTTCCTGGTAACACTTGCTCGTTTTCAAACAGTTCGTGGTAACGAACTGTAAGTAAGGAGCGACCCGGCTCAATCGTAACCGAAACTCTAGAAAACGGAATTCTGATACCAATAGATAGATCGAAAGAATCAGATTTTAATGCTGATTTCAAATATATAAGTTTCACCAAGTTTAGTCCTACCTATCAAAATTTACTTGCCTGAGAAAATTTGGCTGATTTCCAAAAAAAGGGGGAAAGACCCCCTAAAAGAAAAAATCACACCATCATATTCAGCGTATCAGACAACCCTACTGCAGAATTTTCAAGCTCCTATCTACAAAAATGTGGAATTTTGCTTTTTTTGCCAGAAGAAAGATCACGGTTGCGGGTTTATTTGTTTTTTGTTTTTTTTTTTGTTTTTTTTTTTCCCCAGGGGTGATCGTATCGACCCAGTGATCCTAGAATATCGTGAGAGGGCTCACTGGAACGCAAATTAAAAGTTCTAGTGCCCTTTTAAAGTGACCAAAAAAATGGAGGGCAACTAGGCCCCCTCCCACGCTCATTTTTTCCCAAAGTCACCCGATCAAAATTTTGAGATAGCCATTTTGTTCAGCATGGTCGAAAATATGATAACTATGTCTTTTAGGATGACTTAATCCCCCTCCGGGGGGATTAAGTCTCCGGGGGGAGGGCTGAAAGTTATGAACTTTACCCAATGTTAACATATTGTATTGGTTATTGGGAAGTATACAGACGTTTTCAGGGAGGATTTTTTCTGGTAGTGGGGGATGGGTGGGTCGGGGTTTATGTGGGAGGATCTTTCCATGAAGGAAGTTTTCATGGGGGAAGGGACATTGCTATGAAGGGGACGCCGGATTTCCCAGCATTATTTAAAAAAAAGATCAGAAATTATATATATATAAAAAAAACTAGTTTTTCAATTGAAAGTAAGGAGCAACATCAAAACTTAAAATGACAGAAAACATTACGTATATGATTGGGTTCACCCCCTAGTCAATACCTCGCTGTTTAAGCCAAAGATTTTTTAGTACTTTCATAAGAGTTATTTATTCTAACTAACGGCACTTTGTGATTAAGCGGTCATTTTTTAAAGAATTGGAACAAAATTCGAACTTTAGCTTAAAGAGCAAGGTAATGACTAGGGGGCGAACCCTCTATTATAAGTATTAAAAATATATGAATATAGAAGTTCGTTACGTAAGTTAATTCGTAAGTTACGTATATTTATTATAAATAAAAACGTTCGTAAATAAAATTAAACAAGTTTCGAGAAAGCCATTTAACCAAATAAAAGTAAAATAATATTCAAATTTTGTTTTAATTATTCATGTACGGTGAGCCAAAATCAAAACCTACATTAATTCAAAAACGTTCAAAAATTAAATTAAAAAAACAAGTTTTTTTAATTGAAAGTATGGAACGATGTTAAAACTTAAAACGAACAGAAATTATTCCGTATATGAAAGGGGCTGTCCCCTCCTAAAAGTTGACTTTCTCGCAACTCTTTTTTTAAAACAATGAAAAACTTTAGCGTAAAGAGCGAGGCGTTGAGGAGGGGACAGCCCCTTTCATATACGGAATAATTTCTGTTCGTTTTAAGTTTTAACGTCGTTCCTTACTTTCAGTAAAAAAATACTTATTTTTTTTTATTTAATTCAATATGGGTTGACCTTTTGAATGAAATTAAATATAAAAAAACAAGTTTTTTAAACTGAAAGTAAGGAGCGACATTAAAACTTAAAACGAACAGAAATTATTCCGTATATGAAAGGGACTGTCCCCTCGTCAACGCCTCGCTCTTTACGCTAAAGTTTTTTATTGTTTTAAAAAATGAAGTTGTGAGACAGAGTCAAACTTTAGCGTAAAGAGCGAGGCGTTGAGGAGGGGACAGTCCCTTTCATATACGGAATAATTTCTGTTCGTTTTAAGTTTTAATGTCGCTCCTTACTTTCAGTTTAAAAAACTTGTTTTTTTTTTAATTTTTGAACGTTTTTGAATAAATACAGGTTTTGATCTCACCTCACCGTACATGAATAATTAAAACAAAATTTTAATATTAATTTACTTTTATTTAGTTAAATGGCTTTCTCGAAACTTGTTTAATTTTATTTACGAACGTTTTTATTAGTAATAAATATACGTAACTTACGAATTAACTTACGTAACGAACTTCTATATTCATATATTTTTAATACATTTATTTGGGGGTTTGCCCCCTAGTCAATACCTTGCTCTTTAAGCGAAAGTTCGAATTTTGTTCCAATTCTTTAAAAATGACCGCTTAATCACAAAGGCCGTTAATCAGAATAAATAGCTCTTATGAAAGTACTAAAAAATCTTTGGCTTAAAGAGCGAGGCATTGACTACGGGGTGAACCCAATCATATATGTAATATTTTCTGTTCGTTTAAAGTTTCGATGTTGCTGCTGTTGCAGTTGAAATACTTGTTTTTTTATATTAAATTTCTGATCTTTTTTTAAATAATGCTGGGAAGTCCGGCGTCCCCTTCATAGCAATGTCCCTTCCCCCATGAAAACTTCCTTCGTGGAAAGTTTCTCCCACATAACCCCCGACCCACCCACCCCCCTCACCCCCACTACCAGGAAAAATCTCCCCTGAAAACGTCTGTATACTTCCAAATAACCAATACTATATGTTAACATTGGGTAAAGTTCATAACTTTTAGCCCTCCACCCGGGAACTTCGGGGGATTAAGTCATCCTAAAAGACATACTTATAATATTTTCGAATATGCTGAACAAAATGGCTATCTCAAAATTTTGATCAGGTGACTTTGGGAAAAAAATGAGCGTGGGAGGGGGCCTAGTTGCCCTCCATTTTTTTTGGTCACTTAAAAAGGGCACTAGAACTTTTAATTTCCATTCCAATGAGCCCTCCTACGATATTCTAGGACAACTGGGTCGATACAATCACCCCTGGGGAAAAAAAAAAACAAAAAAAAACGAACAAACAAACAAACAAATAAACACGCACCCGTGATCTTTCTTCTGGCAAAAAATACAAAATTCCACATTTTTGTAGATGGGAGCTTGAAACCTCCAGAGTAGGGTTCTCTTATACACGGAATATGATGGTGTGATTTTCATTAAGGTTCTATAACTTTTAGGGGGTCTTTCCCCCTTTTTTCGAAAATCAGCCAAATTTTCTCAGGCCCCTAACTTTTGATGGGTTGGATTAAACTTGATGAAACTTATATGTGTAAAATCAGCATTAAAATCTGGTTCTTTTGATGTATCTATTTGTATCAAAATACCGTTTTCTAGAGTTTCGGTTAACATTGAGCCGGGTCGCTCCTTACTTACAGTTCGTTACCACGAACTGTTTGATACAACAATCAGAGTCGAAAGAGTGTAGTTGACTGACATTTCAAGACCAGGAAAAGTAAAGATTCATTTATTCTCTAGGGCACAAAAAAGAAAACAGACATGGGGTACTCATAAAAAATGGATGCTGAAACTCATAAAAAATAGTACTCATATTCGCCATCTTTAGCTAATGCTTTGGCTTCTCTAATTTTTTTGAGAAGACTTTTGTCCGAAAAAAGCGACCAAGCTTCTAACTTTGCTCTCTTCAAGCCCATTTTAGCCTGTAGTATGTATCTCAAAGTGACAGTTTTTAGCCTATTTCTTTTGTCCGTCTTCTCATTCTTGACAATGCTAAAAATATACTTGACAATTGCATTCGAAAAAGGGCAAGCTTAATAGGTAACGGAAAATATTTGAAACATGAGACAAACAAAAAGCACCAGTTGCTGTTTCTATGCACCAGTTGCACCAGTTGCTACTATGTGTCAAAATTCAGCCAAAAAAAGCAAAAATTCTTATATCCTACAAGTCGGTTCCCTTGCAAATTCCATTATAACCTAAAAAGACATTCTGTTCCTTATTGTTTGTCTGTAGAAAATGGGTACCCAAAATAAAAAAAAAACTAAAAAAAAGTAATGAACTATAAATGTACCCAAACCGGCAGGTTCTGGTCAGACCCAAGGGCCGTTGGTACCAAATGAGAGGGAAGTTGTTTTCCTGTCCTAAATTTCAAAAAGTATTCATTTAATAGCTGTATTGAAAATCTTTTCTTCGGCATTGTCTTCGAAAAAATAAAAATAAAATCTTTTTAAGATTTATAGTGGTATGCCCAATGTAAAGGGCCTGCTATTGTATTAAAAGTATTACCTGTAGATTTCTTCTTTTATACTCTTTTCATGTCAGTTTTCTTCGAATGCACCTGCCTCCCTTTTGATTCAGATATAGCACTAGGATATAGGTGTAGAAAAGAGATTATATTTGGAAAAACCATCGAATAAGGAATTTAATGGCACTATTCGTGTTGTATTACCATGTCCTCTTTAGATATGATCAACTACTACACTTTTATCATTTGACTCCCCCCCCCCCCAACAAAACAAAAGAAACAAATATATCCCCCTCCTTATATTTTCGTGGATTGGTGTCTCTGTCTAACCTGTCTCTCCTACGAAATATCAATATGTTCTTTTAATTCATCCGTTTCTTGCGCATTTTCCTAAATTAATTTTAAAAAGATTTTCAAAAAAGAAATTTTTAAAGGAAAGTCAAGAGCCATATTAAACTTAAAACCAGCAAAAAGAAATTCCTGTAATCATTCAAACTCAAAAGGATCAAAAATTACTAATAAAGAATAAATAAAACCTAAAACGAACAGAAATTACGATAAACGATTATAGGAAACATAAACATAGACGGTACTTATATAGATAAATAAATAAATCTTACGACGAGTAAGGTTTAAATTGAATTTTCAAGTGAGACTTAAAACAAACAAAATTACTACGAGCAGGAGTTTTGCTATTACCCATTTCCCCCTTGCCCAACCGTAAATGTTTAAAGCTTGTTGAATAACGTAATTTTTTTGAGAACATCGACAAAAAAATAAGCCTAAATTACTACAATAGTCAAGACGACAGGAAAGGACTAATGACAATAAACTATTTATTTGTTACAATTTATTAATTCCCGGAAACTCGGCTATTCAAAATTTTATTTCACTACAATTTCTATTTTTAATTTTTAATGTTGTAAATATAAAAAAAATATATACTTCGTTTTCTGCAATGCGCAAATGACACAACAAGCTTTAGGCTTTTATGGTTGGAGAAGGGAGAAAAGGGTAGTTGCCTAACTTTTGTAGATAGCAATTTTTGTTCCTTTTCAGTTTGACTTAAACATTCAATTCAACTCTTAATCGTCTTAAGATTTATTTAGTCTTCTATATATGTAAATTTTTAACTTGAAAACAACTTTGAGATTTGACCCCTAATTCAGTGTTTATTTACTTATAAAACTAACAAGTTTAAATTCTGGTTAAGCTTAAGGCTTTAAGTTTCTGTTAAATGTCTACAAAAACATCAACATCAATTGAACGGTCTTACTGTCTATTGATACTGTAGCTTGGATACAGTCGGACATTAAATAAAAAACATTTCAAATGAAAGTAAAGAGCAGCATGGAAACCTAAAACGAACGTAAATCCAAATACATGGGAGCTACCACTCCCTCAATTTACTATCTTTTACTTTAAAGTTCAACTAATACTTGACTAAAGAGAAATTATTCCGTACGTAATTTGGGGGACTGACCTTCCTTGCTAACCCCGTCTTTTTTACGCCAATGTTTGAATGTCCGTCCCAATGCCTTAGAAACAATTCCTGAAACAAGGTCAATTGGAATGGCATCGAGCTTATTAAAACACATTATCGTTAATCCACGAAATTTCACATAAATGTTTTGAAAGGCAATCGGTAAATGATATACTTGCATTTTCCCGTTAATTACACTCGTTATACTCATAAAACAACTTTCAGCAAAGAAATATAAAACTTAAGCGTGACGTACAGGGGGATTTAGGGGGTGACAGCGCTCCTCATATACGCAAACTTTCTGTTTGTTTTAGGTTTTGATTTTATTCTTTACTTTCATTTAAAAAAAAACCGGTTATTTATTAGTAAAGATGGTAGATGCAGTAAACATGTAAAGACTAGAACAGCCTAGGCACAAGGTTTTTTTTTATAATTGAGCAAAGTTTGGAAGTATATGAACACAAGCCAACGGACCAAAACGCTCTGAGATATAGGGACTTTGAACGCACTTTGTACGTTTTAGATAAAAACGGTACTTTTTACGTTACAATTATGCTACGCTTTTGAATAATGAGTAAGTTTCACATTTTCTGAGTAATCTATTTTTTTCCCCCGTGAAAAAAATCCGCTGTTCCCATTTTAATTACACTGACATGAGTTTCGACATCCTTTCACATCGCGGTCATTTAATCTTATCGCACAACCACTCAGTTATTAGGATGAGAAAATACCCACTTTGCTTACTCGCATAGTAAGTTAAGATAACATTCTCTCTCATTAGCATAAGATTATTATTTGCTTAGTGACAAGTGACAATTGTCAGTTAGTCACCTCACCAACTTTCAATTTCATCAGTTGAGTTTGAATCTTGTTCAGTCAATAGTCATACTGAAATTATATCATACTGAAAATATGTCATATATCATAAATATGTATATATATATTGGGCTGGGGCCCCAACCCCCTGAAAACTTAAATTTTTTCGAATTTCTTGGAATTTCTTTATTAAATTATAGGTTTTTTACTATCCCCCCTAAATTGTTTTTAGTTAAATCATTTCCAGTTCGTTTTTATTAATTCACTGATCTTTTTGTTCCATCTTCCATTTATTTGTTCCAGTATTCCAGTATTTCCATTTATTTGTTCCAGTATTTGTTCTTGTATTCCAGTTAGCAACTAGCATTCATCGAGCAAGTTTGAAAATTTACCTGTGCTGTATTCCATGCCAAGTACACTGTGCCGTAATCTATTTCATAGACAAACTAATCATTGGATAAGCTAACTAACCGCTGGCGGACGTGATGTATTGCAAGGCACTTTGGAAAACGGGGGGATTTAATTACCTCCCTTGCCAGTAAGTTTTTGTTTTTTTAACATAATTTTCTGAAGGTGTTGAAGGAAAATATAAGAGATGCCAGAATGATGGCCGTCTAGCCCAATAATTTTGAAAGGGGCAATTAAAAATTATTTTATTATTTTGTGCCTATTGAGGATATTATCTACAACATAATCAATAAGTTGCCGAGAGAGATTCGAAGGACGAAGAATCGGTTAGGCGGCTGAAGGAAAGACAATGGTAAGTAAAGTGTCTGGTTCGGATAAAAGTAAGTTGCAGATTCTAACGGCAGGTGGTAGAACAATGTACTCCGATTCAGAAGTGAAGTTCTTTGGCAACGAAAGTACGGAAGAACAATTAATCATACTGACAAACCAAATAAACCAACTGAAAGTTAAAACAAAACAGTGGACTGACAAAATCAAAAAGAACTTGGACTTAAAAATCAGCCAAGAAGTTGAAACAGCTGTCAGCAAACTAGGTGCTGTAGATCAGAGAACAGAACCGAGTGAGTCCACCATCGAAAACATCAAAACGGAGATTTACAATTGTCTGTCTCTCGATCTTGAGAAAATGGTGAAAGATAAGTTCTGTTAACTCGCGTTTAAAATCCCTTGAGAAGTCCGTTTCCAATATCGATCTAGCTTCTAATGCTGTGAAAGCGTCAGTCAGTGAAATTAAAGGGACAATAGACAATCACAATGAGACCCTTGCACAAGCGCAGCTAGGTAACCAAGTGATATTTTTCGGCCTCGAAGAAGATGTCACCACGAACACTATTATCAAGGAGAACGTAGAAAATAAACTTATGGAACTATGTGCGCAGAAATTTCCGAGCATTCCTTTAAATGCCTTTGATGTTGTCTCTGCCCGAAGAATAAGAGGCAAAGTGTCAAATCTGCCAAGACCGACTGTAGTGACACTTTCAAACCTTAGAGTTCGGTCGCAGATTTTAAAATATAGGAAGCAACTCAAGGGGTCTAGAATGTCTGTCACTGAATGCCTAACTAAAGTGAAACGTGAGTTATTCGCATACAGAAAAACTGAATTTGGACTGAAAAATGTGTGGACCACTGATGGAAACTTTATGGTTAAAACCGACCCACAGGTGCCCGTAAAGTGTCAAATAAGGACGAGATTATCATTTTGAAAAAGATATCTTGATACTTCGATCGGGGGTATTCAAAACTAAGAAAGTGTATTGATAATAATATTCATTATGTAATTAATTTGTAACATTGTTGCTTTTCTACTTTCTCATTTCTTTTTTCTCTTTTTACTTCTTATCCTGCTCATTTCCTGATCATTTCATATCCTGCTCTATTTCTTGTAAGGGGAGAAGGAACAGGGATTTTTTCATATGCGGGCTGCCCGTTTCGGCGGTACAAGTCATCATCAGCAAACATCATCACGAAACACTACAAGAACGGAACACTCCTGTTATTATTATTTTCCTCCGCTATCATTATTTAGTCTAATTGATGAAAATAAAAAACATCGGTGATCTCGACGATGAATGATTTTTCATTGTTAACTGAACAGCCTCTGCTGAAAACCGCTTTTCTCAATCTGCCAGACGCTATGACGAGTCAGCTACTGATCCCGTGACAGACAGGGTGAATGCCTCGTCCTGCTCATATGCAACACCTCAAGAATATCCTAATGAAATACGTCCGGCAATTTCTACTAATGATAAGTTTAATCTTTTCTGCCATAATGTTCAAGGAATAAAACACAAATGGGATGATATTTGTACATTCACTATTGAAAAGAAAAATCCTTTTAGTTTAGTCTGTTTAACTGAAACTTGGCTTTCTTCTCAAGATGACATGTCGCCATACTGTTTGCCGGGTTTTGAAGCTATACATATTCCACGGTACGTAACAAAGTGCTTCGGTGGCATTACATTACTTGTAAATGAATCTATCTCTTACAAGCGCCGCGAAGACTAGGAATCAGTTTTTAACGGTGTGGTCGAACGTCGTCAATCTGTCTACTCAATAGTCATTGAAATCCTTGGAAAGTCATCTCCAGTAGATTTCTCATGCCTTTTTTTATAAGCCACCACCATTTCCAAGTGACATTTTCTGTTCGCAAGTTGAACAGCTTATGTCGGACATAAACGAATGTGGTCCAGGTAAAAATACATGTCTTATGGGTGACTTTAACATCAACTTGCTGACAACTGATGGTGACGCCGACTAGCGTTCGTTCCTTGATACAACCGTATCATCTGGTCTTCTCCCCACTGTGTTCTTTCCCACACGGTATTGTACAGCTAGAAATACTGCAACACAGATTGACAATATATTCTTTTCCTTTAACCCTCACACATCGTTTTACCTCGCATATTATAACATCTGATGTTTCCGATCACTACCCAGTCATTACAATGATCCCAACAAGGGCAGGCCGGTCCACTAAGTCAGCGTCTAATCGTATTTTCACGTATTGATGTTTTTCCCAAAAAAACATTGATTACTTCACTGAAACCTTGAAATCGAATGATTGGTCTGCTGTAACTCATGCGTCTTCGGCAGATATGGCAGCAAATAAACTCACGAGCCGGCTTAAACAGTTTACAGAACGATGTTTTCCTCTATAAACAAGTCGGATCAAAAGTGTTCCCGAAACTCCTTGGACGACAAAAGGTCTCTTTCAGTCTACCGAACACAGAAATAGACTGTACCTAAAAGCTTGTAAATCTACAGCTCCTGAAGCGAGAGAGACATACAAAAAGTACAGAAATAGATTAAACGGATTAGTACGTAATGCAAAAAGATGGTATTATGCGGAGAGAATAAATGAATGTAAGAGTAACTTGAGAAAAGTATGGGAGGCTGTTAATGAAATAATATGTCAAAAAAGGAAGAAGGTGGCTATACCTAAAGAAATGATAAGTATGTGTGGTGAGACAGTAGCAAGTGAATCTCGTGCTGGTGCTTTTAATCAATTATTCGTTAATCAGACATCTCTACATGCTTCTGGCCCATCTCCTGAACAAACCCACAGTAGAACAATATCAGGTCTTTTTCTAGCACCATGTACGAAAGAGGAATTACTAGTGCTTATCAGTAAGCTGCCTAATGGCAAAACCCAAGACACCTTTGGGCTGTACAACTATGTCTTGAAGAAGGCCTCTGCAGGTCTTGTAGCTCAAATTACACACTTGGTCAACCTTTCACTAGCAACCAGAGTTTATCCTAATGTTTTTATAACTGCTCAAGTCCTTCGCCTCTACAAAAAAGAAAGTCAAGAGTCTTATCTCTAATTATCGAACCATATCAATTCTACTGGTTATATCAAAAGTCCCCGAGCGAGTGGTTAATAACAGAGTATATGGGTTCCTCGATGGCTTGCAGCTACTCTCCCCATCAATACGGGTTTCGGCATTATCACTCAACTTTGCATGCCTTAGTTGATTCAGTTGAATACATATTAAATAGCCAGGATGCTGGAGAAAAGGTACTAGGGATTTTTTTTTGGATTTCACTAAAGCTTTCGATACGGTATGCCATTCAATTCTCCTCACAAAATTACATTCATTTGGAATATATGGTGTTGCTCACGAGTGGTTTTCATCGTACCTGACTGATCGTTAGCAGTGAGTAATTGTGGAGGGTAGTGTGTCGGCAGAATTTCCGGTAAAATCTGGCGTACCTCAGGGGTCGGTAATTGGACCGCTCTTGTTTATTTTGTATATCAATGACCTAACAACATGTCTTACTACAATTGCACACCCAGTACTATTTGCTGATGACTCAAATTTCTTCATTGCTGCTGAATCATCCGAGTCTGCTGCAAAAAAGGCCCAAAAAAACTCTTGACGTAACAAAATGCAGGTAAATGCTACAATTAGCTGCATCATAGTCTTCACTTCTACTCCTTCAAACTCCCAATTGTCTCACATTGTCGCACTGTCAATCAATCGAAATCCCATTCCTTAGACCCCAGTTACAAAGTTTTTCGGCGTATTTGTAGATTCCTCTCTTTCGTTCAAATATCACATATCGCAGCTGTCTTCAACAGTCTCACGGGCTAACATCAATGTTACATAGAGCTAGCCTGCTTCTAAGTGCTGACATGATGAAAAAGCTTTATAATGTTTTTGTCTTCTCCCACTTGAACTACTGCTGTTCTGTCTGGGGCAATACATTCAAATCTCATCTAAAATCATTAAAGAGATCACAAAACCGTGCAGTCAAGGCCACATATTACCTCCCAGGCTATACGCCTCAAAAGACCTATATAGAGACACTGGGAAAATATATATAACAGAGATGATAAAAGTTAGTAATCTGCGTTTAGAACACTCGGCAATATCGAATAGAATTCCTCAAGGTCTTTCCAGGTACTTCAAAACATTGTAGCACAATTCATCAAGGAAAAGCTCTCCGCTGCAACCAGTACAATTTTGTACTACCGAGAAGAAGGCTTACAAGGTCTCAACACTCTCCAGTTTATAGGAGTATTTCTGTATGGAACTCGATTAATGAATCTATTAAATCCATAACATCATTTGGCACAATCCAAAAACGATACCTCTCTTACACAGTATTTGATACCGCATGAGTTAATGTCTTAATTTTTCTTTTGTATCTAATCTTCTCACTCTCCTTCTTTGACTCCACCTCTTCTCAATTCTTTCCTTTCTTATTCTTTATCCCTCTCTTATGTTATCAGCTTTCCACTTTTCATTTCATAGTGTGATATAAATTTGTTTACCAATATCAGGTGTGACTCGCACAAGCATTGCTTTGAGTCGAAATGTTTATGCTAATTGTTTCGTTTGTTCATTTATTTAAAAAAAAAAGATTGACTGATTTCTTTGTCACCTATTTTTTTTTTAATTTGTGAACTATTTTTCAACCACTTCCGAATGTCAAGTTACTTCCCACATTTATCAGTATAGCACAACGGTAAGACCACTTCCTGATGCTGTGTTAACTTAGGTTGTAATCTTGGATTAGACATTTTTTTTTCAATTGGAAAATTAAATATTTGAAAATATTTTTTTTCCAGAATCTATAAATATAGGTGAAAATTAGGGGCAAAAAATCGATTCGTCTTTGCATAGTTTAATCTTTTTATTTGTATTCCTCAACTCATCGACTCTTTTCGTTTTAGCATTTAAAACCTAGATAAATTTGGTGTTTATCTTATGTAAAACCCAATGCTTTTTGTGCCCCTCGTGTTCATTTATATTCATATATTCTAGAGAAAAAAAAATCTCTACTTTTTAGTTCATTTTCAAAATGAGTTTGATTTTCTATTGTTTAAACCCCTAAACCCCTAAAAATTCTTTGTACGTGCCTGGATTGTGAGACCCATCAAACCATCTTTAGGCTAACATTCTTGTGGTTGAATTGTGTGAAATCTGTTTTTATTTCTTGACTTCTTTTGGTTGGGAGTTACGATTCAAATTACAAACAGAAAAGGGCATTTTATATAAAATAACTGCTGTTTCGTATAGGAACAGAAGACAACGATTGAAATATTTTTTTGTTCGATAAAATAAAAACAGAACAAATCTCTGAAACTCGGAATTGCTCAAATCTCCATGTTGGAGCGATACAAATTTGAAGCTGGAGGAGGTGAGACTGAGATCGAGCCAATCTAAAATATTAGACGGGAAGGGAGCGATTAAAATGATTTTATTTTTTTTTTTTTTTTTTAAGAAGGTTTATTTATTAAGAACGTTTTTACTGAAATTTATCAATAGAAAAAATCTAGTTGGTTATCTTCTTTTCTGAAAAACTCTAAATTGTCCTATGTTTATTGATTTGCCTTTTATCTTGTACATATTACCTATCAACTTTTGGTTTAAAACACCAATAATGGAAATTAAAAACAACAACAACAAATTAAGCAAAATAGAAGCCTGGGGTTATATACACGCATCGGGGGGAGGAGGGTGTCTTTCTGTTGTGCAGGTAAAGTGGAAGCAGCACTTACAGTTGACTAAATAGGAATTTCCTGAAGACAAAGAAGCATGAATTCTTATTATTGTATAATTTTTAGGCACCTTCTAAAAGTTCAAGGGAAGGTTTTTAATGAGATTACGTAAAAAGATATTTTTAAATTATACAGGCAACAAATGTCCCCCTCCCCCTTTAAGTACCGCTCTTGATATTGAAATTAAGGCACCCTGCCTTGAAGAGAGACTTTCCTATCAAAAGTTACGAAAAAGTTACGTTTTTAGGAGTTTGGACGTTGCGAAATTTTTTGGTCTGGTGGCAACCCTTTCAGTTGGTTTGATGGGGGTTCTAAGGTACTCGAAGGTATTTATTCTGAATATTATATGGTGGAACAGTTTGTAACTTGGGAAGAAGAGGTCAGTTTTCCATATGAACCCAAAATTGGCATAAAAAGGCATCGTTCCACATTTTTGGACGCTTCGAAATTGAAATTGCATTATTACAAACTGACTATTTCCTGAAATTCAGAGCTGAGAACTTACAGGTTAATTTTTTTTTCTAACACAAGCTAGGGGTCTCTAGCTCCAGAAAACAAAATTTTAAGCATTATTGTGTGGATTTTCACTTCTTTTCGTGAAATTTTTCAAAACGAACTTTCGAAACGAAATTTCCCGAAACAAATTTTACTTTCAGATATTCCAGATTAATTTGAAGAATTTGTGTCCTCGTATATATCTCTGCCTAGAGTTTCTTAACGCATTTAAAGCCTCCCAGCCATGCAAAAAAAAAAAACAGAGAAAATGGAAGAAAAAAAACTTTTTTCGGAACAGAAAAAATCACTGGCTATTAGAAGCCAGGAGATTTGACTCAATCTCTTAAAAAATCTATCAATCAAAGTTGTCACTTCAACTGAGCTAATTATTTTATCAAAAAGACGAAAAAATTGCCTGGCTCAGACACATATAAGTGTCTCAGCAATTATTGCTTCACGGTGCTGTAAATTATGCAACAGGACTTCACGGTACTGCAACTTATGTTGCAACCTAGAAATTTCTAGCAACGATAACGAATTGGATGAACTTGTGGCGTCCTAATGTGCTTATATTATGCTTTTTTCACGGTCCTAATGTACAAATACTTAGTCCAAGTTTGTTTCTAAAGTATTATATTTTTATCTTACTTTGGTATATTTCATTAGGATTGAGCGTCAGAGAAACATATCAGAAGAATAGTAGGTAGGGGGTATATCATACAAGTAACGTATTTAATGCCCTTCTCTAACTCTTTGTAGGGGTGTGTAGGAACAACTCCATTAAAATAACACATATAAACGGGTATGGCACACAACCCTGCTTACTCTTAGCTCTACGCACTTATCTGCTTCACCACAAACAATAATTCTAACCATTGACTCAGATACTTTCTACCAATAAAACACAATTCAAGAGTAAAACAAGCCTTTGAAATTATTTATTCAACATACATATTTTAAGCAAAACAATTCCTAGACAGTACCAAACAATCATAATCAACTAACACAGGGTAATGTACCTTTTACTGGCCTCCTCCTTTTTAGTCTGAACTATGTCATCGACGTAGATTTTAGCGATTTGTTTTAGAACTTTTTGATGTTTTGCTGTTTTCGGCTCTGCCTTGAGAGTGCCACTGGTGACATCTACTTTGGGGTAATTAAAATTAGATATCGTGCTCTCCACATAAAACCTGTGGACTTTCCAAATTTTTACTGCCTGCCCTTTATAATTGTGTATACTTAAGTTTTAACAAATTGTTGGTCAAACTGCCTTTGATTGACATTTTAGGTCCTCTTAAGGTAAAAACGATGTAACTTTGAATCTACCAATAAAATATTCGTCTAAGGAAGTCTTTGGGTTAGTTTAATATCAATACAACCCTAGGGAGCTAAAATAGAGTCCAGGTTGTTGGAAATTAGAATTCAACCTCTTAAAGCCAAAACTGCGTTTCTACTTCAGTATTTGGTACATCACCTCATCAGATTGTTGATAAAGTTATAATTTCAGTAAAATTAAGCAGGAATAATGTTAACTGGCCACTCACACTAGTTAGGAAATTTAAGTTAACATAACTATTATAACATAACAGGAAATTAAAGATTTAAAAAATACGCTAAAACCTGGTTAAGCTCGAAATGTAATGTTGGTTTTAAAATTATCAGCAAATTATTGATTTATTCGGTTCATCGCAGCCCACTTAGAGATATCTTATAAACTTACATAATTATTAAATCATTTACATTTGGCTCTACGTTTTAAATTGTTTTATGAATAATTTCATAATTAATGTAGTTTTTTTCGATTGTATTTGCTACCCTTCTGAGTATTACTCCCATGAAATTATTAAACACGAAAACACGACCCAATGTTTATTGAAGAAGGCTCCCCCTCCCGGAAAATGTTCCCATTGTGCCTGTGTTTACAGTAGAAGATTCTTCAATAAAGAAATTCCCTAGCTAGAAATATTCTCCCTCAAACAATCCCCCGCTAATAGAAATTATAACATTTTCCTAGAATCTAGTCCTACCGAGTAACCCAATCTAACAAAAAATCACATATTAATATTGTCCAACATTGAGGAACTCCCAGCTACCAGGCCTTCTAATACACTCATACAAATGAGAAAAAAATTATCCACAGTTAATTAATTACCCACCTTCTTGTATTGAGAAATATATAACAAAATCTTTCCTTTTCTTTACCCGAATTTTTAATAAAAACGCCTTTGGAAGTGTTTTATGTTTGACTTCTTTTTATTCACAATTTTTGCAATGTTGATTTGATTGTTTGATTGTTTTTTTGACGAATTGCATGGAAATATGACATTTTTTCAAGAAATGTAAAAATCTTTAAACTTGAAATGCGGGAGCTATGTATGAACCAGGAAAATAAATGCGGGTCACAACTCAAAAACATCTTTTTTAGTTCATTAAAAACGTTAAAACATTAAACGACGTTTTAACACGTTTAACGCCCATGAAACGCTTTTTAACACAGCATTCAAAGTGTTTTTTTAATTATACTTAATGATCAATTGTTAGTAAAGAGAATTTTTGGGCAAATTTTTCTTGACATCAAATCCAAATTTATAACAATTTACGTGATGAAAAAAAAGAGGACATACCGTTTTTTTAAAAAGATTTTAAGGTTTTTGAAAACTGAATATGCCATAACCCAAACAAGAAAGTGAAAAAGAATCTGACTGATCGATAGAAGTTGCTTCATTTAAGGGGATGGAGCATGAATTTTATCAGGAAATCAGAAATTTTGGAAAAAAAGGAAAAGTTTTAAATGTCCAAAGATCAATAAATTAAGAGAAAACGAATTGGATCAATCACTAGCACTTTTTATGTTTTAAAGGATGGAGCACACATCTTTCTTTTCCAAAATTGGTCACATAGCGCCTATCGAATTTGCTTCGAATAAATCTTTATAAGCAGCTTATTATGAGCTTAACTTGAACTTAAGAGGCATTATTTAAGTAGAACATTGACTAACTAAAAGCAAATATTAAATGCTGACAGCACTATACATAACAAATGCAATCTAAAAACACAGTAAGCACAATATTGCATAACACTGAAAACACTGAATTAATCATATTTTGAAGTCTCCTTTGAACAAAATTGAAAACAGTGTTGTCGCGCTTTGAAAAAACTCGCTAAAATAAAAATACGAAGTTTACACCCAAGCAACTAAAATCAACGAATTCAGGATACGTATTGATTACTAACTATAATATTACCGGTTTCAAGATGAATTTTAGACATTATGACTATGATATAAACCATATTTTTACGCTTCAGACTTTGAAATTATTCTGTAAAGTAACAAAAATAATATTTTATGGTTTATTTAGTTTTACAAAACATAAGTTTCTGTATATATTAGGCCTTTACCAGTTCTTGCAAATCATGTGTAAACATAAACACAATAATGTTTCTCAAGAGTTCTGGCTGAGGAAGGGTGATTTAGGGTCAGGGTTCTCTCTGGCAGCAAGAAAACATCAGCAAAATACTACCAAAATCCAAAAAGTCCCAGAAAGGATTTTTTCGCCGTGTATTTCAAAGTTGTAGTGCACAGCTACCATAACCTTTGTGCTCTCTAAACTGCTAATAACAGCATAAAGTGCAAAATAAAAAAATCAGTAGTGGCAACCCAGGTTTGACTTTGTAATCTCTGCCACGGATCAGGGAAAACGTCAGAAATACCGTTTTTCATGCGATCTTAGCAACTGCTATTGGCGGAAGTAATTTAGCAAATGTTAAAAATCCCCAGAAATCAGTTAACAAAACCCTGATTAGTTAAGGCTAGAAACTTTCAACAGAATAGCGACCCTTGATGCACTCAGACAAAACCAAGGCTCTCAATAATGGGGCGTTCTTCCTTCCCATCAGCACACATATTCACCTCAACAAGGGTGTCAATACTGTTTGCTGAAATCCCCTGAAGAATTCTCTGACCAGTGATCGACTTAAAGTGTATATTTAATTCCGTCAAACTGGGGAAATTACGAAATTCAGTGTTTCATCTATCTCAGGTACTATACATTTTTCAGGCACTGTACAATTCTCATTTTTATGATAATCGGTAAAATTTTCTGAATTCAGCATGATTTTTTCATCATTTATTTTAGGCTTTTCTAAATTTTTTATGCCTTTAGCTGTTGGAAAACTTTTACTTTCACTTCGTGTAACAGATATATTAATAATGCGACTTGCGTCTGGTGACAAAATTTTGCCTTCTTGGTTATTATACTTCTTGCCACTTGGGAGTTGAACTTTACAATCAACAGACGGGGATGTAAGCTCAAAACAATTCATTGTTCGAAAATTCGTTGTTCTCACTAAATTCGGGCTTTTTAAATCGTCCATAACAACCATCCTTTGATTAAATTTCATTTGGTCGATTTTATCTTCGATATTTCGAGGACTTTTATTCTGTCCCTCTTGAAAAAATCGTTCACGATTTTCGGCTATTATTTGCTTAACTGGTGAAACACACCGTTCAGGTGAAACGACCTTTTGTGGACTCACCGTTGCAATAAAGGGTGGAGATATTTGCTTCTGTGGAGATAGAGATGGCAGTACATGTTGTACGTTAGGAGACTTGCGATTGCTTAACTCATATTTATTGGCATTTTTGTATGAATCACTCCGAGCTAAAGCTATCTTCTTTGGTCGTTCAGCAGACTCACAAACGGAGGGCAAGGCGAACGATTTTACATTATCAACTGCCAATTTTCTACTTCTCGGAGTTGAAAAGTCACGCATAGGACTGCGACGATCGGAGTTGACTGAACGACTATCACTTGGTGTTGGCGAGTTTTCGATTGGGAGAGCTGAATCGACTATTCTGATCGGGCATTGATGAATACTGCGAGTCAAAGCTCCGAGTTGGCGAAACTGGTTGCTTTTGGGTGCTTTGTATTTCGGTGTCCAATCTTTCATCAAGCTCCCGTAGGTGCCTCAGCGCTGAACGTCTACCAAGGGATGAAGCTCTGCTAGAGGTCTCGTCAAGAGACTGTCGCGCTGAGCTTAAGATGGCACTCTTTCGAGAGATCACACTTCGTTCGTCGGATGAATGGGCTTCAGTTTCGGAAGGCCTGTGAAGGGAAGAGGGTCGGCGATGTTCTTTCGGTATAAATATGTCCTTAACATGTGGTCGAACTTGTGATCGACTTCGTCGATTAACAGTCGAACTTGAACGTACCTGTAATAAAAATCCGTTAAATATTTATAGGTAAATACTTGCAAGGTGTTTTGCCTTCTGATTGAAATTACTTAGTCATTTAAGGAATCCATGGTAATCTAGCTTATTTGGAAATAAATTATTAGGTATTTCCTTTACACCAAAGAGAAACTATGTTAAAAAATAAACCAAATATAAAATAAAAACCGAAACACAGGCATATTATTTGCAAAATATTTAAAAAACTACAAAAATATTGACATATTCCATCCTAAAGAACCATGCTAAGTATGTTTCTGCTTGACTGTAATATTTTCCGACCAATACCTAGAGAAATAACCATTTCACTTTTTATTTTATTTTTTTAGAGTAACAGACATACAGCTACTAGTTTTTCAGTCAATCTTGAAGAAAGATACGAGATATGTGCAACGGGCTTTGTACGCATTTGACTTATATCCTTAGTTTAGACCCGGGAAACCACTTATACCACACTTTGTGGTATTCTACCACTGAACTACCACACTTATACCATGATTCTAATTGAAATTTCGTGTACATTTTGTACAATAATGTTGTTATTGAACCGCTGGCAAACATAAAATGCAGCAAGCTTCTAAGATTATAAATAACAAACTGAAATTAGAAAATTTTTGAAATTTTAAACAAAAATTAAAAGGAATGAAGATTATATTCATATTCCTTCGTCTTTAGATACCGTAAAGTAAACCAAATTAACTAATTAATACAAATACCATTAAAAAAATAATAACAAAAAAGCCTCCAACCATATTATAAAATTCGTATTTGATGTTCTCCCCTTAAGGAGAGTTCGGAGTGAGGTGGATTTCTGCCCACTTTTTAAGCCTCAAAAATTTGTAGGTAAATTTTTAGGCTTTGTAGTGGATTTCTTCACACAATAAGTCTAAAAAATATACCGTCTCTCGTTAGCATCCAGGCCTGGAAATAGGTGACTGTTTATAATGAAAATTATTCAAAATATTTAATTAGTATATATCTGAATGGTTTTCGGCATTCAGATAAAAATATTTTTATAAATTTTACGATGAATCAATGGTAACCTAAATTATTTAAAAATATATTGCAGGAAATTAATTTGCAACCCTATGAAAAGAAAATGTGAAAAAAAGGCACATTGTAAGGAAAACATTAGAAAAACTACAAACATTGACACTTCAGAGGGAGGTGGTGTTCTTAAGAAAAACACCTTATGAAGATAATAATAATGGTGAAATTCAACCAAGTGATGACGCTCTCTCGTCAAGAAGAAGAAGAGTCTCGTCAAGAGATTGTCGTGCTGAGTTCAAGAAGGCACTCTTTCGAGAGATCAAACTTCATTGGTCAGATAAGTGGGTATCAGTTTCGATGGGAAGGGAAGAAGGGAATTCCTTTCAGGGTCGATGATGGCCGGACAACTATGCCCACCTAGATAAAAAAAAATGCACAGAAGCAAGCCAAACCTTCTTCCAGATGAGTATGTTACCGTGAATGTCCGAAATACCTTTTTTTCTCCTTGGGTTTAGTCAGCGTCGCCAGTCAACTTTTTTTTAATTTAATGCAAGGTTTGATGATGACAGGTTAGGCTAAGTTTTTAACCCATTTCTGAGACTTATAACAAAATTTAACCTTAATTAACATAATCCAATTTTAAGTTTTACCCTAGGACTCAAAAAGTTGACTAGGACTGAGAAAGTATATACATTTCTATCAAGCGACTTGCAAAGTAAAAAAATCGACTCCTGTTAGAATGTAGCTTAACATTTCGAACTTAAAAACATACAAGACTCTTAAAAAAGGATATTCTGAGCACAGTCATTAAATATTTACTTAAGGGATGTTGTCTTTCTGATGATCATACAAATACTGATACGATACATCGATTTGCTCAGAATTATGCTTTTAGGATCATATCATAATACTATTGTTTATTTAAGCGCACCGTATCAACTTCCGGTGATAATTAAAAGTCTATTTTCGTTTTCCTCGAAATCAAACTATATGTATTAAAATTTAAGGTACAAGTATTGCCATCTATTTTGGTGAAGCACGTTTTTTGCGACGTTTTTCTGGGCTGTCATATCTTCTATAACGTCAGCTGACGTTAATTCTTATTTAAAAGCTGGGAAATTAAACGCTTCAAGGATTATACAAACTTAGAAAATTATATGAAAACATGGTGTATGGCCTGATTAAAATTATATTACATAGTGATTATATATCTAATATATATGGAAGTTAGGAATTTCGTGATATTTCCCATCGAGACTTGAGAGGGTAGTATGAGAAATCTTGAAAGTAGAAGTGCGCAAAAATTGGAAAAAACAATCTTCACACTCTAGAACAATCGAACTAGAATAGAAAGAAAAATAGAAAAAACACTCTCGAACTTTCGAAGTCGAGAAGCGAAATAAGGTTGGACTGGAACGCAACCACAAAAGAATTTATTTTATCTCTATTTTTACTTTTGCTTTACATTGGGTTTCAGATAAAAAAAACAAATTCTGCGAAAAAAGTACAATTGGCATAAAAGGATAGGCCATAAAACGGCTATCCAGTTTTATCTTATCTTAAAAATCTATTACTTTTTATCTTATTCCTATTTATTCGAAATTCCTATTTATCTTAAAAATCTTATGTTTTATTGTGGAGATGATTAATTCTACGTGTCACTTTTCGAATTTTTACAGCCTAAAGAGTACTCTACACAATAAAATAAGAGGATAAATTTCCAGCCTATCCTTTTATGGCCTTCCAGCCTATCCTTTTATTCCAGCCTTCTTTTTTCCAGCCGATCTCAGGCATAACTATCTAGTCCTCGTGAGTTATATTAAATCAGAATAGTTTAAAAAAGAGAATCAGAGAATTTCAGAGAACTTCTGATTAGAAAATGACTTCAGTTTGGTAGAGGCAGTGGGGCTTTGGCTCCTTAACATTTTTTACACTTTCATTGAAAGAAATAGAAAAAGAAATTACCCCCCACCCCTTTATTTTGAAAGATATTTTCTACCCTCTCCTTCCTGATTTCCCTGGATTGACGCCACTGATGTTGCATCTAAATAAACTTGGACTAGTTCAAATCAAAATCTAATGAACTAAACCAAGCTCATTTATAGTTTTCTAGTTCTATAGGGAACCCTGCACTGTCAGTGGCTCTAGCTGTTCTTAGCGGAACGAAACCGCACATTAAATTTAATTGGTACATTCTACCAAGTTGAAAAATATGCGGTATGTTATCCTCTCTTTTTCAGACACGCAAACCTGTGGCTCTGATTTTAAAACTACTCAAGATTAAGATTAGACACGAATTTGAAATAAAAGTAACAACAAGCTATTTTGTCATAATGCAATGTCACTGAAATGTATACTTTGAGCTCTTTGTACCTTTCTTTTTAAACGTAAATGACTAATTGCTAGTCAAGAAAATTGTCGTCTCGTTATACTTATTTGAGTGTCATAAAGCCAAATCGATTAAAAATAATCGATTAAACAGTTAGGCAAAAGGAGAAACCGATGAAAGGAGTTCGACTCTGGAAGAAAATTCAACGCCATCTAAAGTTTTTTTGCAAAATTAAAGGCTAATTACAGCTAATTATAAATATAAATAAAGATATTGGTTGTATTCAGTGGCATAATTTCGTCAAAATCCAAGGGGGGGGGGGGGAAGTTGGAGCCAAATTTTTCAAATAAAGTGAAAATGACAGCGAAGACTGAAAAATGAGCCATATAGTAACAAAAAAGGTAAAGATATAAATAAAGAAAAGACCCGTTTCAGTGGATGCTTAAATTATGCAGGCTTATTTTAATTTTGACAAAATTTTTGGAAAAAATAAATTTCAGGTGGGGTGGGGCAAACTGCAGTTTGGAAGGGGCAGTTGGCCCCTCGACTCTTCTTGCCCCCCCCCCCTCCCCTATAATATAGAACTTGTTTTTATTATTTGTGTCTATATTTATTTCGCTATTTTATTTAGTCACTTTTTTAAATTATTTTTTTGTCTTATACACGGGTATGAGTTTGACGTACCGTATTCATACTTCGGAGGTTTTTTTTAACATATAAAAATATTTAATTTTAAATTTACCTGAAGGACGTTAATAGCACCACAATTTTCCGGCAGGGTTCCCGGTGGACAAGTTTGCACTGCTACTGAATGTGAATGCAGCACAGGCCCTGATTCTATCCATTCTGGAGGCGGAAATTGCGCTGAAAAGCTGGAAATATTATTTTTCCGTCGGCTAGAAGCAGCTCGTTTGAAAATCCGGCTCAATAGAGACACTTTATCTGAAAAGAAAAAAAATCATTAAAATAAAATATAAATAAGCTGACTAACAGTATTGCAAAGGCATATACAACCCAGGGTTATATGTTATCTTCTGCCCTTTCACGATCGACACTGATATAGAAGATATGACAACACAGAAAATTAGCCAAGACTTGTTTCTCCAATAGATGGCAATTCTTGTTTTCTTAGTTTTAATATTCACAGTTTGATTTCGAGGAAAATATAAATTGAGTTTTAATTAAAAGTGACACTTGTTCGCAAAAAAGTAAATATCTAGTGACAATTGTTGACAAAAAAAAAAATCTAGTGACACTTGCTGATAAAAAAAAAAACAATCATCTAGTGAGACTTGTTGAAAAAACCCAACATCTAATGACAATTGTTGACAAACAAGCCAACATCTAGTGACACTTGTTGACAAACAAGCCATCATCTAGTGACACATGTTGACAAAAAAGCCAACATCTAGTGACACTTGTTGACAAAAAAAAAACAACATCTAGTGGCACTTATTTAAAAAAAAAGCCAACATCTAGTGACACTTGTTGACAAAAAAAAACAAAATCTAGTGATACTTGTTTAAAAAAAACAACAACTAGTGACACATGTTGACAAAAAAGCCAACATCTAGTGACACTTCTTGACAAAAAAGCCAACATCTAGTGACACTTCTTGCCAAAAAAGCCAACATCTAGTGAAACTTGTTTAAAACAAGCCATCATCTAGTGACGCTTGTTGACAAACAAGCCAACATCTAGTGAAACTTGTTGACACAAAAGCCATCTTCTAGTGACACTTGTTGAAAAAAGCCATCATCTAGTGACACTTGTTGAAAAAAATCCGTCATCTAGTGACACTTGTAGAAAAAAAAAGCCAACATCTAGTGACACTTGTTGACAAAAAAGCCTTCATCTAGTGACACTTGTTGACAAAAAAAGCCATCATCCAGTGACACTTGTTGACAAACAAGCCAACATCTAGTGACACTTGTTGACAAAAAAGCCATCTTCTAGTGACACTTGTTAAAAAAAGCCATCATCTAGTGACACTTGTTGAAAAAAAGCCGTCATCTAGTGACACTTTAAGGAAAAAAAGCCAACATCTAGTGACACTTGTTGACAAAAAAGCCTTCATCTAGCGATACTTGTTGACAAAAATCAAACATCTAGTGACACTTGTTGATAAAAAAGCCTACATCTAGTGACACATGTTGACAAAACAACCAATATCTAGTGACACTTGTTGACTAAAAAGCCAACATCTAGTGACACTTCTTGCCAAAAAAGCCAACATCTAGTGACACTTCTTGCCAAAAAAGCCCACATCTAGTGACACTTCTTGCCAAAAAAGCTAACATCTAGTGACACTTGTTGATAAAAAGCCTACATCTAGTGACACATGTTGACAAGACAACCAATATCTAGTGACACTTGTTGACTAAAAAGCCAACATCTAGTGACACTTCTTGCCAAAAAAGCCAACATCTAGTGACACTTCTTGCCAAAAAAGCCCACATCTAGTGACACTTCTTGCCAAAAAAGCTAACATCTAGTGACACTTGTTGATAAAAAGCCTACATCTAGTGACACATGTTGACAAGACAACCAATATCTAGTGACACTTGTTGACTAAAAAGCCGACATCTAGTGACACTTGTTGACTAAAAAGCCGACATCTAGTGACACTTCTTGCCAAAAAAGCCAACATCTAGTGACACTTCTTGCCAAAAAAGCCCACATCTAGTGACACTTCTTGCCAAAAAAGCTAACATCTATTGACACTTGTTGACAAACAAGCCAAATTTTATGAATGGTTATGTTTTTCGTTGACTTCAAAATCGCAAATGCACTACAGAAGCAGAAAAATGAAAAAGGCAGATTAACCGCAAAGACAGAAAAACCACTGCTCTAAGCTCCAATCTGTTCTGATTTCACAAAAATTCGCCTTACGTTTTCACTCTGATTGGTTAATCAGAAAAAATACGTTTGAAAGCTGAACGTAGCTCAACTCCCCAAATAAGAAACTGGATACGATATTGGTGCAGTAGCCGTTCGTAATGTCGTTCTAATACACAAGTATGGCTATAATGTTGCTTGGAAGTATATACAAATCTGAATGATGACCAAGTAGAGAAAACAATAGCCATGACCAGTGTTGCCAACTCTTTGAAATAAACTGTACCAGTTTTCCGAATAAAATTGTACCAAAAGAGCTTAATTTGCACCGTCTGAATAACAGGTTCATAATTTACCGTAACAAGACGGAAATTTTCAATAAGCTAAAATGAAAAGAGATATCTGAGTCGGGAATGAGCAAATAAAACCAAAATGTGCTGGAAAAATTGTGTTGTACCAAAATATTTCCGAATGTGCCGAATTGTACCAGGACCTCTAAGTTGTACCAAAAACGTTACAAATGTACCGCGTTGGTAACGCTGGCTATGACTCAAAAATTAACTTCCTGTTAATTATTTCATAGAGTTTACAATACCCCCCACCGTGCACTTTGGAGAAAGAAGGGAGAATTAGAATAATTCGAGATGCCTTGATTTAAGTCAAACAGGTTTAGAAGGTAGGACCGATCAAATACTTCAAGTCGTTCCAGATTCCATGCTGAAGCACAGAAGATACTAGACCATACGACCAACTTAAAGAGCGTGGAAAAAAGACCATAAATATATAGAGAGCAGTAAATATATAAAGAACCAGCAAATAGAAGTCCATGAAGGATTGTAAATAATTACTGAGACGACATTAGCTAATCATGATTAACGAAAGAATCGTAAAGAAGAGAGAAACGAGGATAATAACAACCAGTTAAAAAAAACAGAGGGGACTATGCAAATATTTTGGTCAACACCTCAGCTTGACCGTCTTCAGGTAAATAATGAAAAAAATGTACAGATAAAAATCCAAACGACTTAAGACAAACACGGAAACTAAAATAAGGAAAGAACCCTTTCCAAGCAACGATGAAAGGGTAGAGTTACCCTTTCATTGTTGCTTTGAAAGGGCCTGGCTTATAAAGAGCCAAAAAAATTTAATATTTGAAGTGCAAAAAAAATTTTTAAAGGAAAAACTGATTGTATATTCTTGGAAATAGAAAAATGTAAAGGACAAGGAAATATAAGCAAAGAGTATGCATGAAATGCAGCAGTAAGGAGCCAGAAAATCCTATAGTATGAGCATTCAGAAAATATTAAGCCTCAAATAAAGATTAGACAAAAGGCCAAAAACTCTAAAAGCCAACATATTTCAGCTGAGGAAATTCAAAACGTTGTATGTTACACAACATAATCTTTTACTGGAAAGCAAAAAAAAAATGCTGTTTTTTTTGTAAGTTGCTGCACCAGCTGTTGTGCGGTGTTTTTTTCTTTTTTTTTAAGTTTGACTTTTTGTAATAATTATTTAAGAAAGACTGCTCACTATAACCGCTGAATTTGAATGCCTATATTACGTATGTGAGACCTCTACTCGAATATGCCGTCGCTGTCTGGGGACCTTTTGTCCAGAGCACCCACTACCTTTGCGATGACCTTGAATCTTTGCAGAAACGAGCTGTTAACATAATCGTTGGTAACAGAAGTGACGACTACAACAAACTCTTGCAAGAACTGAACCTTGAATCTCTCAGCGACAGACGATTATCACTGATCATGTCCCTCGGCAAGTCACTGCTATCTTCGCCCCATCACAGACTGATCCTCCCACCTGATGCTCCTGTTAACCAAAGAACCAGATCCCAGTCGAAGCTACAACCCCCTGTCTGCAGGACCAACCGCTACAAAAACACGTTTGTCCCCTTTTTCGTTGAAGCATACAACAAGACTTAGTGTTATTTGAATTCACGTGTTAGTGTTTTTATAGTGTTATTTGTATTTTTTTTCTTCTCATATTGTTGTAAAGACGACATAAATTAGCCATGGCTACGCTGTTCGATCTTAATAAACCTATGTCTATGTCTATGTCTATGAATAAAAACTATTTCTAAAATCTTTAAAACTTTAGTGTAAATTTCTGTTCGTTTTAAGTTTTAATGTTGATCCTTAATTTAAGTTGAAATTTTCTTGTTTTTTATGTAATAAAGTTACAAATCGTAACTTATCCTTTACATTCAAAATCACTGTTCCTGAAATTTTGGGTTTACCATGCAGAGCCTCTCAAATCTCTGCTGCTCTCAACAACATGCTCTGTGAAATAAGTCCTCCGTTAGATGTGTATAATTTATATTTTAAGGATGCTGAACGTAAATCAGGAATTGCGAAAATACTGTTTAATCAACTTTTGTAACAGTTTTTTTCTTTTATGAATTTAAGTGGTTAAGGCTTAAAAAAAAGTTTAACTGTCCTTGCAATTTTGTCAATACGAGTAATTAATTTTGATCATATCCATGTTCGTACCAAGGGGGAGTGATGTATTATTTGAGCACACCTCTGGAAATTTTTGTCCGACTAACACAAAAATAACAAAAATACATACAAACAAATTTTCGCACTCAAAGCCTAGCTAGTCACTAATCTTTTTTTGCAAACCCCATCCTCATTTTTTATCCGCTCCCGCCCCCGAAGAAAAATCAACGTAAGGTCTTGTATGACACAAAAAATATTCACAGAGCAATGAATGCAACGAAAAATCTGGTTAGATCTTAAAATTAATCGAAAATTTTGGATTAAGAGGTCTAAAATAATAAACTTATTTGTCATATATTTACTTATTATCGCAGACAAACTATCAATTTACTTATGAAAAATATTTTTTTTCCTTTTTTGACTCTAGTCTAATTACCATGGAAACAGTTCTCTGTGAAAAGTAACCCTTTTTGTTCGTGTAGTTACTCATGCAAATAAATGGTCATTTGTATTTGTAAATTCATTACGGTAAGTTATGACAACAGTGACCACAGTTTCTTTATTAAGCGAAGCATGAAGATTTTTTTTTTATTTGCTTCAGTCTAATTACCATGGAAATACTAAAGATGCGTCTGGGTTTTTTTTTTTTTTTTTTTTTTTTTTTTTTTTTTTTTTTTTTTTTTTTTTTTTTTTTTATGAATACGTCTTCGCTCCCGTGTGCATTTAGGAGTACAAAATTTCTTCTGCACACTTAGTACACTTCCTCCGAGTTACGCCTTTCCATGCTAAGCTGTATAAACTTAGCCACATATTTCTGTCACGCGCATTCTCTAGGGCTCTATGGCAAATTTAGTAGGGCTCTACGGTAAATTTAGTAGGGCTCTACTGTAAATTTAGTAGGGCTCTATGGGAAATTTAGTAGGGCTCTATGACAAATTTAGTAGGGCTCTATGGGAAATTTAATAGGGCTCTATGGCAAATTTAGCAGGGCTATATGGCAAATTTCTGGCACGCAAACTTGTTCGAGCTAACGTTTCTGTTTTTAAATGGGCACCTTCTTGATTTCAAAAAATGTTTTACTGTATCTTTTGACAAAAATTATGTTCGCTGAAACAAACTTGAGTTAGGAAAATCAAATTATATAGCCTACAGCCAATTCATTTAGAATGGCAAAAAAAACTGCCAATTTATCTTTTTTTTTCGATAAACTAAACTTTTTTCTTTTTTTAGCTTCACTCCAATTACTAGGGATAGACTGAATTAGACACGTACGCAAGAGGGGGAGGGGGATATATAGATATATATATATATTTATATATATTTATATATATATATATATATATATATATATATATATATATATATATATATATATATATATATATATATATATATATATTATATATATATATATATATATATATATATATATATATATATATATATATATATATATATATATATATATATATATATATATATATATATATATATATATATACATATATATATATATATATATATATATATATATATATATATATATATATATATATATATATATATACATATATATATATATATATATATATATATATATATATATATATATATATATATATATATATATATATACATATATATATATATATATATATATATATATATATATATATATATATATATATATATATATATATATATATATACATATATATATATATATATATATATATATATATATATATATATATATATATATATATATATATATATATATATATATATAATATATATATATATATATACGCATATATATATATATATATATATATATATATATATATATATATATATATATATATATTATATATATATATATATATATATATATATATATATATATATATTTATAGAAGCTCCAGTGTGGAATCAATTGCTATAGAAATACAAAAGATATGCAAGATTTGTTATTTTGGTTTTTACTGTTGTTTTTTGTTTCTACATTTTCTTAACAAAAATCCTAACGGTATTTCATGGCATTTATTTTCAGGAATTTACTATGATATACTATCACGGAAGAGATCATAGTCTGTTCAATAAAATAAAACAGACTTTACCTTTTGTTGTTGATTCCTGGCACGGATCTAATTGTTCAATTGAAACGTCGGAGCTCAGACAATGATCAGGTTGGAGGCTGGTTTCCATCAGCTTTTTTGCTTTACTTGGTGACAGTCTTAGTGATCCGCCAAGTTTCTATAATATAAACAGTTAGATTACATTTAACTCAATAGATATTTCAAAAACCAGTTGTTATGTTTATTAGCTTAATTTTCGTGCAGCAGAACTAATCAAGTGGAATTCTATTGTGTCTCCGGAGATATGGGATAACATGATTGGCTCAAATTTCACTAACACAAACCAATGAAACTAAAGCACACTTTTTACCATGGAACAAGGCCGTATTCAGGGGGGGGATACCCTCTTTGAACCCCCCCCCCCGAAATTTTTGACCGAGTCGAAAATTAGTCTAAAAAATACCTGTAAAGACAAAACCTTAGGATTTTAGACAAAGTCCACGGGAAATAATTGGGTAGACCCCCCCTCCCCCCGAACAAAAATCCTGGATCCGCTCTTGCCATTGAATCATAGGAGAGTAATCGTTCTTCTTATATTTGCTCAGCTCTATATTCTCTGAATAACCCAATATTCTCCCATGCTACTTGGTTGGAATTTTGTCGGATAGTCGCAAATTTTTGGGTAAAAGAATTTATTCGTTCTAAAATGTGGTAAGCTTTACCAAGCTTGTAGCCCTAAACATTATAACAACTTAAGACAACGCTCAAACAAACTCTATGGAGACATAAATGAGAAAAGGCAGATCCTAATTCGTTAAAATATTGCAAGTTGCCACCCTCAATCACCTAAACTAGATAAAATGTGAAAATTCTTGTGTTCTCAAAACAATCTTCTTGGAATACGCTTATTGAGATAAGATAAAGGATGCGAGATATTACGAAAAGAAAAGAAAAAATTTGTATTAGGCTAGAACTAAGAAAAGTTGAAGTTCTTATCATAGTTTAACTGGATGTTTCAGTAAGTCACTCGGAAAATAATTCAATGTTACTGTCCCCTGTGTCCGTATATGATGTTGCAGTAAGTCTGTATGCAATACTGTGAGACCCCCCCCCCCTATGTCCCTATGCGACGTTGCACTATACCCCGTATGTCTCTATGCGGTGTTGTAGTATTCGGGGTATCTGTGTTGTCTGGAATGACCAAAGAAAAAGTAAAATGCGGATTTAGCAAAAGCGGCCCGAAAGTACAGCGAGGGTTCCTATTCCAATCCATCGAATTATCTAAACACGCCAAGAACCAAGTAACTGAGGAACATCTTCATTCGACGGTGCGATCCTGTTGGGAATGATTTTCCCGTGGACGATATCACTGAAAAAGTATCTGGTATCTGCTGATCAAAAAAAGACACTACAGACAATTACAGCCTCAAAGTGGGACAAGGAAAAGGACTAGCGGCAGGTCATACACTAGGGAGTATATGGTGCCGTGAATCTAGGAAAAAACAATTATATATTAGATGTGAAAAATAAATTTGACATGAAGATTGATTTGAAGAAGATAATTTTATCTTTGAGAGGGGGGGGGGGGTTGCCCCTCTAGGTCTTACCTGATAGTTACGTTTTACGACAAAATGCATACAGGAAATAGCCACCACACTCAAGTTCTTGGTCTGATAGAACCGGTTTCTTTCTGTATTAATTAAAAAAACTTTTTCCACAAAATAAGTTTTTCAAAGAAAAGTAAAGAACTCCATTAAACAAAAAATGAGCAAAAATAAAATCAAATAATCTTCCAAGCGTGAAACTACCACAAATCAGCATCGATAAATAAATGAAACCCAAAACGAACAGAAATTACAATAAATAACCGAGTCAAACTCAAAGCTAGTAGAAATTAACATAAGTTGGGTGCAAAACCCCTATGCCTTCCCAAGGCCAGAATAAAATTTGCACTTTACTGAAAAATACAAATGAATGTGCATTGTCAGTTTAATATACATATACTGATTTTTGGTAATCAAAATGTTAATATTATTTGATTTATTAACGTTATAAAAGTATAAACATTTATGTTTTTTCAGTAAAGTGCAAATTTTGTTCTGGCCTTGGGAAGGCATAGGGATTTTGCGCCCAACTTATGTTAACTTCTGCTCGTTTTGAGTTTGACTCGGTTATTTATTGTAATTTCTGTTCGTTTAGAGTTTCATTTATTTATCGATGCTGATTTGTGGTAGTTTCACGCTTGGTAGATTATTTGATTTTATTTTTGGTCATTTTTTGTTTAATGGAGTTCTTTACTTTTCTTTGACAAACTTATTTGTGGAAAAAGTTTTTTAAAATTTTCAGCAATTTTTAACAACATACACCCTTTTAAAATCTGGACACACATAGTACTGTTTAATTTAGATTCATACCTCCTCTAGTTGACCTGAAATGGAAAACTTGATAACATTCGCAAAAAAATCTGTTTACTTTCTTTGATAGCTTGGATACACTTACGCTGTTTTGATTTGGTTAAATTTTAATAGCAGAAGAAGCCCCGAAAGTTTGAACATAATACCATCAGTCGTTCTTGGGATACTGCTGAGATGGCTTATTGGGAATTACCATTATCATTTTGCATTTTTTTTAATCTAAAAGGCAATATTTAGTTTTTAAACATAATGGGCAAATGGGAGGGTGGGAGTGGAAGGGGGATTAGTTGCGCTCCAATCACTTTCGACTATTTATTTTCATCGAATGAGCCCTTTTCGAAGTTCCCACGGCAACTCCTTCGATATGAAGTACCCTGGTCTAAACAACAACAACAACAAAAAATAATACATTATACCAACATTGATCTTTACTATAAAAATGTCAAGCCTTCCAATCACTTTCGATTATTACAAAGGGCACTAGGCCTTTCGATTTCCAATCGAATGAGCCCATTTGGAAACGACAACGCTTTCCATAAACACCTTATATGACCCCCAGGTTATAAATTACAACCCTTACCCTAAGGTCTGTTAGGTTGGTTGTCATCCTCTAAGACCAAATTTCCAGAACTTTCAACTACGTTGAACAAAATGGATATCTCAAAATTTTGATTGGATGTGTTTCGGGAAATGGTGGGCGTGAGAGGGGCGGGCGGTAGTCACTCTCCAATCACTTTCAACTATTAAAAATGGCCCTAGCCCTTTCAATTTCCAATCAAATGAGCCATTTTGAAGTTTCTATGTCAAAACTTTCAATTAAAATCTTATATGCCCCCAGGGCATAACTTACAACCCTTGCCCTGAGTGCTGGGGGGGGGGGGTAATTCTCAAAGACCTAATTTCCAGAACTTTCTACTACGTTGAACAGAATGGGTATCTGAAAATTTTGATTGGATGTATTTGGAGGAGTGGTGGGCGTGAGAGGTGGGTTAGTTACCCTAAAATCCCTTTCGACTATTACAAAGGGTACTTGCCCTCTCAATTTCGAAATGAATGAGCCCTTTTGAAGTTTTACGACAACTCTATCTATAAGAACCTTATATGCCCCCAGGGCAGACCTTACAACCTTTGCCCTTGGGGCTCTGGGGGTTTGTCATCCTTAAATATATAATTTCCAGAACTTTCGACTACGTTGAACAAAATGGCTATCTCTAAACTTTGATTGAATGTTTTTCGGGAAATGGTGGGCGTAAGAGGGAGGTTAATTACTCTCCACTCACTTTCAACTATTAAAAAGGGCAATTTCAATTTCCAATGAAATGAGCCTTTTTTGAAATTTCTATAACAACTTTCTATATAAACTTTATATACACCCAGGGCATAACTTACAACCCTTGCACTGAGGGCTCTGAGGGGGTTATCATCCTAAAAGACCTAATTTCAAGAACTTTCAAGTACGTTGAAAAAAATGGATACCTCAAAATTTGATTGGATGTGTTTTGGAAAATTGTGGGTGTGAGAAGGGCGTCAGCCGCTATCACTTTCAACTATTAAAAAGGCACTAGCCCTTCCAATTTCCAATTGAATGAGCCCTTTTGAAGTTTCTACGCTTTCAAAAAAACCTTATATGCCCTCAGGGCACAACTTAAAACCCTTGCCCTGATGGCTGTGGGGGGGGGGGTGTCTTCCTTAAAGACCTAATTTCCAAAACTTTCAACTACGTTGAATAAAATGGCTATCTAAAATATTGATTGGATGTGTTTGGAGAAGAGATGGGCGTGAGAGGGGGGTTAGTTGCCCTCAAATGACTTTTGACTATTAAAAAGGGCACTAGCCCTTTGAACTTCCAATCGAATGAGCCCTTTTTCAAGTTTCTACGACAAAGATTTCAATAAAAACCTTATATGCCCCCTGGGCATAACTTATAACCTGAAGACTTTGGGGGGAGTGTCCGTCTCAAAGGTATAATTTCCTGAACTTTGAACTGCGTGGAACAAAATGGCTATCTCAAAATCTTTATTGGATGTGTTTGGGGAAATCGTGGGCGTGGAAGGGGGGTTAGTTGCTTTTCAATCACTTTCGACTGTTAAAAAGGGCACTAGCCATTTCAATTTCCAATCGAATGAGCCCTTTTTGAAGTTTCTACGACAACGCGTTATATAAAAACCTTATATGTCCCCTGGGCATAATTTACAACCCTTTAACTGAGGGCTGTGGGGGGGGGTTGTCATCCTCAAAGACCTAATTTCCAGAACTTAATACTACGTTGAATAAAATGGTTATCTCAAAGTTTTGATTAGATGTGTTTGGGGAAAAGGTGGACGTGGAAGGGGGTTAGTTGCCCTCCAATGACTTTCGACTATTAAAAAGGGCACTAGCCATTTGCATTTCCGATCGAATGAGCCTTTTATGAAGTTTCTACGACAACGCCTTCTATAAAAAACCTTATATGCCCCCTGGGCAAAACTTACAACCCTTGCCCTAAGGGCTGTGGGGGACTGTCCTCAAAAACATAATTTCTATTTGGAAATTAACTACGCTGAACAAAATGGCTATCTCAAAATTTTTGATTGGATGTGTTTCGGGAAATGGTGGGCGTGGAAGGGGTATTAGTCGCCTTCCAATCACTTTCAACTATTAAAAACGACACAAGCCACTCCAATTTCCAATTGAATGAGCCCTTTTCGAAGTTTCTACGACAACTTCTTCGATACGAAGTGCCCTGCTCTAAAGGAAAAAATTAATAAATAATAAATTGTGCCAACATCGTTCTTATATGCCCCCAGGGCATAAATTAAAACCCTTGCCCTGAGGGTTGGGGGGAGTGTCCTCTTTACTTAGGCCCCGTTTCTTGTCTCGTTCTCAAGTGTCCCCGTTCTTTACTTAGGCAGCACGATCGCGCTGCCTATAATTTATACAACCACTTTCTATATAAACCTTATATGCCCCCAGGGAAGAACTTAGAACCCTTGCACTGAGGGCTCTGAGGGGGGTTATCATCCTATAAAAACTAATTTCCAAAATTTTCAACTACTTTGAACAAAATGGATATCTCAAAATTTTGATTGGATTTGTTTGGGGAAAATGGTGGGCGTGAGAGGGGCGTTAGCTGCTATCCAATCACTTTCAACTATTAAAAAAGGCACTAGCCCTTTCAATTTCCAATTGAATGAGCCCTTTTGAAGTTTCTACGACAACGCTTTCAATAAAAACTTTATATGCCCCCAGGGCATAACTTACAACCCTTGCCCTTTTGGCTGTGGGGGAGTGTCCTCCTCAAAAACATATTTTCTACATAGAAACCAACTACACTGAACAAAATGGCTATCTCAAAATTTTGATTGGATGTGTTTGGGGGAATGATGGGCGTGGGAGGGGGGCTAGTTGTCCTCAAATCGCTTTCGACTATTAAAAAGGGCACTAGCCTTTTGAATTTCCAATCGAATGAGCTTTTTTTGAAGTTTCTACGACAACGCCTTCTATAAAACCTTATATGCCCCCAGGGCATAACTTAAAACCCTTGCCCTGAGGGTTGTGGGGAGTATCCTCCTCAAAACATATTTTCTATCTGGAAATCAACTCCGCTGAACAGAATGGCTATATCAAAATTTTGATTGGATGTGTTTGGGGGAATGATGGGCGTGGGGGGCTAGTTGCCCACCAATCACTTTCGACTATTAAAGAGGGAACTAGAACTCTCAATTTCCAATCGAATAAGCCCCTTTTGAATTTTCTACGACGACCCCTTCCATATGAAGTGCCCTGCTCTAAAGGAAAAAAAAAAAATAATAAATAGAACATTGTGCCAACATCGTTCTTATATACCCTTAGGACATAACTTAAAACCCTTGCCCCGAGGGTTGTGGGGGGAGTGTCCTGCTCAAAAAAATATTTTCTATTGGAAATCAACTACGCTGAACAAAATAGCTATCTCAAAATTTTGATTGGATGTGTTTGGGGGAATGATGGGCGTGGGGGGACTAGTTGCCCTCCAATCACTTTCGATTATCAAAAAGGGCACTAGCCACTTTAATTTCCAATCGAATGAGCCCTTTACGAAGTTTCTAAGACAACTCCTTCGATACGAAGTGCCCGGGAATGGAGAAAAAAAAACACATTATACCTACATCGTTCTTTACTTAGGCAGCGCTAGCGCGCTGCCTATGATTTCAGTATGCACTTGGTAATAATCAGCTTAACATGAGAGTCTATATACACTACAATGTAGGTATATTTTAATTAAATATTTAATAGGAAGAGTTGGATTGGCTAGGTATTTAATATCATGTTTTCTGGGGGGCTGTGATTTCCATAATTTTGTTACTAAAGTATTTTATTTTCATCATACTTAGGTATATTCATCATACTTAGGTATATTCATCATACTTAGGTATTTTTCATTAGGATTAACTTTCGCGTCTTGAGATATAAGTAACGCATAAAGATAACGCATAACGCACAAAGAACCTACCTAAAACAAAATTGTGCATGGGTCTTAGTACAATATGTAAAATTTCCCCAAGGAACATACAACATAAATCACTTCCAATTAGAAACTATAACTGAGCTTAATGATATCCTGGTTGGTTTATCATTCACAGAGGTGAACGCGAAAGGTTACTCACTCTCAACCACTTGGTGAATATTTCGGAGCGCAACTTTGCTCCACAGCTCGTGGCACGCTTCAACCGCACTACACCTCTTTGCACCACACATAGCATCCTTTGTGTCATAAGTGGCGCTCTACTACCAATGGTGTACGGAATTTTTGAAAGTGGATAACCCCTATGTTATATGTTTGATAGTCATGCGGAAAATCGTGGAACTGACTGAAACTAACTTGATTTTTAGTAACGAAAAAACCAGAGTTTAGTAATGCATGAATATTGTAACTTAAAACTGGAACTACTTCCTTTCTTTAATTGAGACAGTTAAGTATTTCCGTTCGCCTTGACCATTTTCTATGTTTAGTAGTTTAAAGTAAGTTCAAAGGCCTCTGCTTTAACTTTAAGAACAACTTGCTGGATTAAAAACACCAAGGACATCAAGATCCAAATATTTATTACCGCTCAAACCATTTTCTATCCAAGTAGCTGAGCGTACCTTACGATCGTTCGGACACCTACTTCGAATACCCCTGCACTCACCCGCAAAGACAATCTTTCACTTTGACCCTACGGAAGCCGGTTGGAAGCGACCCCACGCCCGACCAAAGAAGCGATGGTCCGACTGCCTGTCCGAGTTTCTGCCGATGACAAATATCACACCGAGCGAAACACAAACGCTTGCAATGGACCGAAGCGGATGGAGGAGGCAGACGTCACCGGCTGTTTTAAAATTTTGAAGCTTTTTGATAATTAGTTAAATATGATCAGGGACGGATCCAGAGCAAAATCGTGGGGGAGGCCCAATGTGACAAGGGCACCGATGAGAAAAATCTTGGGGGGGGCAATGTGACAAAGGTGCCAATAATTGACCAAATTGACAAATTTATTCTAAAAAAAAGAGTAATAAATGCAGGATAAGAGAGCACCGGAAAAAAATTAGGGTGGGGGAGCAGGGTCCCTCCTGATCCGCCAGTGAATATGATAACACTTTCCGTCAGTATAATTGCGAACATTATCAATTTGTTGATTCCCAAAGACAACTACTCCTTTTTAACCTGCTTGGTGCCACGTGTTTTTTGCTTATTTTTGCTGATTTTTCATCCACGTTTCATTTCTTTCAAAATTGGCATCCGCCAAAATTTTCTACTAAAAATTGAGTTTTCCATTATTCATAATTTTGAAGAGATATATGTTTCTGTAAGATTCCAGAAAAACAATTCAAACAATTCGGTTTTATTTTCAATTAAATAAAAAAAAAAAAAAAAAAAATTTCTTAACTGAAAGTAAGGAGCGACATTAAAACTTAAAACGAATAGAAAGTATTCCGTGTATGAAAGGGGTTGCCCCCTCCACAACCCCTCGCTCTTTACGCTAAAGTTATTTATTGTTTTAGAAAAACAAAGTTATGAGACAAAGTCAAGCTTTAGCGTAAAGGAGGAGTCAGGCGTTGTGGAGGGGACAGCCCCTTTCATATACGGAATAATTTCTGTTCGTTTAAAGGGAAAAAAATAAATAAATAAACACGCATCCGTGATCTTTCTTCTGGCAAAAAATACAAAATTCCACATTTTTGCAGATAGGAGCTTGAAACTTTTATAGTATGGTTCTCTGATACGCTGAATCTGATGGTGTGATTTTCATTAAAGTTCTATGACTTTTAGGTTTTTTTTCCCCTTTTTTCAAAAATAAGGTAAATTTCCTCAGGCGCGTAACTTTTGATCGGTAGGAATAAACTTGATGGAACTTATATATTTGAAATCAGCATAAAAATATTATTCTTTTGATGTATCTATTGGTATCAAAGTTCCGTTTTTTAGAGTTTCGGTTCCCATTGAGCCGGGTCGCTCCTTACTTACAGTTCGTTACCACGAAGTGTTTGATATCTTTGCTACTTTCGGGGACGCTTTCAAAACTTTTTTTTTTTTGATGAATTAGAAATATGCGAGATTTAGCTTGTCAGCTTATTTCGACTTGTCATATTTTCTAAGATCAAAATATTTTACTATGCAATTAGAAACGTCAATAATTCCCAGCCAATCATTAACCAGAAAATACCCATGTGACATTATGCGGTAAGTATGTTATGCGAGTATTTTTGCATTGAATGATCAGAGTCAACTGGTTTCCAATTCTCATAAGAGAGTATACGTTTTCTGTTTCTTATTCTTCATAAAAGCTCTACTGTTAATTCAGGCATAATTTAAAAGAGTAATTCATTTGGTTAAAGTAAATAAGTTGATTATGATATTCAATTATTTGATAATTATATAAATATAATTATTTTGCTTTTGTTAATAATTATTTTATCGCTATATATTTACATGGTTGTCTTTACTTCAGCTAATACTCACTACAGTTCTAAGAAGTGCATATACCCATTTATTAATTAACATAAAATACAAAATTAATTAGTATTATTGATATAATTAAACTTCAACGTGAACTATTCATATGATCACTCCTAGCCGAGTTGTTAGCACAATATACTTGAAATCCGAGGTCTGGGGTTTGAGTCCTCATGTTGCTGGTTATTTGGTTTGGAACGGGGGTCAATGGTGTGACTGCAGAAGCTCAGCCAGAGTCAACCCAGCTCTAAATGGGTACCTGGAGAAATCTGGGGGGGGACACGGGAAGCGTCAGATGATTTGCCCCAACCGCGCATTGCACTCCTGGTCGAAGGTAGAGAATCAGGAGATCGGTACCTGCGCTACGCAGACCATTGGCAAGAATGCGAAAAAGTTAAGTTTTTTCCTTAGTCTATCAACAGTTTTCATTTACGTGAATCTATGGAAAAAAGAATTATAACTAAAATCATTTATTAGCAGGAGCGTCTATGCTTCAGTATTTTTCTTTTTTTTTTTACCTTAGATTCCATACTTTTTAATTAGTGGTAGGGTCTATATGAATACCCATCTCTCAATAAAAGATAAAAAGTAAATATCCACCACAAGCATAGGGGCGTTAATTGAAGAGGAATAGAGGGGAGGGGGCAATTGTCCACCTAGATTTTGAAACGTGTCTTTTTTCATACAAGCTTCAAAAACTGCATTGGCATATTCAATTACGAATTATCAATAAATGATTTATAAACAAAAAAAAAGTTTGGCCAATATCATTTATTTGCATATGAATAGGTTTTAAATTGCTGTCTATATTTCACGCGGAAGATTCTATTTGCTTGGTCACAAATTATTTAAATGGCAGGATTATGTTAAGTGATAGATGATCTATTATATTTACTTTAAAACAACTGTGGCAACTGAGCTGAGGCCAGAGGTCAATGTTTACCACGAAATGTATGCATTTATCAGATATATATTCAAAACCATGGTCTCCACAGCAATAGATTCGATACAAAATTTAGTGATTTCATTTTTTGAAAATAAATTAGGGCTGCCTCAGTATATCTGGACTGAAGTTTATCACAAATAGGTCTAAGAGCAGGGTTTCCATTGCAATTGATCTGTGACTAAATTTATTGTGCTACATATATATCATGCAGCTACAATGTGACACTGATTTGAAGAGCACTGTTCCCGGGACAATGTATACTTACATAGTTTTTATCACAATTACATAGTAAGTTTATCACAAATAGATCTAAGAGCAGGGTTTCCATTGCAATTGATCTGTGACTAAATTTATTGTGCTACATATATATCATGCAGCTACAATGTGACACTTATTTGAAGAGCACTGTTCCCGGGACAATGTATACTTACATAGTTTTTTATCACAATTACATAGTAAGTTTATCACAAATAGATCTAAGAGCAGGGTTTCCATTGCAATTGATCTGTGACTAAATTTATTGTGCTACATATATATCATGCAGCTACAATGTGACACTTATTTGAAGAGCACTGTTCCCGGGACAATGTATCTGCGACTGAATTTAGTAGCTCCAAATTTTTAGAAAACAAATTATGACTACGTAAGCATCCCAGGGCTACAATTTACCAGACATATGTCCAAGAACAGGTTTTCTACCGCAATGGATCTAGGACTAAATTTGGGGGCTTATATTTTTAAACGTGATTTAGGACTACATTAGTATCCACAGAGCTAAAAATTTATCACATCAATGTATAAGAGCACGGTTTCTACTACAATTCATGTCTGACTAAATTAGTGGCTTTGGTTTTTTCGAGATAAATCAGGGCTACATAGGAAACATGGGGCTACACTTTGCAACACCACTGCCTAAGAGCACGGTTTAAAGCAACGGATCTGTGACTGAATTTAATAGATTCTATGTTTTGAAAATGAAATAGGGAAGCATAAATATCACAGGGCTACAGTTTTTCCCGCCCATGTCTAGGAGTAATGGTCTTTGCTGCAATGGATCAATGACTAAATTTGGGAGTTTCAATTTTTAAAATAAATTTGTGGTACATAAGTATCATTGGGCTACAGTTTATCACACAAATGCCTAAGAGTCGGGTTTCCACTTAAATGGATATGTGGCTAAGTTTAGTTGTTTTTATTTATAAAATTAATTAGGGATACATAGTTATCACGAGCCTAAACTCCGTAACATCTATCTCTAAGAGCACGGTTTACTGCAACGGATCTGTAATTGGATTTGGTGGTTTCTATTTTGAAAATAGATAAGGGCAACATAAATATTATATGGTTTAGGTATTTTTTTAAGATCACGTTACCTTTCCATGACGTATAAATAACAGTTCAGATAGAGATAAATCCTTTTATTAGACAGTGAAAAACAATGATAAAAATTCTGGATATTTCGATCACATACGCAGCGACCGTCATCAGCAGATAAACCTGTTAGTTTATCTGCTGATGACGGTCACTATCTAATAAAAGAAATTATCCCTATTTGAACTGTTATTTGTATATTATAAGGTTAAAATTTGTGATAAACCCATTTCTAAGAGAAGGGTTTTCATAGTAATGAATCTGTAACCAAATCCAGCTGTTTTTATTTTTCAAAATAAAATTAGGCTACATAATGATGGTATAGACTACATAACTAAATAACTACATCTTCCATAATTAAGAACATGGTTTACACGGTAATGGATATATGTCCAAATTAAGTGTCTAAGAAGAGAGTCTCCATTAAAATGGATCAGTAACTGGACTTAGTAGTTTGTTGGGTACTTTCCCATTATATGGGCACTTCTAAAAAGTCAAGTTTGGTTATGCTAATGAAATAAAACAAAATAGAATGAAAATATAATAGTTTATAACAAAATTGGGCTATATATTTGCACATTAGGGGGGGGGGGTAAAGCATTGCATATATTAAATACGTAACCTAACCTAACGTATGTACCTTTTCTCCCCCTAAACCCCAAAAAACAATAGTTTAAATATTGGAAATTCAATGAGAAACCACGCTCTTCGATCAATTTAGATAGCAATTACCCGCTTTACGAGTCTCCATCACTGCATTCATTCGACTGTCTATAGCCGAGGTGCCCATATAATGGGAAGGTACCGTTTTTTTGTTTCGGACAAAATTTTCGGGGGGTTTGTCCGAAACGACCCCCCCCCCTAAATACTGGGAGGATTAAGAGATTTCCTGTCGATGTCCTATGTGCCTCTGGAGGCAAAGGAAGGTCTGAGATTAAACAAGGTTGATTACTTGTCATTGTGGGTGTGTACGACTGGTTCACGTACACATGGTTACGAATGGTTCTTCGGTTCACGTTCCTACTCCAAATAAACCCTCAAAATAGTTGGTGTTTTTCTATAATTTAACAGTTTTTCGTACACTTCTCAAAATCAGTGCCACCCCTTAACCAATGAAACCATTCAATGAAAAGGACAACAAAATCTTTTGTTTAAATATGCTAAGCCCCATTTAACTCGTTAGAATTTGACCAGCACTTATTCCATTCTAAAAACATGAGCATTTAAAAACAAAAATAATCTAAAGAGCTCAACCCATTTTTTAACATCACATTTTTTTGTATTATTTCTTATGGAATATTTCCCAAGACAACATAATATTTATCTAAATAGTATTGGCGATATCTAGCACAATGAACATGACTAAATTTCTTCCAAGATATCGACTTCTAAAGACAGCTTGACTAGATTAAACTTATTATAATTATTCCGAGATATTTATTATATTGCTTATAAAATAATCAACATTAATTGTAATTATTCATTAATTGTTCAATAATAATTACAATATTATAGTAGCGTAGCAAACAATAATTTCAGTGAAGTTATAGTAAAATAATAAATTATATTTTACTATTCCAAATCTTGTATACCTAATAATTAATAACGATAAACAATAATATATTAAATTAAAAAAACTAATATTAGTTTTCTTATATAGACCATACTGTTTATAAACATTGCTTTATATTGTTTATAGCTATTTTTTCATACATAAGAGATTCGCTATTGTTTAATCTTGTTTATAAAATTAGTTACATTTGTTTTTATTATAGAAACAATTTTAACTAATAATTTCAATATAATAGAAGCGTAAAAAGTAATAATTTCAGTGAAGTAATAATGTGACTAATAATATTAAAATTTTAGCATACCAAATCAGGCATAAGTAATAATTAATAATAATAAATATCTTAATCATTTAGTTTTTCTTACATCGCTTATTATTATTATTTTATACTGTTTATTGCTTTATTATAATTAAGTAAATTTGGAAATTCTAATCAAAAATAGGATTATCTAAAGGTTTTTAAAAGAAAATTCTCTCCAGATTTGAACAATACCTGCAAAGTTACCCACAGGTTATCATAATATGTGTGTAGGAGGCTAGCACTAACAACAGGTTTAAAAGTTACTCTCGCCAATTTTTGCAAGCATTTACTTTTGTCTCCCGTATTTGGCAGAAAAAGTCAGTAACCCGATAAAGTTCCTTCGTGATATTTAGATAACCTTTTTACTAGGGTTGTATATCGCTGACAGTCTAAAAAAAAATTCCACAGACATTTTCCGTTCTGTTTATTAATATATTATTATGGTAATTTGAGACGTATTGGGAAAACAGTCTCACAACCTGTAACTTCAACTTGAAAGAAATGCTGATAAAAACTACGAATATATCACTGCAGCACCAACTCATCTGTGGGCAACACCGCTGGCAACACCGTTTTTCGCCCACTCAGTTCAAAGTATCATTTTTTACTCCCTTCGGTGAAGTTTGAAGTTTCTTTACATCCATTCATATGACCTCGTTCCACCCCTTTCGGGAACAAACTGCTTTTTGTTTGGCCGCAGATCCATGGTAAAAAAGTTCAATTTTTGGCAATACAGATCCCAGGGTTCGATTCCCGCTACCGTAAGGTTGTGCGAAGTCTGCCACCTGTCCTTGTAAAAATATTAAACAACTAAAATGTCAATTCGACGTTCTTTTTATTTTTTCAATAGAGATATCATTTATTCACATAAAAATCCACAAAAAAAGCATCAAGCCCAGTAACCTGGGCTTGTATTGCCACTCCAAAAAACTTAATTCCACTTACATCAGTGCATTCGGGTTCCAATTTCACAACAACAATAAAAATATATACAAAACGTATTAAACACTCAGAACTACTTGAGAAAAAAAAAAATACAATTCATAAACCTGCCGGCAATGGTGTCTCAACTGCTCACAGAAGCCAGACCTTTCAACAATATCCCTAATAGAAGGTGGGATCTGAGACCACAGCACCGGAAGAATATGACGAGCAGAGAAAGCAGACCTCGCAAACACTCTAATCGGCCTTCTTCATATACCAACCTGTCTCGTTAAATGCCCATGGACATCAGCAGCTGTCTCAAACATATGACGAAGACACATCGGAGCAATATTATTAACAATATTACACATTAGTTGATACCATTTTCAACCCTGAAAACGGTAAAATATGGATTCGCGGATAAATATTTCAAACTGAGGCAAGTCTATCAATTCCATAAACAACACGCACAGCTGAATTCTGGAGAACAGGCAAAGAAATAAGGTGAACATAAAATGTTCCGGACCAAACAGAACAACAGTACAGTAAATAAGGCTGGACTAATGAAAAATATAAAAGACGCAAAACTGTCTGCGGAAGCTGATGCTTTAGCTTCTTATCATACCTATATTCCTTGCTACTTTCGACGATATACACTGTACATGCTCTGAAAAACTTAATGTTTCATCAGTTATTACACCTATGTATTTTACTGATTTCTGACCTCTTATTGTCGAGTATCCTACTGTAAGCTCTTGCAACCAGGGGTAATATGAAGGTGATCTTCCCAGACAACGAAACCCGATTTGCTGTGACTTACTTTCAGCTTATTTAGCCTTAGCCATTTCTCCACTTTTTCCATATCATTACTCAGTGTCCCTAAAAGCTGAGCTTCGGTGCGCTCAGCAGCTGAAAAATTCGTGTCATCAGCAATTAGTGCAAGGAATTTCCTAGGTTTATTAGTTTCGTTTCCATTTCCAAAATTTGTTGTCAAATCACAGATTGCTTGATGGATGTCATTAATATATATTGAAAAGAAAAGAGGACCGACAGGGGCTCCTGGGGAACACCGCAACGAACATGGTAATCACTTGATTTCATATCATTCAGTTGCACATACATAGATTGGTGACTCAAATATGATGAAATAATTCTAAGAGCATTTCCTCAAATACCACAGTTGTCCAACTTTTTTAGAATAATCACATGGTCCACTGTGTCGAACGCCTTCAAAATTTCTAGGAATATAGTCGCCATTTTCAAATTCCCATCCAAAGCACCATTAATCATAGATGTCAAATACTGAACCGCATGCTCCGTAGAGTGTCCTTTTCTGAAACCAAATTGGTTTGCATAAAAGAAATCTTTCCTCTCCAAGAACTCAGCCATTCGTTTATATTGTACTTTTTCAAAAATTCGAGACAGAATAGGGAGTAGCGAAATAGGTGTATAATTGCTGAAATCTTCTCGGTCACCACATTTATGCAATGGCACTACTCTGGCATGTTTAAATTGATCGGGAAATTCACCTTCTTAAGACAACCCTTCATTAAATGAATGTAACACGGCAATATCACGGGTAAAACATACTTCACCTCTTTCAGAGACAGGATATCCGCTCCAGCCGCTCTGTTTCACATTTCACTCACAATCTCTGTTACCTCCTGCTGCCTAGTTTTCCGAAGAAAAAGACTAGTATCACTAGGTTCAGGCAAGTACTGCTCAAAAGATCCATCTTCTGGCCGGTTTTCAACTTGCAATTTAACTTCTTCCCCAACTTGAGAAAAGTGCTGAGCCATTTCATCGGCAATTTGACTAGCACCGCGATTTTCACTCATTTCTGGTAATACCACTTTCTTTCCACCAAAAGCTGACCTAATAGTCTCCCACGTCTTAGAAGGATTTCCATGGTTTTCTTGAAATTCGATTTTAAAATATCCATGTTTCGCTTTCCGTAATAACTTATTTAGAGCAATATTATATTTCCTGTAGATTTCATGGTCAATATCACAATCACTCAAAACACTTATCATATACAGTTGACGTCTTTTATTTACATAATTTACAAGACCTTTTCGTCATCCATGGTTTCCTTGGAATATCTTTCTTCTTTTTAGCATCGCTACACCATCGCACCGTCTATGCACCATCGCTCCTCTATGCACCATTGATGGCTCTGGAGGATGTTTATCCATCCATACAACATTATCTAGCCATATTAACCTTTCTTTCACTATAGCCCCGTAGTGTTCCTCAAAGCAATGATCATGAATAAGCCATCTATTGAACGTAGACCGGCGGTCATATGTAAGGCCCGAATATTTGTCTTTGGCCATGCACTTGTTTAGGCATGAAAGTCATGCCATATGAACAAGGGGGACACCATTCTTACGCACACATGGTATATATGGTCACACAAGAAGCTTTCTTATTGGCAGAATTTGAGATCCTAGGCAACGAGTTCTACAGTCCAAAATAGGATGCTTAGCCGTAAGTTGTTGCAGGTCAGGCACCGAAATATAGTATTGAAACAGGACTGACCTTGATATTGATCTTTGGATATGCGTGCAAGTATAACCAGACATGCATATGAACGCCGCTTAAAGAAAACACGGGTGTTCGGGTGTTCAAAATATTATTTCCACTGACGATGAGATAAAATCAGTCTCTACTAGATTGTCATCGCCGTAATAATTGTGATGGCTTTTATTGTTGTTTTCATCAAAAGTCTTATCACTTTCTTAATGATCTTTCAGAGGCTTTCCTCTAAATAAAATAATATTTAAATAAAATAAAAAATTCTCTTTAAATCATATACTTTCCCTTGAATAAATCAATAGAATTTCTTAGTCAAGCTTTATTTTTCAAAATCTCATCACTATCCTACACCTTTTATAAAATGTCTTAGGCAAACTTTTTTTTTCAAAATCCACACTTATCCTCTACTTACAATGAGATAAAGATCAAGCTCCTCAAGATTGTCATCACCGTGAAAATTGTAATTCCTTATTCATCTCATAATGACTATTATCCAGTACTTGCGAGGAGAAAAGATCAACCTCTACAAAAATGTCATCACCATAGCATTTGTAATGGCGTTGACTGTTGTTTTCGTCGAAGTCTTATTACTTTCTTACGCTCTTTCAGAAGCTCTTTCTTTAAATGAAAGAATATTTAAATAACAGAATTAGATCTTTTTAAATCTCATCGTCAACCTCATCAAAATTATCATCACCGTGACAATTGTAATTTAACGTTCCGTATCCATCTCACAACGACTATTATCCCCTACTTGCGATGACAAAAAGATCAACCTCTACTAGATTGTCATCAACATGGCAATTGTGACGGCGTTGACTGTTGTTTTCGTCGAAGTCTTATTACTTTCTTACGCTCTTTCAGAAGCTCTTTCTTTAAATGAAAGAATATTTAAATAAAAGAAAAATATTTTTTAAATCATATAATTCCCTTTGAATAAAACATTAAAATTTCTTGGCATGCCTTTTTGCTTTTTCTAAATCCCACCACGCATCCTCTATTTTCAATGAGATACCTCAATGACAGCCTCCGCTAGGTTGTCATCATCGTGACAATTGTCACTTAACTTTCCGTATCCATCTCATAATGACTATTATTAAATTCAGCATGGTTTCATTAACTAAAAAACCTGGCGCTTGAAGAAACTAAAAATTGTAATAAAAATATTTGAATTTTGAACTTCGTTAGTCCCAAGTTCAAGAGTACTGTTGCTTTCTCCAGCCACTTTTCTCAAGGGTGAGGTTAAAGTTATTTTCATTCCATGCAATGAGAAAATAAGTATAAACGCCCTTTTTATGTCTGCCTGAAGTAGTTCTGGCGGCCCTTTAACAGAGTAATCTTTTGAATAGCAAGTTTAACAAAAAAGAAAGATATTTATTCACAGTCCTCAAAATTAGAAATCGGCCCAACGAGCATAGTTACTTAAGTATCTAATTTCGATAAACGGGATACGCGTAAGAACGGTGCACATATTATATACTTAATGTTATTTATTTGTTTATTTCTAAATCTTTTATTTCAGCTTATTTTAGATTTCATGAAATTATTTTGAATTACAGGCTATTATCTAAGTTATTCTTACAAGGAAAGTTTTTTTTTTCAAAATATTTGAAACGACCAACTTGTGTGATACCCCTGGTTGAAACTACCTCATATATAGACCAATTATCTACAGTTTCACCTAGGCAAGTTTCATATTTTGGTTGATTCTGTTGATGATTTTCTCACTGCTGATGGCAACCCTGTGCATTCTATTTTTTCTATTCTTTGATACTTTCCAAAACTACACATAGTGGTGTAGGAACGAACTTTTGAAAGAAGAAAAGCCCAACTCTTTTAAGTTTTAGTTCCAGACTAATAGATTAAATTATAGAAGAATTGAACACCATTCATACAGTTTATTAACTAACGTACGGGGCCGTAGACAACAGGGAGCTCGCCCCTATGTAATCTTAAATTTTCATGGTTTTCAGGTCACTTCTCATTCAAAATATCAATTAAGTTTAGTTGTTTTTTTTTTATTATTGCCCTCCCCCAAAAGAAGGCGGAAAATATAACGTATGTGCCTGCGTTGATACAATACCATTTAGTGTAGGTTTCTTTCCCACTTCCCACAAGAAAAGCTTGAGAAACTGAGTAACTGGGAAAATTACACTTCCCAAAATAAGCTATTCCTGAAAACACTCAGCATTTTTTTCAAATTCATTTGAATATAAAAGCCCAAAAGCTTTTGAATATAATCAAAACTAATTATTTATACACCGCTATATATAGGCTTGGAAGTTGTCGAAACATAAGATTTATACAAACTGTTGCCAAAAGCAGCAAAACAAAATAATTATAAAATAATAGATTAAAAATCGCAGAATTGAAGGTGTACATAACTTGGCTGTGTATCGGGCAGTTGTAAGGCAGAGATACCTCATGTGTTGATCTTTTTAAATTGGTATGAGAGAAGATTAAGTAATAATAACTAATACAACTATAACAAATGAATATTCAATATATATATATATATATATATATATATATATATATATATATATATATATATATATATATATATATATATATATATGAAGCGTAGAATAAGTAGCTTATGTAAAATAAAAAACAATCTGAAAACAAATAACAAATAAAATGAAAAACATAGCCTACACGAATACTTTAAATTAATACGGTGGTTCTCTAACTACAAGCCACGGTTACCTGGAGGGCCCCGGTTTCGTCATAAGGATGACGCGAAATAATCAATTAAACAATCCGGCATATTTGTTGGAACTCCCAATTCTCGAAATTTTTCGAATATGACTTCAGCTTATAGAAAAAAAGCTTATAGAAAGTAAAAAATTAATTATGATGGAATCAATGATCATTCCTGATTGCTTCACCAGTTTGTAACCTCCAAAGAAATTAATTTGTTTTGCCATATTAAATATCTTTTCGAAGATCACTGCTTATAAAACGGTTCGAAAAATAGTGGTGTAATTTCGTCAAAATCCTGGGAGAGGGGGCAAAGTTGGAGCTAATTTTCCCAAATCAAGTGAAAATAAATGTGAAAACTGAAAAAATTATCCATATAATATCATAAAGGTAAAGACGCACTAAAGAAAACTGACCCGTTTCAGTGGATGGTTGAACTATGCAGGCTTGTATTAGTTTTGATCAGATTTTTGAAGAAACTCGAAGTATGGGATTTATGTCCACGTGGCTGCCATCGATAGCAAAAAAATCAACAAATGAATCATTTAGATATTAAAAATTCCATGAATGAACTGTAAATAACTCGTATTAATTTTGTTTTTCATTTCATAAATGGGTACTTACGTGTTGTCCCGATCACACTCAAGAGGTCTGATCTGTTTAAAACCGGTTTTTCTGTGCGAACTCACTGATAACCAGCTTAGCCTAAGTATGATAAATTATTATGCAGTTGTAACTTTAATTAAATATCAAATAGTTCGTGGTAACGAGCTGTATCGTAAGAGCGACCCGGCTCAATAGTAACCAAAACTCTAAAAACGGAATTTTGATACCAATAGATACATCAAAAGAATCAGATTTCTATGATGATTTTAAATATACAAGTTTCCTCAAGTTTAGTCTTGACCATCAAAGTTACGAGCCTGAAAAATTCCTTATTTTCGAAAAAAGCGGGAAACACCCCCAAAAGTCACAGAATCTTAATGAAAATCACACAATCAGTTTCAACTTATCATAGAGCCTTACTGTAGATGTTTCAAGCTCCTATCGGCAAAATGTGGATTTTTTTTTTTTTTTTTTTTTTTACTAGAAGAAAGACCACGGATGTGTGTTTATTTGTTGTTGTTTTTTAATATATACAGTTGGTTAGGTTAGGTATTTAATACAATGCGCTCTGGGCGGCCTCCTTTCCATAATTCGCTGCTGTAGTTTCCATAGTTTTGTTACTAAAGTACTATATTTTCCTCATTTTTTTTTCTTGTAATTTAATCAAGTCATTTTGACAAGCTGTGCTTCTAGGGTAGGCTATTGCAATTTATATATATATATTTTTGTTAATAAATGAGGCATTTGCAAGACACACAAGAAACGACAAAAGACGGTGTTGGGACAATTACCATCGAAATTAGATATTTAAATTACGTTTGCTGTTTTTGTTAGACAGATCTCTACTTTGAAAATGATAAATAACTATCATTAGTTTTTAAACTTGTCCTTTAAAAAAATTACTCTTTTCCGAAATTCAAATTTGCCCGCCAGAACTGCTTAAGGTATTCACAAAAAATGTGTTTAAACTCTTTTTTTTTTATCGCATGAAATGAAAAGAACTTTAACCTCATCCTTGACAAACACATCTGGAGAAAGCAACATGAATCTTGAACTCGGGGCAGACGAAGTTCAGAATTTAAATATTTTTAATATATTTTTAGTTTCTTGAAGCGTCATGTTCTTTAGTTCATGAATAGCTCTGGATTTATTAGTAGTCACCATGAAGTAGATACAGGACATTAAATCGCATTTCTCAAGGTGATGAATTTTGTAAAATTTTAAAATTTTGAAAAAGCAAAAGTGTGTTGAAGAAATTTTACTGGTCTATTCAAATGGAAGTATATGATTTAAAAACAATCTTATTATTTTATTTAAATGAAAGCTCCTGAATGAGCATAAGAAAGTGATAAAACTTTCTACGACGACAACAAACAACGCGATCACAATAACACGGTGATGACAACCTTGTAGATGTTTGATTTTACATACGTGTCAAGATATGGGAATTTATCAAATTATTATTCGTTCAAAAGTACTGTATGAGTCAGAAACTTTAATTATTTATTTAAATAGTAGTCTTTATTTTGTTATTCTATATTGTTAAAAAAAAGTCTTTAAAAGAGCGCAAAAAAGTGTAAAGACTTGACAAAAACAAAATCAACAGTATCATAACTGTCACAATGATGACAATCTAGTACGAGATACCCCATCCCACATAGGCTACCCAAAAAACCGCCCTGGAAAGCAAACCACAAAATCTGTAAACCTTTCTATAGCCTAGGGTTATATCTAGGGGGAGGGCTGGGATAAATATGGAGACTTTTCAATTATTATATTTGGAGGGAAGAGACCTAAGTTACTGAAATTAAATAATTCTATGTGCAAATTTCTCCAACATTCTTGTAGTTTTCACTATGCTAAGATCCACCAACATACATAGGCTAAGCCCATGCTATATTGACAAACATATTTACCCTTGTGAAAAAATCTTAATGTCTTAAATCAAATCTTAATCAAATCGTGAGTAACGATAAGGGCCGCGATCTTGTCAAACCAAATTAAAGGTAATTTTTAATTATTTATTCAAAGAGAAGTCTATAATTAAATGGATTTTTTTATTTAAATAAAAGTTTCTGATAGAGCATAAGAAAGTGATCGACTGGGGACGAAAAAAAAAAAATAATCAGCGCCGTCACAATTGTCACGATAATGACAACTTAGTATAGGTTGATCTTTACCTCATCAAACAGTTCGTGGTAACGAACTGTAAGTAAGGAGCGACCCGGCTCAATGGTAACCGAAACTCTAGAAAACGGTATTTTGATACAAATAGATACATCAAAAGAATCAGATTTTAATGCTGATTTCAAATATATAAGTTTCATTAAGTTTAATTGTACCCATCAAAAGTTAGGCGCCTGAGAAAATTTGGCTGATTTTTGAAAAAAGGAGGAAAGACCCCCTAAAAGTTATAGAACCTTAATGAAAATCACACCATCATATTCAGCGTATCAGAGAACCCTACTGTAGAGGTTTCAAGCTCCCATCTACAAAAATGTGGAATTTTGCATTTTTTTGCCAGAAGAAAGATCACGGGTGCGTGTTTATTTGTTTTTTTTTTTTTTTTGTTTTTTTTTCCCAGGGGTGATCGTATCGACCCAGTTGTCCTAGAATATCGTGGGAGGGCTCATTGGAATGGAAATTAAAAGTTCTAGTGCCCTTTTTTAGTGACCAAAAAAATGGAGGGCAACTAGGCCCCCTCCCACGCTCATTTTTTTCCCAAAGTCACCTGATCAAAATTTGAGATAGCCATTTTGTTCAGCATGTTCGAAAATATAATAAGTATGTCTTTTAGGATGACTTAATCCCCCAAAATTCCCGGGGGGAGGGCTGAAAGTTATGAACTTTACCCAATGTTAACATATAGTATTGGTTATTTGGAAGTATACAGACGTTTTCAGGGGAGATTTTTCCTGGTAGTGGGGGGGGGGGTGGTTCGAGGGTTATGTGGGAGGATCTTTCCATGAAGGAAGTTTTCATGGGGGAAGGGACATTGCTATGAAGGGGACGCCGGACTTCCCAGCATTATTTAAAGCAAGATCAGAAATTTAATATAAAAAAACAACTATTTCAACTGCAATAGCAGCAACATCGAAACTTCAAACGAACAGAAAATATTACATATATGATTGGGTTCACCCCGTAGTCAATACCTCGCTCTTTAAGCCAAAGATTTTTTAGTACTTTCATAAGAGCTATTTATTCTAATTAACGGCCTTTGTGATTAAGCGGTCATTTTTAAAGAATTGGAACAAAATTCGAACTTTCGCTTAAAGAGCAAGGTATTGACTAGGGGGCGAACCCCCTAATAAACAAATTAAAAATATATGAATATAGAAGTTCGTTACGTAAGTTAATTCGTAAGTTACGTATATTTATTACTCATAAAAACGTTCGTAAATATAATTAAACAAGTTTCGAGAAAGCCATTTAACTAAATAAAAGTAAATTAATATGAAAATTTTGTTTTAATTATTCATGTACGGTGAGCCAAGATCAAAACCTGCATTTATTCAAAAACGTTCAAAAATTAAATAAAAAAAAACAAGTTTTTTAAACTGAAAGTAAGGAGCGACAATAAAACTTAAAACGAACAGAAATTATTCCGTATATGAAAGGGGCTGTCCCCTCCTCAACGCCTCGCTCTTTACGCTAAAGTTTGACTCTGTCTCACAACTTTATTTTTTAAAACAATAAAAAACTTTAGCGTAAAGAGCGAGGCGTTGAGGAGGGGACAGCCCCTTTCATATACGGAATAATTTCTGTTCGTTTTAAGTTTTATTGTCGCTCCTTACTTTCAGTTTAAAAAACTTGTTTTTTTTTATTTAATCGTAAGTAAAAGATAATTGATCAGATTTTGTAAAATGAAAAATACGCGCAAGAAATTTTACTTCTTATTTCAAAACAAAAAAATATGACTTGAACAGAATCCTACTATTTTATTGAAACAATACTTTATATAAAGAAAGGTTATTGAAAGGGCGTATGAGTTATAAGTCTTCCCACGAAAATAACAATCGACGCCACCGCAATTGGCACGGCGATGGCAACCTAGTGAAGGTTTATCTTTATCCCAACGTCAGAAGAAAATAAGATATGCCATTTGAAGAGGTGTAACTGTGAATGTCCGAAATTATTTTTTTCTCCAGTCAGCTTTGTCAGTTTTATGCAAGGTTTGATGGTTACAGGTTAGGTTATATTAGGTTTCTAACTCATTTTATTTATGACCCAACATGACTTAGCTTTTACAACCAAATCTTGCACAAGACTGACAAAGCTGATTGAATCCAAGCAGAGAACAAGGAAATTCGAACATTCACCGATGAATGTCAACATATTAACCAGATTTTTGATATTCACAGTAACAGAGGCATAGTTCGTTCAAAAGCATACAAATTAGAAATTTCATTTATTTATGTAAAAGGAAGTATTAGAAATAGAGATAATTTTATTATTTTTTTTAAACATAATTTTATTGAAAGAAAAGTTTCTAAAAAAGCGTAAGAAAGTGACCAGACTTTCCACGAAAACAACAATCAACGCCATCACAATTGCCATGGTACTAACAACCTACCATATTGTGAGTCAACTCTATTCGATGCACCTCTAATTTATTTACGAGCGCAATTTTTTCTTGAGAGAAAGGAATCCTGCGGATAATCCTTTAATAGGGGCAAGGCTGCCGATATACTTCCGGGAGGTGGAAGGGGAACATTTGGGAAGTGACACGCCAGATGTGGAACTTACCATCATCTTTATTGTCCAGTTATACCTTCATACATTGCTGCTTTTGTTCTTACTGCAATGAGTGACTTTTTACAAAACCTAGTTGGTGCATTCAGTCGCCTGCAAAAATTTCCCACTCTTGCGTTTCCGGTCTTAAAGACAAAGCTGAATTACAAAAGATAGGTTTTACCACAGGGAAGTGGCAATTATTTTGCCAAGTAAGAGGGGGTATATATTTTTTTTTACAGAATTCCTGCATCAGCAACAACGAGGGTAAATCTGTGCATTTGGCGATTTGAACTTGAACTTGTTCGCTGTATTAAAGGATCAGGACTGATCTTGCAGAATTTAAACAAATGCATGAGTGAAAGTTGCTCAAAATGGCTTAGAATACATTACACCATCAAGCCATCTTAGACTAACACTGATGGGCAGGCTCCTCCGCCACCCAATCTGTTCAAGGAGCTCCTCCTGCTCCCATGAAGTTTCAATGACCTCGTCCCAACTCATTCGGGGTAAACCTGCTCCTCTTTTGGTATTATAGGGCCAACCAAAAACTATCATTTTTGGCTGGTCAGGGTAATCAGTGCAAACTCCCAGACGAGAAAAAATGTCTCTCGAAAGCATATCAGTCTGAAGGCATTGTTTTTTTTTTTTTTTCCTTTTCAGATCGCTTTTCCTAGGTGATTATATTGAAAGCATTTGCCTACAAAACTGACTTGGGTGTGTTTGACTAGTATTTACCATTCAAAGTGCGCTTTCTGACCTATAGAAAAATAAAACACACTCTTCAGCACGCAAAGCTTCCTTTTGGGTCACCAATTGTCAGGGGCGAATCTCCAGCATGTTTATTGAGGGGAGGGGGACAAGAGGGGTCCATATCCGGATATTCAATGGGCATGGGTTGTATAATATTTTTTTCCCCACATTATTGGGGGCAACTGCCCCCTTTTGCCATCCCCAAACGACACCCCTGCCAATCATTATGCTAGATTATAAAATGCCAAATGAAAAAAAAAATCAAAATTAAAATAATGTTAAAAATACTTAATAAAGACTGAAATGACAATTTTGGAAGAATTATTGGAGGCACAAAGTGGGCAGGTAGTCCCTCCAACACCACCCTCCTCCCAAACTTTATAGATATTTTTTTTTACTGGTCGGCTTGAAATTGATGGAACAAGTATCTTGAGCCAATCCAACATGAGATTTATGGCTCTCAGAGGCATATTTTCTTCCCCATGCTTTGCACGAAAGTATCTCAGATTCATTTGAAACTCACGAGGAACGAAATTGTGGGCTAAATAGACAGAACGGATGAGCTTCCAGAAGCATTCACCACTTCCAAACCCCATCTACGTTCCGCTCTAGACTGTACCACATCCATTTCAAATTTCGAGGAGACAACAATCAAGAATATTTAGACCGTTGACCTATAAAACCCAGCACTAGCAAGCTTCAAAGTTTTGTTGTTAGAGGGTTTCCCCTCTATCACAAAAAGTGACCTGTAAGCAAGAATCGTAAAGGATGGTTTTATCTTCGAGGGGAAGGAAGTTAGATAATTGTACTAATTGGTTTATTTCTTTGTTATTTTTCGACAAAGTTCGGGACATCTTCATGCAAGTGGTCATACAAAGAGGATAAATAATGACACAACACAATTACGTATTTTTGCAATTATTAGTGAAGCATTAATGTGACAGCCACTCAGTGATAAGAATAGAATCAAATTGCTCTTGCCATCAAATATATAGCAAACAAGTAGTAGGGCTTTGTTTTGAGATGTAGTAACATAGACTAGCCTTGTATATGCTGTTATTATAGAAAACTGCAATATAGATGGGGTTAGATCAGAGGCGGTTGTAAAGGGGGGGGGAGAACAGAAGGGGCACTTACTCCAGGCACAGAAATTTTAGGGGTGAAAAGTTTCAAATAAATAATCTAACTGATATAATCATTTTTGTACTTCTTGAAATTTTAATTTTTTCTCAAACATAGTAGAGGGCGCAGTTAGCAGTAAATATATGAAAATTAAATCCGAAATTTCCATTTTCCCCACATCTTCATCACCATTTCTTGAAAATAAAATAGTTAGACCGAATTTAATTAATTTGAAGTTTTTGTGATTTTTTATATTCAAAACTGTTCGTATTTTACAGAATGTCGAGATAATTAATAATTTTTCAGAGGCTAAAGTAAGATAAGTCAGATTTAAATAAATGAAAGATTGTGCTAATAAATGAAAATTTTGTCAAAATTTGACCTGAAATTTTTTGGGAGACTGGGGGGCACTATTAAAAATTTTGCCCCGGGCACGAAAAAGGCCAGAACTGCCACTGGCTTGGACTATATGTTTTGGGCTGTGATACAGCATTTGCTTATAAATATGGTAAATTTGAAAGTGGCAACACCGACGGGGTGTCAGAAAACAGAGTCTGTCAGAAGAAGTATTTGAAAATAGAGAAAGAAGTTGGTTTTAAGAGGAAACAGTACTTTCAGACTGTCTTTTAACCTGTCTTATTTTTTTCGAAGAAATTCTCTAGGGCATACCATTTCAAGGACTGGAAGGATTTGACGATTAAAGCTCTTAATCAAAACAAAGAACCAAAGCCAAGTACCGAAACGCATTCGTTGGAAAAGCCAACCAAAGGTTATTGCGAGGGATGCAACCCTTCGCGTTCACCAAGCAATACAATTCTAGTTCTTTTTTTTTAAGTACAGCTCACTTTGTAGGCATCCTCTTTAAATATTCTTCTATCCTGCTGTATTATGTATTATAGTGTTATAGTGAGTGGAATTAGTTTGAAAATTAAAAGAACTTGAACTTTATTTTATAACAGAAAGCAGGGGCACCAGTAGAAGGGGGGAATTTACCACCACCCCCCCTCCCCCCTAGACTTTGAAAAGTATCTTCTTTTCTGTCTTGCGTGAAGAAAGAGAAAAAATTTGCACACCATCTCCCTACATTTTTTTGAATTGGCGCCATTGCCAAAAAGGTTATAAAAGCCGATTTAAAAAATATATTGACATATTGATATAAAACATTAAAATAAATTAAAATATATAACATATGAAATATGTTATTATATATTATAATATGATATATTAATATAAAAATATATTTTTCAAAATCGAGAGGGTTGCAGATTTGTTTTATTTTAAAATGAAAATACCAAAAACAGGTATTTTTGAAATCTAGGAGGAGGCAAAAATTTTGGTAGCAAACGCCCCCCACCCAAATTTGCACCACTGACGTCAGAGAACCCTGCTATAAAACTGTATTGGTATATTTTGTCAGCAACAAATGCCATCATTAGAGCAAAATGATTTTTTGATTCATTAAATATGGTGAAGAGTGACCACAGACTAATAGCCGCGAATCCAGGATATGATACAAATATATTTGAGTGTGTACACTAATTTTTATTTTCCCATAAAAGTCATCGCTATGTGCTCTGATCTACTTTTGCTTTTTTTTAAATAGAGATTTCACATAAGGAGAAATCGGAACGTAAAAATCACCTTAAAATTTTTGTTTACAACAGTATGAAAAGGGAAAAGGAAGTAAGTTGTTCCTGCTATTATAAACTATATAAAAAAAGTCACACACAGAGATGAATTAGTTATAGACAATGAGTATGCTCTCATTTTGACTCAGTAACTTTGGACCGCTGGATGAGCCTACAATTGAGCCTATGTCACAAACAGCCCAGAGTTAGATGCCATTTTTGGTATTTTCATTGAAGTGACAACTTTGGCACCCTAGACACTGAAAAATAATTTTAGCCCCCGAAATTTTCGGAAATTGACGCCACTGCCAGGGTATCGATTACATCTAGTATGCTCCTATAATTTTTTCAGAAATCGAGCAAACTCAGTTTTCAGAAATGCGCTTTTACCAGGAAAGCCCTTTTTAATAGAAGCCCTTACGACAAGAATTTGGAAACCAGGAAAGCAATCGTGTATCCTCGTGCCAAGGCCATATCCAGGGAAGGGGCGGCGTATTAGGTCTATATTATAAAATATAATATGGGTTCAATACGTTATCCAAAATCTCATTTGGTTCTTGAGGGAATTTCTCATCTCCTGAAAGATTACCCATGCACGATTTTGGAAATACAGCTTAATATATTAAAATTGTCTTTAAATGCCTTAAAGGCTTAAAAGCCAACCCTTGTTCAAACACTTGGTCATTATTAACAGTAAAAAACCGGAAAGTCATCATTTTTCAGGTTTTTTTTGCTTTCCGGTAAAATCTATTTCGGCAAACGTAACGCTTCTTTGACTTCCGTAGCTAAAGTGGATGTACACATTGGAGACAAAACCCAACTTATGTTAGTATCTTTTCAAGTATTTATTACCCTTGGAGCCACTCAAATTATTTTACCAAGTATTATAATGTTAGTTATTATAATATATTAATAAGTTTACAAATAATTAATCATAGTAAATTACTGTATATTATATTTAAAATAATTGTTATTATATTATTATAATCAAAGATTTCGTGGTAACGAACTGTTTGATGAGGGCTCATTTGACGAGGGCTCATATGGTGAGAAGGCTCATTGTTTGAGAGGACTCATTCGATCAGAAATCAAAAGTTCTAGTACTCTTTTCAAGGGACCAAAAAAATTGGGGACAACTAGCCCCACTGGCACGCCTATTTATCCCCATAGTTGTCCAATCGATATTTTCAGATAGCGACTTTGTTCAGCATAGTTGAAAGGTCCAATAACCATCTTTTTAGGGATAGCCTGACCCCCAGAGCACCTCGGGAAAGGGCTGCAAGTTACGAAATTTGCCCATTGTTTACGTGTAGTATTTGCTACTGGAAAGTATAAAGATTTTTTTTTTTGGAGGGGGGTCTCTACTTGGATGGATTTTCCGGAGTAAGAGTTGTCAGTAGGGAAGGAAGTTTCCAGGGGTGAACTTTCCAGGGAAATTTTCACACTGGGGAATTCGCCAGAATTCCCATACGAAATTCTTTGTCGACTCAATTTTACATGCGGGGATGTTGCAGGGAAATTTTTTTAGAGGGGTTGGAATTTTCTGGAGGTATTTTCCGGCATGATTTGAAAAGCGATCAGAAATTAAGGTCTTTTTCAAAAAATTAATTAAAAAAAACTTTTTCCACAAAATAAGTTTATCAAAGAAAAGCAAAGAACTCCATTAAACCAAAAATGAGCAAAAATAAAATCAAATAATCTACCAATCGTGGAACTGCCACAAATCAGCATCGATAAATAAATGAAATTCAAAACGAACAGAATTACAATAAATAACAGAGTCAAACTCAAAACGAGCAGAAATTAACATGAGTAGGGCTCAAAACCCCTATGCCTTCCCAAGGCCAGAACATAATTTGCACTTCACTGAAAAAAAATACAAATGAAAGTGCATTGTCAGTTTAAAATACATATACTGATATTTAGTAATCAAAATGTTAATATTATTTGATTTATTAAAGTTATAGAATTAAAAACATTTATATCTTTTCAGTAAAGTGCAAAATATGTTCTGGCCTTGGGAAGGCATAGGAGTTTTGAGCCCTACTCATTTTAATTTCTGCTCATTTTGAGTTTGACTCGGTTATTTATTGTAATTTCTGTTCGTTTTGGGTTTCATTTATTTATCGATGCTGATTTGTGGTAGTCTCACGCTTGGTAGATTTTTTTTTATTTTGTTTTTGCTCATTTTTGGTTTAATGGAGTTCTTTACTTTTCTTTGAAAAACTTATTTTGTGGAAAAATTTTTTTTTAATTAATTTATGTTCGTTTTATATTTACATAGTCTTTTCTGGGAAAAAGAAAATACTACTTTAAATCTTTTCGTTTTTTTAAGCCTTTATAGTAATTTTTAACAACATACACCCTTTTTAAAATCTGGACCAAATAGTAGTGTTTAATTTAGTTTCATGCCTCCTCTAGTTGACCTGAAATAGAAAAGTTGATACCATTCGCAAAAAAAAATCTGTTTACTTTCTTTGATAGCTTGGATACACTTACGCTACTTTGATTTGGTTAAATTTAAAAGAGCAGAAGTAGCCTCGAAAGTTTGAACATAATACCCTCAGTCGTTCTTGGGATACTGCTGAGATGCCTTATTGGGATTAGCATTAACACGGTGCATTTTGATTTAGTCTTAACGCAACATTTAGTTTTTAAATATAATGGGCAAATGGGAGGGTGGGCGTGGGAGGAGACTAGTTGCCCTCCAATCACTTTCGACTATTAAAAAGGGCATTATCTCTTTCTATTTTCAATCGAATGAGCCTTTTCGAAGTTCCTACGACAACTCCTTCGATTCGAAGTGCCCTGGTCTAAACAAAAAGAAAAAAAAAATAATAATATATTGTACCCACATCGATCTTTAGCATAAAAATTTCAATCCTTCCAATCACTTTCGACTATTAAAAAGGGCACTAGCCCTCTCAATTTCCAATCGAATGAGCCCTTTTTGAGTTTCTACGACAACGCTTTCTATAAAAACCTTATATGCCCCCCGGGGCATAAATTACAACCCTTGCCCTGAGGGCTGTGGGGGAGTGTCTTCCTCAAAAACATAATTTATATGTGGAAATTAACTACGCTGAACAAAATGGCTATCTCAAAATTTTGATTGGGTGTGTTTGGGGAAATGGTGGGCGTGGAAGGGGTGTTAGTTACCTTCCAATCACTTTTGACTATTTAAAAGGGCACAAGCCACTCTAATTTCCAATCGAATGAGCCCTTTTCGAAGTTTCTATGAGAACTCCGATACGAAGTGCCCTGGTCTAAAGAAAAAAAAAATAAATAATAATAATACATTGTGCCAACATCGTTCTTTACTTAGGCAGCGCGATTGCGCTGCCTATGATTGTATGCTAAGAAGAATTTACAGGCGAAATCGTCCCCAAGAAATTTTCCAGGGGGAATTTTAAGCGAGGATAAAATTGTCGGAGAAAATTTTCTAGGGGGAGGGGGAGAGATATATTTTAAGCGGGAGAGGCTTTACTTGTAGGAATGTTAAGCAAAGGGAAATAATTTTCCAGGGAGGGGAGCCGGATTTCCCAGCATTATTTGAAAAACGATCAGGAAATTAAGTAAAAAAGGATTTTTAGTTTTTTTTCAACTGAAAGTAAGAAGCATCATCCAAACTTACACGAACAGAAATTATTCGTATATGAGGGGGATGCCCCTCCTCAATACCTCGCTCTTTATGCTAAATTTTGGCTTGTCTCAATTCTTTAAGAATCACAAGGGCTGTTTAATTGGAATAAGAAGCTTCTTATAACAGTGAAAAACTTTAGCGTAAAGAGCAAAGTTTATAGGAGGAGTCAACCCCTCTTATATACGGAATAATTTCTGTTCGTTTTATGTGACAACCCTGGCTTCAAATTAGAAGAATATTCACAAGCAGTGCTGTTAGATTAAACACATTTGCGCATTTTTGGCGGTTACTCATTAAATTTCTCAGGTCGGCGCATTTTTCAAAGCAAGTTTGTCGTATTTGCCGCCAAAAATGGAGCCTTCAGTCCAATTTAACTTTTGTGGCATTAACAGTCATATGGTAACCAGTCGCAACAATTCAGGAAAGTAGGGGGTAGGGTATTTTCAAAATCTAGGGATATTGATATAAATCCCCTTATAAATCTAGGGAGGATTATTTTCTATGAAATTATCGCAAAAGGAAATATCTCACTAAAAGTACCAAAGAGAAGTTTTTTTCAAAATCTAGGAGGAGCAAAAAACTGGGGGCAAACGCTTCTTAGCCCAACTGACGCCCCTAATGGTAAGACTGTTTCCTAGCACAGGATATGATTTACAAAAAGAAAGCACAGAATCTTACCTGGTCGAGGGTACTGAATTTCTTTACTGCTAGCGTCCTCAGTGACCTCTGGCGTTCTAATTTTGACGGAAGCGTTGGGATAACTTCCAATGATTGCCCAGTTAACCTTGGATAAATTATTTTATCCGTTGGACTTCCTGAAATTAATCGCAAATATACTCAAATCGTTTTGTCATTTGATGACTCGGCGGAAACCCAAAAACAATCATGATAATTTCCACAAGTATTTCCTTCTTAATTGAATAACTATGATTATTTGTTTGAGTAGGGTTCCCACTAATAATAAGGCCCGACGAGAGAGCTGTAATTTATCCCGAGCAACTACAATTCTTCTACCCCTCCCTCTACTCTTTGTCACGGCTACGGAAATTCAAAACTTTTTTGAATTTCATTACATTTTTTATAAAGAAAATCAAAGTATATAGATTTATGAGTAACAGGTCAAACCTTTAATCCAGACAGCAATGCTATATCCAAGGGGATAGGGGGTTTGACCCCTCCCCCCGAAAAAATTTTCCGACTCCTAAACACGTAGCAAAAATTCATATAAACAAATTTTTGATGTTTTTTAAAGTTTCTTTTGTACCCCCTCCGCTCTCTAAACAAAAATCCTGGATACGGCCCTGGCAGACAGTGAAAATATACTTTTAAAAAAATGACCGAAAGGTTCGGTTTCGTCTCTAGAAGCATTTACGAGGGGAAACAAAGGCATAACTAATTATTTACAGAAACTATTCACATTTTCTGCGGAACTTATATTTATTACTCATTCACTAAAAACTCAGAAACATAATACTTAAGTTTTCTAAGTAACGTTACGGAGACAATAAATTTATACATATAGCCCAATTCTCCTTTTCTCATCCGGCTTTCGGGCTCGATTTCATCGATCTTGAATTGTAGTCGAATTGTAAAACTGAAACAGAGTTGAATAGTAGGAATGTCATATTCTGTAGCTTATACGACAAAAATAGCTGTAGAAAAACATAAGAACTGTGGGGGCGATTGCAAAAGCATTGGATACGACTTTACTAGATGAGTAGAATAAATATTTCATCGATAGAAAACCACTCAAAGCGAATGGGAATTTACTCATTTATAATTTTTGAGACGAAAATAAAAAAAAGAATTTTTAACATTTGATACGACTAGCATTTACAGAAATAGACGAGTGAAGATTAAGCAGGGATGGCATAACCCAGCTTGACTTAGCAGAGAGGACAAAAAAGACCTGGTGCAATGCAGTCAAGACAGACCCCGAGCCGACTAGGTCCATTAAGCATCAGGGGTGAAGATGGACGAAACAATGTATAAAGGGCATTACATCCCACACTAGAGACTAAGCAACATATAACTCGACTGTCTGTCTGTCTTTTAATAGGGGGGTGGGACTACACAATATTTTATTAAATTAAAGGGACCAAAGACAAATCTTACATGCAAAACATAAAAAAACAATGGATAATTTTTTTCTGATGAGAAATTATTTTTATTGTCATAATTTGACTTAAAGTCTAAAATTGTATAATAGATATTTTACAAATTCCGATTACGGCCAAGGGGGTCCAAACTAATCCACCAGAGGCCCTTATATTATCTAAGGTCGATTGGCCTTTAGTGTTGTTTCATAATTCTTGTAACTAAACGCATGTTTTCACTTTCCCAATCGTTGCAAACGAATTTCAGACAAAACTTAATCCGGTGAAGAATTTGAAAATTGACTTTTAGATATATTGAAACTTCCAGCATTTCAAGCTACTATAGATAAGCATCTATAGATAAGCAAATAAATCGCAAAATCAAAAAACAAAAATCGTGCATAGTTATTTCTTCAGTGCAGAAATTTACAAGCTTCACTCAGTTCTTTGGATTTTAAAATCCATCGAAAAAAAAGAACTTTAGGAATCATTATAAAATTTCACTGACAATTGTTAACAACAATTTTCGGTTAGCTCATGGAGGTATAATTGTTAGTCAATTTGTCACTAAACCTTTTTTGTCAGTACAGTGGATACAACAGTCGGGATTTGTTACTAAGAAGCTATTAGATTGAATACCTCATAAAAAATGATAAGAATACAAAAAAAAAATCTAATATAAATACTAAAGAGAAAAAGAGAGTTTACGGCCCTATGCTTTGTGTTACAATTGAGCATTAAATCGATTTTTTTTTTTTTTCACATTTTAGTTAGCCAATGACACAATTCCTTACTCCTGGAGAGACAAAAAGCCTCACCTAAGGAAACAAGATTAGTTTTAAACCATTTTGAGCTGGGAACTTGCATCAAATAAATTTGTTTCGTATGAATAAGGTATTCAAAATATGATTGGCTATTTTGTGTGAAACTTTAAGCTGGTAAAAAGAGCAAAAAGTTTCTTTGGTACTTGTCTAGAATCCAGAAAACACGCGAGAATTGTATTGCGAAAATCAGATAGGCATTACCCGGTACTTATATGAGACGCTGTATAAACAAAGAGTTTTTCACTCCTAGAACTATATCTAAACTTTAGTTTTTGGGGTTTAGGGGGAATAAAAGGTACCTAGGTTTGGTTAGGTTAAGTTATGTATTTAATGTATGCTATGCTTTATCCACCCCCCCCCCCTGATGTGCAAATATATAGCCCAAATTTGTTTCTAAACTATTATATTTTTCTCCTATTTCGTTTTATTTCATTGGCATTAACGAAACTTCACTTCTCGCGTGTTTTCTGGATTCTAGACAAGTACCAAAGCTAATAGAAAAAGTACCAAAAATAATCGAAAGAGAAAAGGGGAAAATTAGCAAAGGAGGGGAAAATTACTGGACTAAAATATAGAAAAACCCACCAAGAAACAGCCTTCGCAGGGAGAGATAGAGGGATATTGAAGGGATAGAGTTCCATAGTCATTTCTTTTTTGTAATTAAATAAAAAAAACAAGTTTTTTTTTAAATTAAAGTAAGGAGCGACATTAAAACTTAAAACAAACAGAAATTATTCCGTATATGAAAGGGGCTGTCCCCTCCTCAACGCCTCACTCTTTACGCAACAGTTTTTATTATTTTAAAAAGTAGAGTTGTGACAAAGAGTCAAACTTTAGCGTGAAGAGTGAGGCGTTGAGGAAGGGACAGCCCCTTTCATATACGGAATAATTTCTGTTCGTTTTAAGTTTTAATGTCGCTCCTTACTTTAATTAAAAAAAACTTACTTTTTTTATTTAATTTCTGAGCGTTTTGAATTAATGCAGGTTTTGATTTCGGTTCACCGTACATGAATAATTAAAACGATATTTGCATATTAATTTTATCTTTTTTGTGCTAAATGGCTTTCTCAAAATTTTGATCGGAAAATTTTGATAAAAAAAGGTGGAGGAGGGGCCTAGATGCCCTCCAATTTTTAGTTACTTAAAAAGAGCACTAGAACTTTTAATTTATTTACGAGGGTTTTTATTAATAATAAATACATGTAACTTAGGAATTAACTTACGTAACGAACTTCAATATTCGTATATTTTTGTTACGTAGGCTATATGAGGGGGTTCGCCCCCTAGTCAATACCTCGCTCTTTACGCTAAAGTTTGGGTTTTGTTCCATTTCTTTAAGAATGACCCCTTAATCACAAAAGCCGTGCAATTAGAATAAATAGTTCTTTTGAAAGTACTCAAAAAACTTTAGCGTTAAGAGGGAGGTATTGACTAGGGGGCGAACCCCCTCATATACGTAATAATTTCTGTTCGTTTTAAGTTTTGATGTTGGTCCTTACTTTCAGTTGAAAAAAACTTGTTTTTCTATTTAATTTCTGATCGTTTTTTTTAAATAATGCTGGAAAATCCGGCGCTTCCTTCATAGCAATATCCCTTCCCCCATGAAAACTTCTTCCGTGGAAAGATCCTCCCACGTAACCCCCCCCCCCCCCTATGTGCAAAAATCCCCCAGAAAACGTCTGTATATTTCCCAATAACCAATACTATATATAAACATTGGGCAAAGTTCATAACTTGCAGCCCTTCCCCTGGGGAATGTGGGGGATTAAGTCATGCTTAAAGACATAGCTATTTTACTTTTCGACCATGCTGAACAAAATGGCTATCTCAAAATTTTGATCGAGTGACTTTGGGGAAAAAATGAGCGTGGCAGGGGGCCTAGTTGCCCTCCATTTTTTGGTCACTTAAAAATAGCACAATGACTTTTAGTTTCCGTTCGAATGAGCCCTCTCGCAATATTGTAGGACCACTGGGTCGATACGATCACCCCTAGGAGAAAGAAAAAAAAAACACGCACCCGTGATCTTTCTTCTGGCAAAAAAAAAAACAAAAAAACAAAATTGATGGATTGAAAAATACAACCGATGATCGGTAAGACTTAAATTGATTAAACTTATATGTTTGAAATCAGCATAAAAATCTGATTCTTTTGATGTAGCTATAGGTATCAAAATTCCGTTTTTTAGAGCTTCGGTTACTACTGAGTCGGGTTGCTCCTTACTTTGGTACTTGTTAAGAATCCAGAAACTTGCGATGAACCGCATCTAGAATCTAATGAAAAAATAGGTTTCCGCTGCTTGTGAGGTATTGCTCACTCCGGGAACTATGTTCAAACTTTAGTTTTTTAGGGTTTTAGGGGCAAAAAATGGTACGTAGGTTACGTATTTAATATATTCTATGCTTTACCCCCCCCCCCTTAATATGCAAATATATAGCCTAAATTTGTTTCTAAACTATTATATTTTCATCCTATTTTGTTTATTACATTAGCATTAACGAAACTTCACTTCTCGCGAGTTTCTGGATTCTTAACAAGTACCCTTACTTTTTACGGGGACTAAAATCAATGAGCAAATTGATTTCTTGGACGTTATATTTTATATGAGCGCTACTTTTGACAAAAGGTATTGAAAAAGAACTACTTTGATAAAAACGTTTCGTTACTATCCATAGTATCCATAACATCAACAGCCCTGGCCTTATCTTACTATGGATTCCGATTGTAAAATGTCCAATGATCTCAGGGCTTCCACTTTCGAATCTTAAAAATCGGGGACAAGACTTATGAATTCGGGGAGTTTTCGGGGACAAGTCTTCAAGATTCGGGGAGTTTTCGGGGACAAGTCTTCAAGATTCGGGGAATTTTTGGGGAAAAAACAAAATGGAATTTGTTGCAAAAATTTGGGAGCCAAAATTGGTTTTAGCTTCGTTTTCAGGCTCAAGTTGGGCTGGGATTCAAGTAGTAAATCAAGCCTTTTACAGAGTAGGTTTTAGAGCCAAAGCACGCAATTGGAACCCATAGCTGAAAACCCATATTGCAGACATTGCGGCAAAAACTTCCCCCAGCATAAAATACTCCCCCCCCTAAAAAAAAACAAAAAAACACCCACATAAAGTACTCCCCCACTAAAAATACCTCCCTCTCTGCAGAAAATACCCCCTTGGAACATACATTTTTTTCATTTTTTGCATCTAATTTACTTTTTTTCTTTTGGTTACCTCATAATTACTATATAGTCACCGATTAACCCCCACCCCTGCGGCCGTTCATGTTCCAAATATAGTACTTATTGCAGTTTTATTTTTATATCAGCCCATCTAATGCCTGGACATGATAGCTATAGGCTACAAATCATACAAAAGTTACTTATTATTTTTCTTCACACTAATATTATTTGCCATTATTAACCAACGGTTTGTGATAAATAAGTCCAAAAATAATATAAAACCTCACAAGAAAGCAATATGAGCCTAATAACCAATTTTTTACTTTCAGCTGTAATGTAAATTTCTTATGAATAATATTTCTTCGGTCACTTCCCTTTAAATCCCCTATTTCCCGATCTTGTACATAGTCTATAGCTAAATTTTGCCTCATTAGAAGGGGGCAGGGCGGGGAAGGGGGTGGTGCAATTTTTACAGTAAGAAGATTGTATTTAGGGATAGTTCTTAAGAAGAAATCCAATTATACCACGTTGTATTTAAATTCTTTTGTTTCTATTTCAGGATTAGCCTTCATACAGGGTTACTAATTGTTAAAGCTTTACAATGTCAGAGCTTTACAAAAATTGTAATTATATGTGAAAACACAAACATTCTTCATTCGACTCGATAATTCTTGCATAAATATAGTTTTAACAACAAAAAATATTATACTAAAAGAATAAATCCTACTTGCAACTCGTTTTTAAGCATAAGAAATCAAATTTACAGTGCACTGAATTTCGTTTATTCATGAAATCTTTATTACTACCCAGAACATACTTTAAAATCTGCAATAAAATTCTGTATAATAATTAAAGAGATTCTATGAAATTTAAATTGCAAATTGAGTTCCTTTTGTATAAGGTTAGCTGTCTATTCAATAGCCCCTGGCACATCAAGTGAAAAGAAAACTTTTTGGAATCAAGGCTATGCGATTTTTATTGGATTTGTCACTGCAGCGGTTAAAAAATGTTTACGTTGTAAATAAATTAAATGAGAGCATGGGGTACGGGTAAGGGGGAGGGAAAAATATATATTTTTTTAATCTAGGACGCAATGTTGTTTTTTCATTTTCCAAATGGTTCTGTCAATTCTGGTTTATTTTACCAATACAAATGGCAACAAAAGAGTATTTTCGGTACTATCCCATTACGCGGGCCTCTCGGGTTAATCACTATAGATTAGGCAATGATAAAACCCATTTTATGACGTCTTAACTGTTATAGAGCAGGCAATGATAGCAAGGTTTTCATTGCGTATACGATATTAAACTGTGGTTTTTTGGGGTTTAGGGAGGGGGGAAAGGTACCTAGGTTAGTTTAGGTTACGTATTTAATATATGCAATACTTTACCCCCCCCCCCCCCCCACCCCACTAATGTGCAAATATAATAGCAAAAATTTGTTTCTAAACTATTATATATTCATCCCATTTTATTTCATTAGCATAAACCAAACTTGACTTTTTAGAGAGGCTCGCATAATGAGATAGTACCGTATTTTCAATATCAGAGCAAGAAAAAGAGGTATTTTTCTAAATCTAGTCCCCCTCCTAATTTGTGTCGCTATGTGCCACAATTTTCCACGTTTCCACGTCATTTTTTTTATGATGGTAAGTATACGAATGCAATCTTTTTTGTTTCAAAGAAAATATATCATAGGCAGCGCAATAGCGCTGCCTAAATAAAGAGCGATGTGAGCACAATGTATTATTATTTTTATTTATTTTTTGTCACTTCGCATCGAAGGAGTTGTCGTAGAAACTTCAAAAAGGGCTCATTGGATTGGAAATTAAAAGAACTAGTGCCTTTTTTAATAGTTGAAAGTGATTGGAGGGCAACTAACCCCTTCCCACACCCACCCTTTCCCCAAACACATCCAAGCAAAATTTAGAGATAGCCGATTTGTTCAATGTAGTTGAAAGGTCCGGAAATTATGTCTTTGAGGATGACAACACCCCACAGCCCTCAGGACAAAGGTTGTAAGTTACGCCCTGGGGGAATATAAGGTTTATATAGAAAGGGTGATGATATAAACTTTAGAAGAGGCTCATTGGATTGTTAATCAGAAGTTCTTGTGTCCTTAATAGATTCAGAGTGATCTGAGTGTGGATATCCCCCCCCCTCCATACACATTGTATTTTCCCGAAATGCCAGTGATAGAAATTTTGAGATGGTTATTTTTTGTCGTAGAAACTTCGAAAAAGCCTCATTTAATTGGAAATTGAAGGGGCTAGTGCCCCTTTTATTAGTCAACAATGGTTGGAGGGCAACTAATCTCCTCCCACGCCCACCATTTCCCTAACGCATCCAATCAAAGTTTTGAGATAGCCATTTTGTTGAGCGTAGTTAAAAGGTCCGAAAAGTATATCTTTGAGGATACCCCCCCCCCCAACAGCCCTTAGGACAAGGGTTGTAAGTTATGCCTTGGGGGCATATAAGGTTTTTATAGAAAGGCATGTCGTATAAACTTCGGAAGGGGCTAATTGGAGTTATAGTACCCTTTTAAGATTCAAAGTGATCAGACGGCGGATAATTCCCCCCCCCCCTCCCTCCCCACACCTCGTATTTTCCCGAGATGCATTTGATAGAAATTCTGAGGTAGCCATTTGTTGTAGTAGAAACTTCAAAAAAAGCTCATTCGATTAGAAATTGAAAGGACCTTTTTTATAGTCAAAAGTGATTGGAGGGCAACAAGCCCCCCGCCACCTATCAATTCCCAAAACACATTTAATCAAAATTTTGAGATAGCCATTTTGTTCAGCGTAGTTGGAAGGTCTGAAAATTATGTCTTTGAGGATGAAACCCCTCCCCCCTTTTCATAGCCCTCAGCGCAAGAGTTGTAAGTTATACCCCGAGGGTATATAAGGTTCTTATAGACAGGGTGGTCGTATAAAATCCGAATGGTGCTCATTTTATTGGAAATCAGATGTTCTAATTCCCTTTTTAAGAGTCAAAGTGATTAGGGGTTCGCCCCCCTCCCGCTACGTCGTATTTTTCACATTTGCATCCGAAAAAAAAGTTACGCGCCTGAGAATATTTGGCTAATTTTAGAAAAAAGGGGGAAGGACCCCCTAAAAGTTATAGAACCTTAATGAAAATCACACCATCATATTCAGCGTATCAGAGAATCCTACTGTAGAGGTTTCAAGCACCTATTTACAAAAATGTGGAATTTTGTATTTTTTGCCAGAAGAAAGATCACGGATGCGTGTTTTTTTTCCAGGGGTGATCGTATCGACCAAGTGGTCCTAGAATATCGTGTGAGGGCTCATTGGAACGGAAATTAAAAGTTCTAGTGGCCTTTTTAAGTGACCAAAAAAATGGAGGTTAACTAGGCCCCCTCCCACGCACATTTTTTCCCAAAGTCACCCGATCAAAATTTTGAGATAGACATTTTGTTCAGCATGGTCAAAAATAGGATAACTATGTCTTTTAGGATAACTTAATCCCCAAAGTCCCCGGGGGAAGGGCTGAAAGTTATGAACTTTACCCAATGTTAACATATAGTATTGGTTATTGGGAAGTATACAGACGTTTTCAGGGGGGATTTTTTCAGGTAGTGGGAGAGGGGGTGGGTCGGGGGTTATGTGGGAGGATCTTTCCATGAAAGAAGTTTTCATGGGGGAAGCGACATTGCTATGAAGGGGGCACCAGATTTCCCAGCATTATTTAAAAAAAGATCAGACATTAAATAAAAAACAAGTTTTTCAACTGAAAGTAAGGAGCAACATCAAAACTTAAAACGAACAGAAAATATTACGTATATGATTGGGTTCACCCGCTAGTCAATACCTCGCTCTTTAAGCCAAATTTTTTTTAGTACTTTCATAATAGCTATTTATTCTAATTAACGGCCTTTGTGATTAAGGGGTCATTTTTAAAGAATTGGAACAAAATTCTAACTTTAGCTTAAAGAGCAAGGTATTGACTAGGGGGCGAACCCCCTAATACACGTATAAAAATATATGAATATAGAAGTTCGTTACGTAAGTTAATTCGTAAGTTACGTAACCTTCGTAAATAAAATTAAACAACTTTCGAGAAAGCCATTTAACCAAATAAAAGTAAAATTAATATGAAAATTTTGTTGTGATTATTCATGTACGGTGAGCCAAAATCAAAACCTGCATTAATTCAAAAACCTTCAAAAATTAAATAAAAAAAACAAGTTTTTTTTTAACTGAAATTAAGGAACGAAGTTAAAACTGAATACGAACAGAAATTATTCCGTATATGAAAGGGGCTGTCCCCTCCTCAACGCCTCGCTCTTTACGCTAAAGTTTGACTTTCTCACAACTCTATTTTTTTTAAACAATAAAAAACTTTAGCGTACAGAGCGAGGCATTGAGGAGGGGACAGCCCCTTTCATATACGGAATAATTTCTGTTCGTTTTAAGTTTTAACGTCGTTCCTTATTTTCAGTTAAAAAAAAAATTGTTTTTTTTTTATTTAATCATGAGAAGGCATGGGGGTTATCAGCCAGGGTTGCCAACTGCCGACGTCAAAAGAGAGTGCAAATCAAGGCCAAATAAGAGTGCAAGTCAAAATATTTACGCACGTGCGGCTGCCACCGCGCGCAAAACCCCTTTCACTTTTCTGACCACCCTTACACCATTTACAAATAATTATCAATTATCCTACGATCAATAAAAATATTATCTTTTAATTTTTCAAATGTATTTAAAATAAAGTTATGAGGACTTCCTACTTACACCAACCTCTAAATAATGGGTTGATAATGATTTTCATTCTTTTTGTAGCTTAAAAGATAATGCTCTGCTTAAAATTTGCTGGTGTCTATTTTGATTGCTTGGATCTTTAACTGAACTATAGTTGAATTCATCAAATGTTTAGATAAAGTTTTGTCTCCATTTTATCCAAATGTTTTGAAAGGAATAGAAGAGGTCCGACTAACTAGTCGTGAACTATAGCTGACTTCACTGCAGTCAAGTCAAGTACTGTAACCTAGCAGCGAAAAAAAAAATGGTGAAAACATTCTTAGTCACACAAAATAATTCTTCTTCTTCCTCTACTAGATTTTCTTCTTCTTTCCTTTTCTTTTAGATTAATTAAAAAAACTTTTTCCACAAAATAAGTTTTTCAAAGAAAAGTAAAAACTCCATTCAACAAAAAATGAGCAAAAATAAAATAAAATAATCTACCAAGCGTGAAACTACCACAAATCAGCATCGATAAATAAATGAAACCCAAAACGAACAGAAATTAAAATAAATAACCAAGTCAAACTCAAAACGAGCAGAAATTAACATGAGTAGGGCTCAAAACCCCTATGCCTTCCCAAGGCCAGAACATCATTTGCACTTTATTGAAAAAATGCAAATGAATGTGAATTGTCAGTTTAATATACATATACTGATATTAGTAATCAAAATGTTAATATTATTTGATTTATTAAAGTTATGAAAGTAAAAATATTTATATTTTTTTCGTAAAAGTTTTTTTTTTTAATTAGTGTACTCAAAGCAAACCAGTACATTCTCCAAACACGCAGCTATCCAGTTTCAGGGAATGTCTCAGAAAACTTCTCATTTCATATAAAAATCAAATAAAAAAACATTTTTTTAACTGAAAGTAAGGAGCAACATTAAAACTGAAAACGAACAGAAATTATTCCGTATATGAAAGGGGCTGTCCCCTCCTCAACGCCTCGCCCTTTACGCTAAAGTTTTTTATTATTTAAAAAATAGAATTGTGAGAAAGAGTCAAACTTTAGCGCAAAGAGCGAGGCGTTGAGGAGGGGACAGCCCCTTTCACATACGGAATAATTTCAGTTGGTTTTAAGTTTTAATGTCGCTCCTTATTTTCAGTTAAAAAAAACTTGTTTTTTTTTATTTAATTTCTGATCGTTTTTGAAGTAATGCAGCTTTAATTTGGCTCACCGTACATGAATAATTAAAAAGAAACTTGCATATTAATTTTCTTATTTTTTGGCTAAATGGGTTTCTTGAAATTTTGTTTTTGTGAATTTTGTGAAAGTTTGTTTTTAATTAATTTCAGTTCGTTTTATATTGACATAGTCTTTTCAGGGAAAAATAAAATAATACTTTAAATCTTTTCTTTTTTTTAAGACTTTATAGTTTGGCCTGCTATTTGTATGATGGAGAAAAATTTTCAGCAATTTATAACAACATTCACACTTTGAAAAATCTGGACACAAATAGGAGTGTTTAATTTTGTTTCATACCTCCTCTAGTTGACCTGAAATGAAAAACTTAATACCATTCGCAAAAAAATCTGTTTACTTTCTTTGATAGCTTGGATACACTTACGCTATTTTGATTTGGTTAAATTTTAAGAGCAGAAGCAGCCCCGAAAGTTTGAACATAATACCCTCAGTCGTTCTTGGGATACTGCTAAGATGCCTTGTTGGGAATTAGCATTAACACAGTGCATTTTGATTTAATCTTATGGCAAAATTTAGTTTTTAAACATAAAGTCAAATGGGAGGGTGGGCGTTGGAGGGGAATTAGTTGTCCTCCAATCACTTTCGACTATTAAAAAGGGCATTAGTCCTTTCTATTTTCAATCGAATGAGCCCTTTTTGAAGTTCCTACGACAACTCCTTCGATATGAAGTGCCCTGGTCTAAAAAAAAAAAAATAATAATAATAATAATAATACACTGTACCCAGATCGATCTTTAGTATAAAAAAGTCAAGCCTTCCAATGACTTTCGACAATTAAAAAGGGCACTAGCCCTTCAATTTCGAATCGAATGAGCCCTTTTTGTGTTTCTACGACAACGCTTTATATTAACACCTTATATGCCCCCAGGGCATAACCTAAAACCCTTTTCTTGAGGGCCGTGAGGGGGTTGTCATCCTCAAAGACCTAATTTCCAGAACTTCAAACTACATTAAACAAAACGGCTATCTCAAAACTTTTATTGTATGTATTTGGGGAAAAGGTGGGTGCAAGAGGGGTGTTAGTTATTCTCCAATAACTTTCGACTATTAAAAAGGGCACAGGCCCTTCTAATTTCCAATCGAATAAGCCCTTTTGAAGCTTCTATAACATCACTATCTACAAAAAACCTTGTATGCCCCCAGGGCATAACTTACAACCCTTGCCCCGAGGGCTCTGTGTGGGTTATCATTGTCAAAGACCTAATTTCTAAAACTTATAACTATGTTGAACAGAATGGCTATCTAAAAATTTTGATTGGATGTGTTTGGAGAAAATGTGGGCGTCGGGCGTGAGAGGGGGGTTAGTTACCCTCAAATCACTTTCGACTATTGAAAAGGACACTAGCCCTTTGAATTTCCAATCGGATGAGCCCTTTTTCAAGTTTGTACGACAAAAGCTTTCAATGAAAACCTTATATGCCTCCAGGGCATAACTTAAAACCCTTTCCCTGAGGGTTGTGGGGGAGTGTCCTCCTCAAAAGCATAATTTCTATCTGGAAATCAACCACACTGAAAAAAATGGCTATCTCAAAATGTCGATTGGATGTGTTTGGGGAAAGGGTGGGCGTGGACGGAGTGTTAGTTGCCTTTCAATCACTTTCGACTATTAAAAAGGACACAAGCCACTCCAATTTCCAATCGAATGAGCCCTTTTCAAAGTTAAGTTTCTACGACAACTCCTTCGATACGAAGTGCCCTGGTCTAAGACTAAGGACAAAAAAAAAAAAAAAAAAAAAAAAAAAAAATGTGCCGAGATCGTTCTTTACTTAACTGTAAGTAAGGAGCTACCCGGCTCAATAGTAACCGAAACTCTAAAAAACGGAATTCTGATACCAATAGATACGTCGAAAGAATTAGATTTTAATGCTGATTTCAAATATACAAATTTCCCATCAAAAGCTACGCGCCTGAGAAAATTTGCCTTATTTTCTAAAAAAAGGGGGAAACAACCCCTAAAAGTCAAAGAACTTTAATGAAAATCATACCATCAGATTCAGCGTATCAGACAACCATACTGAAGAAGTTTCAAGCTCCTATCTGTAAAAATGTGGATTTTTATTGTATTTTTTTTTTCCAGGGGGGATTGTATCGATCCAGAAGTCCTAGAATATCGTGAGAGGTCTCATTCAAACGTAAATTAAAAGTTCTAGTGCCCTTTTTAAGTGACCAAAAAAATCGGAGGGCAACTTGGCCCCCTCCCGCGCTAATTTTTTCCAGAAGTCACCCAATCAAAGTTTTGAGATAACTATTTTGTTAAGCATAATCGAAAATCAAATAAATATGTCTTTGAGGATGGCTTGATCCCCCACAGCTCCCGGGGGAAAGGCTAAAAGTTATGAACTTTATAGTATTGGTTAATGGGAAGTATACAGACGTTTCAGGAGGGATTTTTTCTGGGTGGAGGGGGGGGGGGGGTCAAAGGAGGGGATTACGTGGAAGGATAATTCCATAGAGGATGTTTCCTTGGGGGAAGGGACTTCTATGAAGGGGGCGCCGGATTTTCCAGCATTATTTAAAAAACGATCAGAAATTAAATTAAAAAAACAAATTTTTTCAACTGAAAGTAAGGAGCAACATTAAAACTTAAAACGAACAGAAATTATTACGTATACGAGGGGTTCGTCCCCTAGTCAATACCTCGCTCTTTACGCTAAAGTTTTTTAGTACTTTCAAAAGAGCTATCTATTCTAATTAACCGGCCTTGTTATTCAGGGGTTGTGATTCGAACAAAATTCGAAATTTAGCGTAAAGAGCGAGGTATTGACTAGGGGGCAAACTCCCTAATATACGTAATAAAAACATACGAATATATAAATTCGTTACGTAAGTTAATTCGTAAGTTACGTCAGAACAAAATTTCGAGAAAGCCGTTTAGCCAAAAAATAAGAAAATTAATATGCAAATTCCGTTTTAATTATTCATGTACGGTGAGCCAAAAAACTGAAAGTAAGGAGCGACATTAAAACTTAAAACGAACCGAAATTATTCTGTATATGAAAGGGGCTGTCCCCTCCTCAACGCCTCGCTCTTTACGCTATAGTTTGACTCTTTCTCACAACTCCATTTTTAAAACAATAAAAAACTTTAGCTTAAAGAGCGAGGCGTTGAGGAGGGGACGTAACTTTTGATGGGTAAATAAAGTGATGGGTAACTAAACTTAATGAAACTTATATATTTGAAATCAACATAAAAATCTGATTCTATTGATGTATTTATTTGTATCAAAATTCTGGTTTTTAGAGTTTCAGTTACTATTGAGCCGGGTTGCTCCTTACTTACAGTTCCGTACCACGAACTGTTTGACAACATTTCTTTTATAAGCAAACTCAGTGTCTGTCTGTATCAATAGCCAATGTTGATTTTTCCCAGCATGCTATTCAGCTTAAATAAAGCATAAACGTCTAGGGAACAAGTGACATAACTTTGATGACAATCCACATTAGCGTTGAGCTTACTGAATACATAATTATAATGTCTTTTGTTAAACAGTTTATCCAAACAAACGATTCTTTGTGTATCACCGCTCCGTTTGTCAAAGGACGGGATTTCAAATTTATACATAGGTGCTAAATCTAGAAGTTCTTTAGATCCTAAATGGCTTAACAATGGTAAAGGACAAATTCCAATTTTCAGAAGATTGACAGGGTATATCCTCGACCTCAATTGCATGACAAACAAGAATAACTATGGCTTCTCAAAAAGAATCCAAATTTGAACTGCTTTACACCCAGTGGTGCAATTTCATCAGCTTCCAAAGGGGAGGGGGGGGGGGGGCAAAGCTTGAGCCGATCTTTCCAAGTCAAGTAAAAATGACGGTGAAAAATGAGCCATATAGTACAATAAAGCCAAAGATATACTAAAGAAAACTGATCAGTTTCTGTGTATGCTTGAATTATGTAGCCGTATGTTAGTTGCAACAAGATTTTCGAATACGCTAAATTTCAGCTGAGATGGGGACAAACTGGGATCTGGAGGAGGGAGGGGACAGTTACCTCCTACCGCATAGAAAATTATGCCCCTATTTAAACTCCGAAAATATGAGGGTGATGAGTATCAATTTAAGAAGTTTCACTACTCCTGGCACACTTCCAACGAGTTCCTCATACACCGCTTTGTGTACATGATCTTTGGAAGAGGACAACATCTCACTCACTATGAGCTTTGGGATTAAAATATGTGGCTGTTTAAAAATTTTCCCAATTGCAACTTTTCATACAGAATTTAAAAACGTTTTCGAAACTCTCACAAATGTCAAGACGTTTTTGGAGCAAAGAGCTGCTACTAAAATTTCCGCTGTGAAAAACACAGATAAAAATCCTGAAGTATTTAATACAAATTTCCAAAGAACACAAAATGAACTAGAACACAAGGCCGTATCCAGGGGGATTTAGGGGGTTTGAACTCCCCCTCCCCCGAAATGTTTGTCTGACTCACAAAAACGTAACAAAAATGAATAGAAACAAATTTGTGATGCGTTTTCTTAAGTGTTTTGTAACCCCCGCCCCGAAAAAATCCTTTTGTAAAACCCCTCTGAATAAAATCCTGGATACGGTCTAGCTGGAACTCAACTGAATTTTCTGTTGAGGAGGTGGGGTGGGGGTTTTGGTGGTGGTGGCTACCATCTGCATAAATACTTTCCATAGTAGAGTAAATATTTTGTTGAGTTGATACTACACGTATAAAAAAAATTACCTCTGCAAATAACGTTGACCACTACTACTAATAACAATTCACTGCAGTACCAAGCCGCCTAAGGCCAACACAGCTACGCACGCTCCTCATCCATCCCAATCTAATCAAAGCTTCTCGCTTTACACCCTCCCAAGAAGTTCCAATTTTCTTAAATATTTCCTTACTACCTCTCCCACCCCATTTGGGGACGCCTTGCTTCTCGTTCAGTCCAAGACGGTTGGCCGACAAGAACAACCTTTGGCAATCTGTCATCCTTCATCCGCATAACGTGCCCTAACCTTCTAAACCTTTCTCTCATTATAGCGTTAAAAAGCAGTATTGAACCACATTTTTCGTACAGCTTACTGTTTGCGATACGGTCTGTCAGGTGGGTACCCGAAACAAAAGCGATTTCTCTGGAAAACATGCAGCAAATTCACTTCCGTTTTTGGGTCGCCCATACTTCAGAACCATATATTACCACTGTCATCACTGTACCTTCCAATATTGTATAATCTTTGTTTGAAGACTTATTTTCCGATTCTTCACAACTTTTTTTCAACCGTGAAAAAACCACACTGTAATTTGGCTATTCTAATTTTAAAATATTCACTAGATCCACTGTTTTTACTAGTAACATTATCTAGGTTTGTGTCCACTTGATCGATCTGTCCACTTGATCGATCTTCTCGTTACCGAACATCAACTCTTCACTTTCACTTATTCCCAGTTTAAGCGACTTAATCTTCTTAACATTAGTTTTCAAACCTCTTCTTGCACCCTGAACTGGCAAAAGCTCAAAAAGTTCATTTACTTTTCTAACATTTTCATCTGGGCTGCTTAAATCATCAGTATAATCTAAGTCCAGACGGCCTTGTCATGTTTTACGGATAAAGGATGTAAAATTGCCGAAGAATCTTGGGGCCATAAGATCAAACGGTCAAACGATAAGTTAGTCGACCACAGATCAGGTGAAAAGATGCCATAAGAAAGGAAAATAAACAATACACACCACATATCACCTAATAATAATAAATTTATGACCTAGATAATATACCTAAATAATACCACAGAAACCAGACTAAAACCTCTATAATAACCACACTAACTCTTTTTCACCTTTCTTATAGAGGGGTTTAATTAAGGTTTTCCTAAGATCGCTAGGTCCTTCCCCTTTTTCAAAAATCCTTATTATAATCTTTAGTAACTTATTTCTAGCCTCATAACCACCATATTTAATGAACTCCTTTACCACACTATTAGCACTGGGGCATTAAATATTTTGTAATGTTTTTATTTTGTGATAATATTTTGTAATAATATTTACAAAATATTTTGTAATTATCGGCACCTGGGGCCTTAAATATATTTTTTTTAATACTGTGTTGACCAGATTAGTTTTAATTGTTTCCATTAATCTCTAGGGCAAAAAACTATATAGGGATATAATGAAAAGAAAGTTAAGATGGCTAAGTCATGTTTCACGGATAAAGGATGTAAGATTGCCAAAGAATCTTGGGGCCATAAGACCAAACGGCCAAACAAAAAGTTGGTCGATCCCAAATCGGGTCAGAAGAGGCCATAAGAAAGGAAAATAAAAAAAATTGGAATTTTATGGCAGGGAATAACGAGTGACATTGTGAACAGAATGGAGTGGAAGAAGAGCGGGCGAACCTATGCTGGCCTCAAACGACATGGCATTGCATGGAACTGATAGTAATAGCGCCAGCATTATGGAATCAGTAATTTGTTGACTTGATTCCAAACATTACGGGTACATACACCCGTGCAAATAACACCCATTAGATTGGTTTGAATTGGCTCAACCCAATTTCTACGACTAAAAACTTGATAGGGCTATAGCAAAAGAAAGATGGAAATGGCTAGGTCACGTACTACAGATGAAGGATGAAAAAATACCAAAAATCATGGGGCCAATCAAAAAACAGCTCGCCCCTGAATGGGACGAGAAGAGGTCATAAAAAAGGACATAAAGGAACTAGGAACTTCATGAAAGGGGGTAAAGAGTTAAGTTGTGAATATATTGGAGTGGACGAGGATCGTATGCAGTTCAGTTGGACTCAGGCAGTGCGATACTGCAAGGAGTTCTTTTTAGTAGCAGTAGTAGTAGTAGTAGTAATTTGGCTTTGCATAAAACAGGATGGTTGACGGCTATGACTTCCATCAATGCAAGTAAATCATGGATTTCCCTTTTATATTATACAGCATTAATTACTTGTGGAGTAACGAAGTTTACCCCACTATTTGTTTGTTCTGTTGTTTTTTGTTTTTATTTTTTTTTTTTGGGGGGGGGGGGTGGATTCTATTTGTAAAAATACTTTCCGTTTTAGAATATATATTTTGTTGACTTGATACCGTAAATAACTGGATCTACCTCAGCGTATAACAGGATGGTTGATATCAATGACCACCATGAATGCAATAAAGGCATGGATTTGTCATAATATAATTTACATGATTAGTTATTTTAGCGTGAGGGAGTATCAATTTTTTCGTTTGGGGCGGGGGAGGATTGGATACCTTCAACATAATTACTTTCTATATTCTATTATAAAATCGGTATTGTGTTGCTTTGATCCTAAACATAACGGGAAAACTTACCTCTGCATATAACATCGACTAGATTGGTTTGAATAGCTCTGTGTGTGACATATCCCGCAGGATAGACTTCTGTAGCTCCATGTGCCAGGGCCAGGGCTTCCTCGTCGCTCATTAAAATAGGACGAGAGACCTCGTCGTCAAAGTAAGCTGTCCTTCTGTACGTGTCTGGCGTGACTATTCCATAACCACTGCCAGTATGATAAATCTAAAATAAAATATGTCACATGATAATAAGAATAAGGAATCTTTCTTAAAGTACTAAGGGCAGTGAACATGAAATATGATTGTTTGAAATGGTCAAGTGAAAATTTACACAGATATTTATAACTCTAAATATCGGGAGTTCTATTTTTAATGAAGAAGACCGCCATATTCAATTATGTAGATTTTGGTAGTAGCGGGCGCCATCTTTAAATAAAGAAACATGGGTAAAAAATCAGAATAAAAATTTAAAACCATGTGATGCCAACAGGTTAAGAAGGCTGAACTTTCCTTGGAAGGTTTACTTGTCTTGGGGAATCAACGGATTGTCAATGTTCAAATTTTTACGGACGAAAAACGTTGTCAAATTTAACTAGTTAGTTTTGCTTAATTAATTCCACGGTTCAATGTGGCAACACTGAGGAAAATATGGTATCGTCATAAGAACTCTATAATTGTGAAATAATCAAATACAAATTCCAGAAAGTCATGGGTTTCAATTATGAACAGACCTAAGATTGGTCTAGGAGGGGGGACGCTTTTACTTTGATGTCCTTGATATTTCATTTATAATCTGAGACTTGATTGTTAAACAAGTCTGTTAAACAAGATTGTTAAACAAGATTATTAAACAGATACTGACTGATAAGTGTTTTCGAATTTTAAAACGTCAACACGTAAGAGCAAACGCCAAAATCTTTGTTCTTGACTCAGAATGTCTGAGTCAAGAACAACATTTTCTCGTAACATTTAAGAGATGTTGCACCTTAGATTAAGAGCCCTTCCCCAAATGAGATCCTTGATCAAGAGTCAAACCTTGTTCTGTCGTAAGGTTAGAATGAAGTACATAATGCAGAATACTGAGTCAAGAACAACATTTTCTCGTAACATTTAAGAGATGTTGCACCTTAGATTAAGAGCCCTTCCCCAAATGAGATCCTTGATCAAGAGTCAAACCTTGTTCTGTCGTAAGGTTAGAATGAAGTACATAATGCAGAATACTGAGTCAAGAACAACATTTTCTCGTAACATTTAAGAGATGTTGCACCTTAGATTAAGAGCCCTTCCCCAAATGAGATCCTTGATCAAGAGTCAAACCTTGTTCTGTCATAAGGTTAGAATGAAGTATATCAAGCAGAATACTGAGTCAAGAACAAAATTTTCTCGTAACATTTAAGAGATGTTGCACCTTAGATTAAGAGCCTTTCCCCAAATGAGATCCTTGATCAAGAGTCAAACCTTGTTCTGTCGTAAGGTTAGAATGAAGTACATAATGCAGAATACTTTGAGCCCCCCCCCCCCCCAAACTGAAAGTTGATATTTGACATACATTACGCTATTTTAAGGTTTAACCTCCTAGAAAAAATCATTTGCAACGTTCCCACTGGGAAAAATCTCTTGACGCTTTCTCCTTACACAAATATTCTATTGACACCCCCCCCCCCCCCAAGGAAAAATCCGTTGCTACTAGGTAGAACTTCCGAAAGTATTTATTCAGAAGAAGGGGATTTCTATGCTGTGAACTTTGAATTCAGATTTAGCAAAAGCTATAATTTTTTCGTCAAACTAACACGTATGTTAATCACAGCGATCCCTTAACTATCCCGACCCGGTGCTGAGGTGAGTTGCCAAGCAAAGTAGTACTAGTAATTTAAATCTGATAACTTTGATTTGTCTTCACTTACAATTAATTATGTACTTTCAAGCACTCAAAAGAAGAAAAACATATCTATTCTGAAAAACATGTAAAAATCCTTTTTTCCAGCTGTTTTGAAGAAGATCTCACACAAACACAAAATTTTTAATTTTTAAACAGAAAATTTTATAGTTTTTTGGAACCTAAAAGATGCTTACGAGATCTAAACTTTGGAAAGTACAACTGTTTTTGTAAGCTATTCTGCTCCTTCCTCTTACGGTATCTTGACTTACGTACACTACAACAATGGACGCAATGAAAATCAAAATTTGAAAGCAAGGAAAACAACAAAAGACACATTAAGAAACAGTATGCCACTTGCCTTTGCCCCCTGCCCCACCCTCAATTTACATTTACTTCTAAATTTTGTTTTCCTGCAAACATTTTAGAATGCAAAAAAAAAATTAAAAGTTGACAGCATTAAACACAATAAATGCCTTTCAAAATATTTTAACAGAAATACAAACACAACTAAATAAGCCGTTTCATTTAACCTTTTTTCACATTGCTCTTGTGTTAGTGTCTTTCTAAATTGGCTTTTGAGGATATTCAAAATCTAAAATAAGGATCTACAAACTGAAACTATGTGGTTCTCTTTAAGTCGTAGAAAGGGGATCAAATTCAACCAAGAAAAATCACCTTCGATACTAAAAACCCTCCATGTACTTTAAGTTTGGGAGATTCTCACTTTAGATTCAAAAACAAAATCCACGAAAGCCTATTTGGGCCCAAGAGAAAATTTGACAGATATTTGGGTCCAAAAGAAACAGCAGAGAATTATACTTCTGTTGTTTAACTCGGTAAAGGATAAATCACATAACGTGATTCCAACTTAAAAATAAGGAACAAGTTTAAATTTTCTGTTAAAATTTTTTTTACCCACATATGACACCAGAAAGCTTAAGAAGGTGTAGCTTTCCTGTGAAGTTGCATCTGTCTGAAAATTTGAAGGTTGTTAACGATTGAATTTTTACAGACGAAAAGAATTGTCAAATTAACTAATCCATTTTACGGTCTAACATGAAAGATTTGTGTTTTGGTAAATTCCAGAGGGGGGAAGAAAAAACTTGTGGAAAAAAACTTATTATTTTCGAAAGATATGAATGCATCAACAAAATAGACGGGGATAAAATCTTGTAAAGATACAAAGAAAAGACAAAAAATGAATATTCATTAAGATAAACCATGTAATAAGATAAAAAAAAATAATAATGATTTATTTAAATAAAAAATTAAATTAAAATGACACAAGAGAATTCCCTAAAAAACTCATCCCCCTCTCAAGTACAACTTGAGACGCAAAAAACTTGTAGCAAAATAAACAGCATCAGCAGAATAAACGGAAATAAAATAAAGCAAAAATACAAAGAACAGAGAGAAAAATAAATATTCATCAAGACATAACCATCTAATGAGATCGAACAAGAAAATTTAATAAGGCCTTATTTAAATAAAAAATAAAATTGAAACGACGCAAGAGAACAATGTTTTGGATTATTAGTTTTAGGAAACAGCCACCGGCTTAGATGGAGAAGGGTATTCAAGAGCGGAACCCCTACCCCTCCCTAAAAAAATCATCCCCCCTCCCAAGTATAAAGCCAATTACTGGCTTACAATGGTAAAGTACCTAATTCCCTAGGGGGCTGGTGACCAGAACTTGAAACACAAAAAACCTAGAAGCAAAAAGGGGAAATCGCTTACAAAGTTTTTCTGGCCTGGAACAAAATACTTAAAAATTTCTTGCAGAGAATATTAAATAAAATAATAAAAAATAAAATACTATTATTTTTTAATAGTAATAACAAAGATATATTTTTATTGGTTTCTTTCTGTATAGCAAAAATAGTAATAATAAAACAGGAAACAGTAAAAAATACTGACTGAGGTATGTTTCCACAACGTAAAGCAATGATGACGGTTTTCTTTTTATCACTAAGTAATAGCACTTGTCCTGTTATAAAACACTAGTTACAGTATATAAGGACATTTTGGACGTTAATGCATTCCCGAAACGAGTGCAACCACTTCGTACTATAGCTAAAATTGATTTTATGGTACCATTGGGTGATACAGCCGTACTTTAAACAACGGTAGAACAAAGTCGACTTGGAATGTGAGCACTATTTCACCGATTGAGCTTCTAGCTGTTCGATGTTTTTTCCAAGGGGAGCCCTGGATAAATTACCGAAAATTTTGCTATGTGAAGAACCTGAGGCTGCCACGAGAAAAGATAGCTTCTAGATAGCTTCTAGTTGTTCGATGTTTTTTCCAAGGGGAGCCCTGGATAAATTACCGAAAATTTTGCTATGTGAAGAACCTGAGGCTGCCACGAGAAAAGATAGCTTCTAGATAGCTTCTAGTTGTTCGATGTTTTTTCCAAGGGGAGCCCTGGATAAATTACCGAAAATTTTGCTATGTGAAGAACCTGAGGCTGCCACGAGAAAAGATAGCTTCTAGATAGCTTCTAGTTGTTCGATGTTTTTTCCAAGGGGAGCCCTGGATAAATTACCGAAAATTTTACTATGTGAAGAACCTGAGGCTGCCACGAGAAAAGATAGCTTCTAGATAGCTTCTAGTTGTTCGATGTTTTTTCCAAGGGGAGCCCTGGATAAATTACCGAAAATTTTGCTATGTGAAGAACCTGAGGCTGCCACGAGAAAAGATAGCTTCTAGATAGCTTCTAGTTGTTCGATGTTTTTTCCAAGGGGAGCCCTGGATAAATTACCGAAAATTTTGCTATGTGAAGAACCTGAGGCTGCCACGAGAAAAGATAGCTTCTAGATAGCTTCTAGTTGTTCGATGTTTTTTCCAAGGGGAGCCCTGGATAAATTACCGAAAATTTTGCTATGTGAAGAACCTGAGGCTGCCACGAGAAAAGATAGCTTCTAGATAGCTTCTAGTTGTTCGATGTTTTTTCCAAGGGGAGCCCTGGATAAATTACCGAAAATTTTGCTATGTGAAGAACCTGAGGCTGCCACGAGAAAAGATAGCTTCTAGTTGTTCGATGTTTTTTCCAAGGGGAGCCCTGGATAAATTACCGAAAATTTTGCTATGTGAAGAACCTGAGGCTGCCACGAGAAAAGATAGCTTCTAGATAGCTTCTAGTTGTTCGATGTTTTTTCCAAGGGGAGCCCTGGATAAATTACCGAAAATTTTGCTATGTGAAGAACCTGAGGCTGCCACGAGAAAAGATAGCTTCTAGATAGCTTCTAGTTGTTCGATGTTTTTTCCAAGGGGAGCCCTGGATAAATTACCGAAAATTTTGCTATGTGAAGAACCTGAGGCTGCCACGAGAAAAGATAGCTTCTAGATAGCTTCTAGTTGTTCGATGTTTTTTCCAAGGGGAGCTCTGGATAAATTACCGAAAATTTTGCTATGTGAAGAACCTGAGGCTGCCACGAGAAAAGATAGCTTCTAGATAGCTTCTAGTTGTTCGATGTTTTTTCCAAGGGGAGCCCTGGATAAATTACCGAAAATTTTGCTATGTGAAGAACCTGAGGCTGCCACGAGAAAAGATAGCTTCTAGATAGCTTCTAGTTGTTCGATGTTTTTTCCAAGGGGAGCCCTGGATAAATTACCGAAAATTTTGCTATGTGAAGAACCTGAGGCTGCCACGAGAAAAGATAGCTTCTAGATAGCTTCTAGTTGTTCGATGTTTTTTCCAAGGGGAGCCCTGGATAAATTACCGAAAATTTTGCTATGTGAAGAACCTGAGGCTGCCACGAGAAAAGATAGCTTCTAGATAGCTTCTAGTTGTTCGATGTTTTTTCCAAGGGGAGCCCTGGATAAATTACCGAAAATTTTGCTATGTGAAGAACCTGAGGCTGCCACGAGAAAAGATAGCTTCTAGATAGCTTCTAGTTGTTCGATGTTTTTTCCAAGGGGAGCCCTGGATAAATTACCGAAAATTTTGCTATGTGAAGAACCTGAGGCTGCCACGAGAAAAGATAGCTTCTAGATAGCTTCTAGCTGTTCGATGTTTTTTCCAAGGGGAGCCCTGGATAAATTACCGAAAATTTTGCTATGTGAAGAACCTGAAGCTGCCACGGGAAAACAGGAAATATGTCAAGATCAAAAGCTAAAATTTTTATATCAAAAGTATCTATACTTTTCAAGACTATTAATGAACCGATACGATGGCAGTGAGTACTGATATGTACGGGTATCGTATCGAGTGCCGGACTACAGTAACTTTAGTCCGCAGTTGTTGCTAAATCATTTGCCAAGTATTGTTAAATTAAAAAGTAGTTCAACTTGTTATAAGTGATGGATAGGAGTTTACAATACATGTTTACATACATGATTATTATAACATACATACCACATTATGCCATAAATCATACCATGCCATGCATAGGTTTACAGTTTTGTGTCATACATTATTTACCATACATGTTTAGAAATTTCAGTTGGTCAAACTTTTTCTTTCCTTTTTTTTGTCTTATAGCTAAAAGACTGGACAAATAATGAGGACCAAAAACAACAACCATTTAAATACGAGTAATTTTGGTCGACTATATGAGATAAAAAGCAATAAAATTACTGATTCATCAAGTTTCAATTAAAGTAAGCTATTTAGAGTTTAATCTTTTATAAAACCATAAAAAGTCCATCTTGCAATATTGAAATCCACCAATATCCAATATTGGGTTCCATCATCATAAGTTAATCGGAATTTCTGGCAATCATATCATGTATTCATAGAACTTATGGACTGCCAAAAACTGCAAAGTACAAGTTATGTTAAGCGTGATGCACGTAAAATCACCAATCGGTTATGCTTAATAAAAAAAAAAATAGCACAATATTATTTACAGGGAATATGTTCTATTCAATCCATATTTAGAGGATAGGGGCCAAATTCTACATATCAACGACAGTTTAGATAGCACAGGGTATTTAGAAAGTGGAAAGTCCAGAGTTTTTAAATTACGAGGACCATTTATCTTCACTTGCAAAGTATGCGATATTCCTCTTTTTATGCACAGTTTTAATAACCCATCAATGATATAATATGCTCCGGGGTATACGCAGGGGGCTCTACCTCCTCTGATCCTTAAATCTAAAAAAATTCAGGGCCCTTCTTATTAAAATTATCAATAGAAAAAAATGATTATTACTTCCCCACCCCCCGAAAAAATCCTCGGCGTGTTCCTGAATATGCTCTTGGTGTAGAAAGGTTTAGCAATAAGAGGATAGAAAACGCTTAACTTATTACACCTCACCTCCCCAAAGCGGAAGCCATCATATGCTTATATCCATTGCATGTACATCCCTCTCCCCAGGGAAAACAGAAGGATAAGCTTTCTCAAGCGTCTTCTTTCTGTTGAACTATACACAACAATCGTCCCGACAGGCATTCCTTGGTGCGTAATGGTGGCAATTTCTTGGAGTTTGCGGGAACTTGCCTTAAGAGAGGTCTTGAGAAGGGTGTATTGGAAGGGTGTATCCCATTTGAGCGCTTTCCCATTTGAGCGCCATGGCGCGCATTTGAGCACTTTCCCATTTGCGCGCCGTATTTTAATTAGTTCAGTTGTGTCCCATTTGAGCGCCAGATAATATTTTGCGTATGTTAGGTGATATAGCTAGGTGATCAGGTAAATTTTTCGCAAATCATATTATTGACTTACGAATAAAGTAAACATACCACTCGATGCCTTTTTTAGGCTCTTTCCAAATATAATAATCATTTTTGTCGGAAATGAATTTTACCCCCACCCCTATGTATACCAATCCAGGGTATATATTTGCACATTAGGGGGGTGGGGGTAAATTTTAAACTTACCTCCCATTAACATCAGAAATAAAATTTACCCCCCCCCCTAATGTGCAAATATATACCCTGAATTGGTATATATAGGGATGGGGGTAAAATTCATATCAGAAAAAATGATTATTCTATTTGGAAAGAGCATAAAAAAGGTATCGAGTGGTATGTTTACTTTATTCTTATGTCAATAATATCAACTGCGAAAAATTTACCGACGGGTCTTCATGTCTGTTTTCCTCATACAGTATATAGCGGTGGATACCGCATAATGCATAAGTACCTGTATATACCTTTAGTAGTAAATATATATGGTATACATAAATACTATATATATTTACTTAGTTTATAATACTATAAATGGAAGTTATTTTCACAACCATTGACCCAATAAAATCCTCAGTTTTGTTCGTTGTCTTCGTGGCAATAAATATTTCTACAGGTCAATGTGGCAGCAAACCACGCTTCATCCACCGCAAAATCACAATTTTGGGTTTGGCGCTCAAATGGTACTCCGTGGCGCTCAAATGGGAACAAAATTCCATGGCGCTCAAATGGAACAAAATTCCGTGGCGCTCAAATGGGAAAGCGCTCAAATGGGAACACCCCTATTGGAAAAAGGGGTGTCTATTGCCGTGTTAGCCCCAGAAGGCCTGACGGAATAACAAATTAGTACTAGTATTTCTGTGCAGGGTTGCCAAATTGCGCACTATTAATGTGAAATGTATTCTTTTTTACCTCAGAAAGGAAATGGAAGAGTGAAAACCACACTTTTTGGGTGCTAGTTTTCATTCACTTTGAACATCAGTAGTTGTTAACTTCGTCAGAAGTGTAATTAAATCAAGGAACAGGGTTTTCAACTTGTAAACTTTTCATTTGAAATGCACTCTTTTATAGCTCAGAGGTGATGCGCAAGCTTTGGCAGCCGTGCGCGAGCACATTTTTTGACTTGCACTCTTTTGAGCAAAAATCACTCTTTTTTTACCTTAATTTGCATTTTTTTTTTGGTACATCTGTCGTTGGCAACCATGCTTCTGTACCTCTAATCCTCTAAGTAGATATATTCGCTTCAGTCGGCCTAACGCTTCGACAAGGTTGTAATAGTAATTGAAAATCGAATTTAATTCAAGTGTGTCTCTTTTGGAAAGGCCGTACCCAGAGGGGGGGTTAGGGGAGTTTGAAACCCTCCCGAAATTTTTTTTTTTGACTCGTAAAAACGTAACAAAAATGGATATAAATAAATTTTGTATGTTTATTTTTGAGTTTTTTTTGTGTAACCCCCCCCCTCTGAAAAACACCCTGGGTACGGCCTTGATTGTATGTGATCTAAGTTACAATTCATTCTCCGTGTAGCAAGTTCTAGCAACAAGAGGTGAGAAGAGACGATGCTCATGAACAAATTACCACAAGAGGAAGTTGCCATCATTTTACATACCCTTTTTATTTTTACATCCTTATATTATTCAACTAGTTTCTTGTACATGGATTATATAAATTTTTTGTCCTTGTCAGTTGTCTGCAAAATAGATGGCCTTGTTGTAGCAGGCAATCCGTGAGCGACTTGTTGTGCCAAACAGTTCGTGGTAACGAACTGTAAGTAAGGAGCGACCCGGCTCAATTGTAACCGAAACTCTAAAAGACAGGATTTTGATACCAATAGATACATCAAAAGAATCAAATTTTAATGCTGATTTCAAATGTGTAAGTTTCACCAAGTTTAGTCCTACCCTGAGAAAATTTGGCTGATTTTCAAAAAAAGGGGAAAAGATCCCCTAAAAGTTATAGAGCCTTAATGAAAATCACACCATCAGATTCAGCGTATCAGAGTACTGTAGAGGTTTCAAGCTCCTATCTGCAAAAATGTGGAATTTTGAATTTTTTACTAGAAGAAAGATCACGGATGCGTGTATATTTGTTTGTTTTTTTTTCCCAGGGATGATCGTTTCGACCCAGTGGTCCTAGAATATTGTGGTAGGGCTCATTGGAACGGAAATTAAAAGTTTTAGTGCCCTTTTTAAGTGACCGAAAAAAATGGAGGGCAACTAGACTCCCTCCCACGCTCAATTTTTTCACAAAGTAACCCCATCAAAATTTTGAGATAGCCATTTTGTTCAGCATTGTCGAAAATATGATAACTATGTCCTTTAGGATGACTTAATTCCCCAAAGTCCCCCGGGAGAGGGCTGAAAGTTATGAGCTTTACCCAATTTCAACATATAGTATTGGTTATTGGGAAGTATACAGACGTTTTCAGGGGGGGATTTGTTCTGTTAGTGGGGGGGGGGGTCGGGGTTATGTGGGAGGATTTTTACACGGAGGAAGTTTTCATCTGGGAAAGGACATTGTTATGAAGGGGGCGCCGGATTTCCCTGCATTATTTAAAAAAAAGATCAGAAATTAAATAAAAAAAACAAGTTTTTCAACTGAAAGTAAGGAGCAACATCAAAACTTAAAACGAACAGAAAATATTACGTATATGATTGGGTTCGCCCCCTAGTCATTACATCGCTCCTTAATATACGTATTAAAAATATATGAATATGGAAGTTCGTTACGTAAGTTAATTCGTAAGTTACCACAACGTTCGAGAAAAAAAACAAATAAAAGTAAAATTAATATGCAAATTTGGTTTTAATTATTCATGTATAGGCTGAATAATTATTCAGCCAAAATCAAAACATGCATTAATTCAAAAACATTGAAAAATTAAATAAAAAAAAACTCTTTTTTGGCCTTGATTTGCACTCTCTTTTAACGTCGGCAGTTGGCAACCCTGGCTGGTAACCCCCATGCCTTCTCATAATTAAATAAAAAAAAAAATTAACTGAAAGTAAGGAGCGATGTTAAAACTTAAAACGAAAAGAAATTATTCCGTATATGAAAGGGGCTGTCCCCTCTTCAACGACTCGCTCTTTAAGCTAAAGTTTGACTTTCTCACAACTCTTTTTGCTGCGGCCATCAGTCAAAGAAAATTGTCTGCATTTCAGCAATTAGCAATACATTTTCAGTATTTGCGAGATTATAGCTTCAATCATATAATATGAGATATTCAACTCCCCTAAAACTGGCCCGGTTTAACAGAAGAGTCACCAATGAGGGTGGATGACATCTGATGCTTCTGTCGAGGACTCGACGTCGTCAAGTACAACAGTTATTTGGCACATTTGGCTTTAATACGACTTCTTTCATTAAAGCAATGCACTTCTTTCGTGGTCCGATTTCGATAATAACCCATCATTCAATTTTAATGTTGTTCAATAAAACAGGGGTTTCATTTGGGAGGGGATAATAGCATCCTATCTTCCCTCCCCTCGATTTAAAAAAAATAATTGTTGTGGTATTTTCATTTATAGAATCGGAAAAAATTGTCTCCTCCTAAAATGTGAAAAATACCTATTTGCATCTTCATTAAGAAACAATGGAAAAAATCCTTACCTTCCCAGCCCTAAATTTTCTTGAATTGACATCCTGCATTTAAATGATGATGGTACTTTTGCCGTTACTTTACTTAACTCTTGAAATTAATATTATAATTTCAAAATTAAAAAACACAGGACTAACGAAACAATTTTTCAGTCTGGCCTCTATGCGTTTTTTTTTTGTTTTTTTTTTTGTTTTTTTTTACCATCTTTGCGTTACCATCTTTGCTGAGTAAAGCAAAAATTAGATGTCACAACATATTATTTGCTAACGGCATCAGAAGATCAAGTAAACACATTAGAAGCTTGATTGTATCAATTTAATTACCCTCAAAATCGATTAGATACCGCTATTCACCCCTTTATTCTTCAAAATGGACATTTTCTCACTGAGGCTCAAAACAAAAGACAAAGGAACCTAAAGTGCCTATAAAAGTATCACTTGAACAACACCATGTCTTATCATGTTCCAAAGTTAATATATTATAGGTATATAATGCTACCTATATAATATATATAGGCGCTAATACATTTAAAGTCTTCTAACAACAGTAAAAAAAAAAGCAAAGCCTTTCGCTGCTGATCTCCAAGTGTGGTGCGTCTGATACCTCTGCTGTCCCAAATAATGATGAAAAAAAGGCTTCAACAGAATGGTCCTGGTTGAACTGCATAATTCACCAGCGCTCCCACATTCCTACAAGAGCACCATTGCGGAATATTCTTACACAAACAGACGAACTAGCTAAACCATACAGCAGAGTGGACAGATTAGGCGCACTTGCGCCATTTTGGCACTTTTTTGAGTCGCTTGCGCGTAAATTTTTTCAAATAGGCGCATTTTTATGGGGGAAAATAGTCCATTCAGCGCATTTTCAGTAGAAAAATGAAGCTTTCGGAGCATTTTCACTTTTATGGTGGCGCAAATTTAAACCAAAAATCTGGCAACGTTGCCATACAGAGTGCAACTTCGAGGTCTGTCGGGGAGGCTGTAATGAGATTTTGTGCTTTCAACTTTAGTTCTAGTTCTTTAGTTTAGTTCAACATGCATTTCATAATTTAAATCCTTCATTTGAAACTACTGTCTTCCTGGGGGAACTTAAGATAGCAAAGGTTATTCCCCTCCAAAAATTAAATTACTTCCGTTGTTTTCAAAGAAACTCAAAAAAGTGATTCATCACTGTCTCAGTCAGCATCCAAAGGACACCCCAGACGGTCAATCATTTTGATCAAAAGCTTCAGTCAATCAATTAATTCAAGCATGATTGACCGTCTAGGAACCTGTTTGGCGCTTTTGTCAAGCGTTGACCGTGATTGATATAAAGTTTGAATGACTCAATCGGTTGACGAGGGTGATTGACCGTCTAGACTAGTTTTGCTTAATATTGCGTCAAGCACGCGCCAACAATAATGGAAGATATACCGGAAGAAAGCAAAAATGTGGAGCGCGGGTTTATTTGTTTATCAATAGAGTTATACGGGGATCACCCTGAGTTATGGCAATTTAAAAGTAAAGACTATTTTAACTGAAATATGAAAATAAACTCCAAGTTAAATGTCAAGTTAAATTGAAACCAGATTATACAGTTTCCGAACAAAAAAAAAGAAAATCAATGTTTTAAGAACGAATTTCAATCGCGAATACAAGGCGATCGAGCAAAAAAAGAAGTCTGGAGCGTCAGCAGATAACATCCCACAGCCTTAATCGAGAAACTCGATTATTTGGTGGGTGGTGTTTACCCCCTCCCCCCCGTGGAAAATTTCCCCTATGAAAATAACACCCCCATGCGGCTGGTTGGTCTCTAATCCCCTTGCACTTAAAAAAAAGGACTAGAACTCTCAATTTCTGATCTAATGAGCACACTCCGAAGTTTCTGTGATCATGAGGTGGAGGAAGGGATGATGAAGGGGCAGTCCCCCTCCTATACAGAATATATTCTGCTCATTTTGGAGTTTAATGTTACTCTTTACTTTCATAATAATAGCGAAGACCAGAATTATTCCCAGAATTCATAAGGGAGTAGATATCGATTTCACAGTTTTGATGAGTTTTTTAAAGCTTCTGTTGCACACCCCCCGCCTCCCAAAAAACCTTTGCTGGAAAATACCCTTTTACTGGGTTTTGATGAAAAATTTTACACGGAGGGGATTACCGGCACGATTTTAAAAACCATAAAAAATTAAGTTTTGTTTTGCAAATTAAAGTGCGCTAAGAAAAAAAAAATTCACCCGTGTTCACCCGCAAGAAATTTTTTTGGTGGAATTTTCAGCTAGAATGGAATTGTCTGTGGGAAATTTCCCTGGTGAGGAAGGGGGGGGGGGACATTTTACGTAAAAAGAGCTTTCTATGGAGGAACTTACAGTAGAAGAAAGAAGTTTTTCCTGAGGGGGGGGGGATTTTCCGGTATTATTTAAAAATGTTCAGAAATTAAATTTAGAAAAAAGTTTTTTTCAACTCAAAGTAAGGAATAACATCAAACATTAGAACGAACAGAAATTATTACGAAAATAAAAAGGGTTGGCCCCTCCTCGAGACATTTTTCTTTACGTTAAAATTTTAACTTTTTGTCCCAATTCCTTAAGAACGATTCCTGGAGCACAATGGCTGTTTAATTCGAATGATAAGTTGCCACCTTTGCCTTTGCCAAAACTTTGCCACCACCCGTAAAAAACTCGTAGAATTTGACAATGCTTTCGTCCGTAAAAACTTAAACAATAAGAACTTGTTGGTTCACAAAGCCAACAATCCTTTCAAAGGCAAGCTAAACATTCTAAAACTTTTTGGTATCATATGTTTTTAGCTTAATTTTGATAATTTTTCGCCTATATTTTTCTCTTCTTTTTTTTTAATTTGGCGCCCGCTACTGCCAAAAATTCCAGAAGTTCATATGGAAGTAATTTCAACAAAAATAGATTTGTGGTTTCAAGTTTTAAGATACTTATGGTGTGTAAATTCCTCTTTTTCCCTTTCTTTAGCACTTCTCAACAAAACTAAAAAAAAAACTCAAATAAAATTCTTAAATTTGAAACCCTTATATTCTGTGGGGGGGGGGGTATTTTCCGGGGGGTAAACGCCTAGTATTCTCCGGGGGGTAAGTTCCTGTGGTCCTCTTGTTCTGTTTCGCGCAGAACGTTCAGTAAATGATCATGAACCCATCTTGTACCAACGACGTTTCCTATTTTCTTTTTTTTTCCGCTTGAGCACAACCAAGCTACATGCAAGAAAAGCAAAATCAAAATTATACTGCATTTCACACACTATAGATTCACTACCCGACTTTGAACTGAAACTAAAAATCTGGCCGTGAGTTAAAATTAAACCTGAAATTAGCTTTGGTCAAGATTGAAGGGTTGATTGAAGAGTCGATGGAAGTTTGATCAAATGTTTCCGTCAATCAACGATTAAAGCATGATTGACCATCTAGGAACCTGTTTAGCGCTTGAGTCAAGCGTTGACGGGGATTGACAGAAAGTTTGAATGACTCAATCGGTTCCTAGACGGTCAATCATGCTTTAATCAATTGATTGAAGGAAGCTTTTGATCTAAATGATTGACTGTCTAGGGTGTCCTTAACGAAATAAGGACTGCTAGCAGTGTTTCCACTTTTCTTTTTAAAGAACCTGCAAAGCTGCGGTGATTTTCAGTAGGACCATTTTTCATTTTGCATTATGATTTTTGGAGGTGTTCAAGCAACTCAAGAATGAAGTACCACAATCTAAAAGTTCAGAGAGCAGATCCATAGGAGCCAGATGTGATAACGGGATGAAAAGCGGGATTTCTTTTAAATTGATACAGTTTCTAAGGGGAGCTTCGAAAGCAGCTAGAACCTCGAAAAATAACGAAATATATTTGATTTTGAGGCTAAGTTTGGTCGTAGTTCCTTTGCATTTTAAAGCTGTTTTGACATTTTTCTTCATCGACCCGTAGTTTTTCCCACCATTTCAGGCTCCACCTGACGCTCCACTAAGTTCAGGATAGTGACAGAAAAATCCAGACGAATCCTGGACACTGAGCTTTTAACCATTGAGCTGAGCGGATAAAATGTTAGGTACTTATTTAGAATCCGGTAGTCACACGAGAAGTGAAGTTTCGTTGATACTGATGAAATAAAACAAAATAGGATGAAAATATAATAGTTCGGAAACAAATTTGGGCTATATATTTGCACATTAGGGGGGGGGGGGGTGAGGGTAAAGCATAGCATATATCAAATACGTAACCTAACCTAGGTACCTTTTTTGCCCCTTCAACCCCAAAAACTAAAGTTTAAACATTTGTCACGGCGAGCAATATATGACCAATAATATGAGCAATACCTCTCAAGGCAGCGAAAACCTGTTTTTCATAAAGCATCATTGAGATTTCGATGCAGTCTTTCTCGCGTGGACTGTAAGATTTTAAATAAGTACCAAATTTTATTTATCGCCATCTCCAAGCAGTTGTTCACGAACATCAAGGGGGAAAACAATGAGTCGTATCTCATTAATATATATATATATATATATATATATATATATAATATATATATATATATATATATATATATATATATATATATATATATATATATATATATTATATATATATATATATATATATATATATATATATATATATATATATTATTGAAAAAGTATAAAAATTAACACAACTGAGGCACAAAAGACCAGAGACAACAGCCAACTTTTTTTTTTGGGGGGGGGGGGAAATATTTTGACTCAAAAACTTTGCGTTTTCGCTGGCTAAAAAATTTACTAAAAAAAACCCTTAAATCTCCTTAAAAAAACAACCATATTCCGCGTTCCTTTTAGCGGATCAAAACTTAGCGGAGCAGTAATGACTAAATAGGACAGCAAGTAAAAAAAAGCGATGTTATTCGGTTTCTCTTTCAGACATACGCAAAAGGAAAAGAAATAATGGAATTTTCCAATGCAAAATTCGTCACAAAAAAAAACCAGTGGCACTGAAGAACACTTTTTACGATGAAACATAGAGCAATAAAAACTTTTTTTTTCTTCTCTATATAACAAGTTTAGAAAACAAGAAATTTAGAAAAGATCCTTAAACTCCTCAAAATGACAGCAGATCGAAATGAGAAATGCACCAATCGAATCACCCTAAGGGTCAAAAACCCTAATCTGAATGTTCTGAACCCCTCATGTTGAAAAACAAGGATAATCGCTCTTTTGTATGGTTAGCATTGACATGTCACTGCTACAAAAAATTAGCCCTTCAAGGTTCCTCTCAAAGCAGAGTTTACTGTTTTAGTCAAAATCTCTTTTCAACCGAGAATAGCGTGAATGAAGTGTCAAAGTGACTAAAATGCGACTAAAACAATAAATAATTATTATTGGACGATACCGAAAAATTCATGCGTACAGGCCTGATATATATCTTAAAAATTAGAAAATAATCGGGAATCCAATTTTAACGAAAAAAACTTGGAAAAAATTTGACGTAGATAATTTCGGAGACCACACTGCCTTTCCATGACGATAAATAAAAGTTCAAATAGAGATAAAATCCTTTTAATAGACAGTGTTTTTTATAACAGTGATAGAAATTCACAAAAATACCAGATATTTCGGTCACATATACAGTGACCGTCATCAGTAGTAAAACTCTGATTTTACTACTGATGACGGTCACTGTATATGTGACCGAAATATCTGGTATTTTTGTGAATTTCTATCACTGTTATAAAAAACACTGTCTATTAAAAGGATTTTATCCCTATTTGAACTTTTATTTATCGTTGGAAAAAATTGACTTAAAACCAGCAAAAAACAACCAGAAAATATACGGCGCTCAACAACTTAAGAACGTTTAGCTTTCCTTTGAAGGTTTAGTTGTCTTTGCAAATCAGCAGACTGTTAATGTTTGAATTTTCACAAACGAATTGAGTTGTTTTAAATAAATAGATTTGCTGATTTGTTTGCACGGTTCAACGCGGCAAAACTGACAAAAAAGCGGGGTAGTTCCGTGTTATATGGTACACACTCGAGAATGTGGATCTGCAGATAAGACAATAACCGGTTTTTTACCGGCAGTATTCGAAGAAAATTAGCTTAGGCTCATTTGAAATCTACGTTGTAGGTATATACTTTTTTTTATTAAATATTTAATGTATAAAGAAAGGTTAGGTTCGGTATCAAACAGTTCGAGGTAACGAACTGTAGGAACGACCCGGCTCAATAGTAACTGAAACTCTAAAAAACGGAATATTGATACCAATAGATACATCAAAAGAATGAGATTTTATGCTGATTTCAAATATATAAGTTTCGTGAAGTTTAGTCTTACCCATCCAAACTTACGCGCCTGAGAAAATTTGCCTTACTTTTGAAAAAAAGGGGAAACAACCCCTAAAAGTCATAGAACTTTAATGAAAATCCCATCAGATTCAGCGTATCCAAGAACCCTAGTATAGAAGTTTCAAGCTCCTATCTGTAAAAATGTGGAATTTTGTATTTTTTGCCAGAAGAAAGATCACGGATCCGTGTTTTTTTTTTTTTTTTTTTTTTTTTTTTTTTTTTTTTTTTTTTTTTTTTTTTTTTTTTTTTTTTTTTTTTAAGGGTGATCATATCAATCCAGTAGTCCTAGAATATCTGGAGAGTGCTCATTCGAACGGAAATTAAAAGTTCTAGTGCCCTTATTAAGTAACCAAAAAAATTGGAGGGCAACTTGGCCCCCTCCGACGCTCATTTTTTCCCGAAGTCACCCAATCAAAATTTCGAGATAGCCATTTTGTTCAGCATAGTCGAAAATCTAATTAATATGTCTTTGAGGATGACTTAATCCCCCGAAGTTTCTGGGGGAAGGGCTGCAAGTTATAAACTTTGCCCATTGTTTACATATAGTTTTGGTTATTGGGAAGTATATAGGCGTTTTCAGGAGGAATTTTTGCTGGTGGGGGGGGGGGGAGGGGGGTCGGGAGTAGGGGTTACGGGGGGAACCTTTCCATGGGGGATGTTTCCTTGGGGGAAGGGACATTCCTATGAAGGGGGCGCCGGATTTCCCAGCATTATTTAAAAAAATGATCAGAAATTAAATAAAAAAAACAATTTTTTCAACTGAAAGTAAGGAGCAACATTAAAACTTAAAACGAACAGAAATGACTACGTATATGAGAGGGTTCACCTCCAAGTCAATACCTCGCTCTTTACGCTAAAGTTTTTTTAGTACTTTCAAAAGAGCTATCTATTCTAATTAACCGGCCTTCGTGATTCAGGGGTTTGTGATTCGAACAAAATTCGAACTTTAGCGTAAAGAGCGAGGTATTGACTAGAGGGTGAACTCCCTAATATACGTAATAAAAACATATGGATATAGAAATTCGTTACGTAAGTTAATTCGTAAGTTACGTCAGAACAAAATTTCAAGAAAGCCATTTAGCCAAAAAAACGAAAAATTAATATGCGAATTTCGTTTTAATTATTCATGTACGGTGAGCCAAAATTAAAGCTGCATTAATTCAAAAACGTTCAGAAATTAAATAAAAAAACAACAAGTTTTTTTTTAACTGAAAGTATCGAGCGACATTAAAACTTAAAACGAACAGAAATTATTCCTTATATGAAAGGGGTTGTCCCCTCCTCAATGCCTTGCTCTTTACGCTAAAGTTTGACTCTGTCTTACAACTTTATTTTTTAAAACAATGAAAAACTTTAGCGTAAGAGCGAGGCGTTGAGGAGGGAACAGCCCTTTTCATATACGGAATAATTTCTGCTCGTTTTAAGTTTTAATGTCGCTCCTTACTTTCGGTTAAAAAACTTGTTTTTTTTTTTTTTAATTTAACATAATGCGTTCTGGGAGCCCCAACCATAATTCTTTGTTGTAGTTTTCATAATTTTGTTACTAAAGTAATGTTTTCATCACATTTCGGTATATTTCATTACGATTAACCAAAATTCATTTTTCGAGTGTGTGCTATATAATAGTGAAGTACCTGATACTACCCGAAAAATTTCATAAAGAAAAATCTTAGAAAACCCCGGTTTCCAGATATGAACAGAACTAGGATGTGCCTAGGGAGCACAAAATACTTTTATTTTGATGTCTTGTGCACTTTAATTTAAACTTCTGAGTTAAATTTAAGCTCTGGGGTTGGTCAAGAGTGGAACTTGACGGTTCAATTGGAAAAAATTAATCAAATAGATGAAGAAACAATTTTTACGAAGTGTATTGTTAGATACATCATGCTGGAGGCAAATAAAAAAAAAAAAAACTTAAGAATAAATCAGCGGTCAGTCAAGACATACGACAGGTTCTTTTTGCGATTCCATCTTTATATTTCAATTTATACAACACACTTTTTACGCAAGGTGCTGCAAACTCTTCGTCACCTAGCGTAAATCTCAGAACGCCATCTGCTGCACCGCGCATGGCACAATCCATCTGAAACAAAGGCGCACTTCTACCACACAGTCTACAGTCTGTTTCGTATGCTTCTCTCACGCATAGGGCGTGCCATATGGTGTGCAAGATTTTGAGTGGGTAATCCCTTGTTTTTACGAAGAGTGGTCTATATATTACTTTTTATGATTCAGACAGCTTCGCTTTATATGGCAGGTAGAAGTCTTTAAAAAATGAAGAAACATAATTGGAATAAGGCCAGAATTTAGGCATTATTCCTGCAGAATTTAATTTTCTTGTGTCTTAAATGGTTGGTGAGTCAAAAATTTAAGACGTCTTTTGGAGGCATGTACATGTATAACCAAATTGGATGAAAATTAAACAAAAATACAGACAAATACAAAATCTATAATATTTGAGGTGCAAAACCTGAGTGAAGAGGTCAACACGAGTGAGAGAAAACAAGGCGAAGACGCTATTATAATTTCTCATTGAAGGTTAAGAACCGAATTATCTATAGGGCGAAGGTCTCAAAATGTATTTTTAAATAAAAGGGTACTGTTCTAAAATCCAGGACACATGCGAGAAGTGAAGTTTGGTTAATACTAATGAAATAAAACAAAATAGGATGAAAATATAATAGCTAATGAACAAATTTGGGCTATATATTTGCACGTTAAGGTGATGGTGGTAAAGCATAGCATATATTAAAAACGTAACCTAACCTAGCATTTTTCCCCCTAAACCCCAAAAACTAAAGTTTAAATATAGTTCCCAGAGTGAGAAACCCCTGAATACTTGTTTATACAGCATTAGATAGCGTCAGATTTTGCTTTTGTCGAGTGGATACCTCGTATGTGGCCTGGAATTTAGCACAGGACCAGGGTACTATAAAAGGGTACTGTTCTAAAATCCAGGACACATGCGAGAAGTGAAGTTTGGTTAATACTAATGAAATAAAACAAAATAGGATGAAAATATAATAGTTAATGAACAAATTTGGGCTATATATTTGCACGTTAAGGTGGTGGTGGTAAAGCATAGCATATATTAAAAACGTAACCTAACCTAGCATTTTTCCCCCTAAACCCCAAAAACTAAAGTTTAAATATAGTTCCCAGAGTGAGAAACCCCTGAATACTTGTTTATACAGCATTAGATAGCGTCAGATTTTTGCTTTTGTCGAGTGGATACCTCGCATGTGGCCTGGAATTTAGCACAGGACCAGGGACGTACGCAGGGGGGCCTCCGCCCCCCCCCCCGAAATCTCACGATTTTTTTCATTTTCCCATAATTTTCTGATTTTTCTGACAGAATAATGGGTTTGAAGGATTTGGCCACCCCGCCCGAAACAAAATTGCCCCCCCCCCGAAACAAATTCCTGCGTATGTGCCTGCACAGGACCTGTAAAAGTTTCATCCCATGTGTGAATCTAGAGCAGATTGTGACATATTGTAAGATATAAACAACCCTAAAAATTGAAGAATGCCTCATTCTCATTAGAGTGGAGGAGTGGCGGGCGCAGCTGGGTTGGCCCCTCCCGACTTTTTGTTGCAAGGAGTTACTAGTAGTAATACTAGTTAAAGACTACAGGCAATAAACCAAAAGCTAAAAAAAACTTTTATCCCATCTAACTAGGCAGGTTCTACCGACTACTTGTTTCTCAAGTCCTATCTTATTTTAAACACAATACAATTGAAAATTTGTTTTTCAAAATATGATGGACCACAAAAAGAGGCACTATAAATTTTCCTACCTACAAAAATAGTTAAGGAATAAAGCTTCTGTTTCATTGCAGCTTTGGTCCTCCCCCCCCCCATACAAAAATACTCTTTTCTCGTATGAGCAAGCAAGAGGCACCAATTCACGAAGATGTAGGGGGTGGGGCAAGAATTTATTTTATTTTTTAATGATGATACAAAGAAACATATTTCTAAAAACCTAGTAGGGTAATTACCCCCTAGCTCCCCTAATTGGTATTCCTGTTAACAACAGCAAAAAAAACTTGAAACAGTTGTCTAGTTGTTATGCTTTCCTGTAATTTATTTTAAAATAAAAAGATGTTGAGTAGAAAGGCGTTAAAATAACGTCTATTGAGTTACTTTAGCCCAACTTTCGTAAGCAGCATAAGTGAATGGGGCTGCTACCATTTCGCTAACCGTCACAAGCACTAAACGTCATAACATCTAAAATGAAAATCCGTCACAAGCACTAAACGTCAGGACATCGACAAAAAATGTATAACTTTATATAATAGTAATAAATATATAATAGTTTAGAAAATTTTTTTTACTATATATTTGCATATCAGGGGATGGGGGTAAAGCAAAGTATATATTAAATACGTAACCTAACCAAAATGTTATGAAGGTTAGTGGTTCTGACGGATTTTTTTTGTCGATGTTAGGACGGATTTTGTCCTGACGTTAGTGCTCCTGACGGTTAGATGTTATGACGCCTTCCCAAATGAATGGGTCCTTAAGCCGAGATTAACGAAGTCCTTTGACAAATCGTCACCGTAACAGCGAGGTCGTGTCTGGCTTTTTCTGAAACCCGTCTGGACCATAGATAAAAATAGCAATACATACATTCATAAAGAATCGGCTATATAAATTGAACTGCAAAGATGGAGTTGAAACCTGTCATATCTATTGACAGACTGAAAACATATTGGCTAAGCAACGTAAACCTTGACCCCAAACATAACAGACTCATTTTTCCTTATTTGACCCAATAGATAATAGACTCTTTTTGACCGTCTATGGCCTTAAGCCTAACCGTATAAAAGAGTCATTTAGTTTCAAGTGCCACTCAAGGAGGAATATGAACCAACATTAAAAAGGCCCATCTAAAAATACTTAAAATGATATAGTGTAGTTGTACTATTGTGCAGTTATGCAGTATTACAGTGCTATAGTGATGTTGTGTGCTGTAGTGCTATAGTTCAGTTATGCAGTTTTATAGCGCTGTTGTGTGCTGCAGTGCTACAGTACAGTTATGCAGCGCTGCAGTGTTGTAGCGCTATAGTGCAGTTATGCAGTTTTATAGTGATGTTATGTGCTGCAGTTCTACAGTGCAGTTATGCAGTTTTTGACAGTAGCAGGTAATAACTTAAAAAAAGAAACATGTGCGACAAATCAGAAAAAAAAACTAAAAATGTTTGGTGCACAAATGGCACCAAAGATATTGACAAGGTGTAGTTGTTAAAGTTAAAATATCTTATTATAAGTTAGTTAAGACAACAGAAAAAATTGTAACATTTTACAATTTCATTAAATTTCAATAAAAAGCGTAAAACAGTTTCTTTCCAGAGACATCAGAATAAAAACCCCCCAAAAAAAAATAAACAGAACAATTTGAACTTCATAAATAGATTAAGTAAAACAGTAAAGCAACCTGAAACTAGAAGTTTAGAAATGGATATCTATCATATATAGCCCGCAATAGAAAATACTATAGTATATAATATATTATAATGAAAAACATAATATAAAATTATGCAATTACATTATAATATAAAATGAGTAATATATTAATTGAACGGAGACTAAAGTTAATTCCCAAAGATGCTAACTACATTATATTCACACATGTGGCTGCTTGTTAAATTTGGACCACAGAATTACGTCAATCTCTTCCTTTTTAGCCATATCCATGTAGCCATTGTAAATTTTTTTCAAGATCATATAGGGATTGTCTTTGAAAACAGACTGTTAATCTTTGAAAATTTATGGCCGAAAAGCGTTGTCAAATTTAGCGAGTCACTTTTACTTATTTATTTGTACGGTTCACCGTGGCAACACTGACAAAAGGGTGAAACTCCCCTAAAAACTTTATAATTTTTAAAACAGCAAAGGAGAATTTCAGAAAATCACGGTTTTCAGGTATGAATAGACCCAAAATGGTTCTAGCGGACAAAAAATGCTTTTACTTGGATTGTCTTATTACTTTAAAATTTATAGCTTTTGTGTAAATTCAAAAAATTTAAAGTTCAGAGCAGCAATAAGTATTTAAGTTTAATTATTCATATGCGTACATTACATGTAAAAAGAATATTCTTCCAATTGTCGCGGAATCAGTTTTTTCGCAGTTTTTCTACTCCGGCAAAGCAAATTATTCTCAAAAGCTTATTATAATTTAAGTTTTAGAAAAATAGCAAATATTTCTCAAATAGCGGAAATCTTACGCCTTTATGGAATCAGTAGAAAAAAAAATTAATTCTTGTGATTGCCTGTACCAAAATAGCCCCTTTGGGTCCGTGTCCTCACTAACTATAATAATAATATAAATGAAAAATTAAAATGTACAAATAAGAGTCAGCAACCTACTGGTAAGCCTTTCAAAAGCAGTCAGGTTTAAAAATGGATTAAATTTAGCAATTATCAGGCAGCAGCTATTTAGTTATCTACCAGTTATTATTAGTTAGTTATTATTTTATGCATTTAAGCCAGTTAATTTAACTATTCCTGCTACCAACCATTACCCGCTGCAGCAACAAGCCGCCTAGGGCCAACCTAGCTGTGTTTTCCCCTCCACTACCCCAATCTTTTCAAACCTTTATTTTTTACCCCTCCTACGAAACTCCAATTCTCTACTAATCCTTTCTTGGTGGCTCTTCTCCATCCATTCGGGGATGACTTGCTTTTCGATTGGACTCGGACACATTTTAGATTTAGTTCGATTTCGAGTCACTACTGTCAATGCAAGTATATACTCAATTGAAGATAAAAATTTACTCACAGAAGAAGTGCCACCTCCTTTACTAACAAAATTTGATTTCAGCGCCACCATGCACATTAGTTGCTATTAACACACCGTTTCGTCACCATCATTACTCGTTGCCTAAATTTTATAGTTAACTCATGGTGATCAAAGACAAATGCTAAGTTTAAATAATAAATCAAGTTTTTTCGGTACTTATTAATTAAACGAAACACACTCAATAATTCCGCTTAGATTAGATCTCAGAAACCCGGTTGCATAGCCACAAAGACAAGTAACGGGTGATACAATACATTGGACTTGTATAATTTGGGCATACATTTGCACATTAGGATGGGGGGGGGGGGGGGGTAAGGCTAGGTTAGGGGCGCTGTCCAAATACTTTACCCCCACCCCCTAATGCACAAATATATAGCCCAAATTATATTATTATATAAACTTAAGGTTATATGAAGGTTATATTTCATTAGGATTAACCTAACTTCCCTTCTTGAGTGTGTTTTTTTTTATTAACAAATACCGTTTTTCTTTTTTTATACATATATTTATATATATATATATATATATAGTATATATATATATATATATATATATATATATATAATATATATATATATATATATATATATATATATATATATTATATATATATATATATATATATATATATATATAAATATATATATATATATATATATATATATATATTATATATATATATATATATATATATATATATATATATATATATATATATATATATAATATATATATATATATATTTATATATAAGAAGTTATTTTCTTCTCTTGTTGTAAAAAATCAGTATTCTACAAATTTGATGACAGTGACGAAATGAGAGGACAAGTTCACAAAAATCCGATAGGGGCATTGAACTCAACCAGGGCGAATTGCAATGGCTATGGAAACTGTCAAAAAGTTGGAATTCATTTTCCAATGACACTCGTCTTGCACTCCAAGAAACTAAAATTCGAAAATAGCAAAAATAATTTTATTTATAGACCCTAACTACCTTACAAGAAATATACAAGTACGACATTGCAGCATCTTATATGGTAGTCACCATAATAAACGGAAGAAACAGTAGCACCGCCTACGGAATGGTTCTGATGAACCCCCTTTATCCTCATCGATACTTCCAAAATTCCACAATACGTTTTTACAACCTGCTGCAAAAACTAATAAGAAATTATTTTTTTTTAGTAAAATTAATATCTGGCCATATGAATTAACAATAAATCTAATAATTATTAATAATAAAAGTTACATAAGGAGTGATGTTAGTGAGAGAAAGGAGACTGGTAGATATCAATCGCTATGTGACAGAGCTGAACCGGAATATGGTCAATTACAGACTTAGGCCTTTTCAAGCTAAAAACGGCTATATTTACTCAATACGGGTGTATTTTACGTCAGCTTTCGGACAATTCCTAAGCCCCTTCGTGTACCAATTTCGACAACTTTCATTACAGACTCGTTCCTTCCCTTTTTTACTTTTGTTGGCGCAGTGTGTAAGGCACGTACAAATGCATTTCTTCCAACGGGGGGGGGGGGACTCAAATACCGATTTGGAAAGGGTCAAGCCCCAAGGCTCCCATCCTATGTGCGTATCAAGAGTGGGTTGTGACATACTGTAAGATATAGACAACTCTAAAAATTCAAGAATGCTTCATTCACATTGGGGTGGAGGAGCGGGCGCAGCTGGGTTAGCCTCTCCCGACTTTCTGTTGCAATGAGTTGCTAGTAGTAATACTAGTTAAACATTCCATGCAATAAACCAAAAAATGTTTCTTTACCAGTTACTACATACAGGCTTGGATTTACCAATAGGCCCACTAGACCTGGGTTTACGGGCGCACAATGCCAGGGGGCCAATAAATTATCTCTGAGTGATTTTTTTCTTAATAAAAACTGGATTGAAGTGATTTATTGTCGAAGTGCTTGGTGCACTCCACCGCCGCGCTGCCTTTTCACAGAGAAGGGATTTTAAGACAACAAAAGAATTCCATGACCACTTATTAACTGTCAGATGTCTCCCAAGAATGGCAGCTGAGAGTTCGGTATCACCTCTCTCTTTCAGTACTTTTGGCTCATCAGTTGCGTTCTGTTCAGTGCTTCCCTTATCCCAGAATATTTGTTGGGTTTCCCTGAAAATCTTGCAAAACTAAAGCGGCAAAAACGCTTGGGTCTAGAAGCGTCAAAGCTTTAAATCCGGCCTTGACTATACAACATAGTAATGTCTTGTTTTTTTTTAAGTTTAGGGCCTATATAAGAAAAGATTTAAGTTAGTACTTATTTAAACGAATAAATCGACCGCTAAGGAACATCCCAATTTGTCATGCTTCGATGGATGTTTAAATCTCATAAAATGAACAGCACAAGTTTTGTGATTGATGGACTGTAAACATAGACAGCGGAATCTGAATAAAGAGGCAATTTGATATTTAAAAATGTGCTCATATCCTAACACTACTTTATAATTTAAAAATGACCGTGGGGCATTAAGTAATTGACTATCTCAGGATAGTCTTTTTCCTGTTCTATGTAGATTGTAATTGCCGTTAAAAACAAAAAAAAATTACTTTTTAGCTTCCTTCCGCTTCACGCAAATTTAGTCTTGGAGGCTTCATAGGTATAGATGCTAGTCAAAGACTTGCATCTGACCTGTGTAAAATAATTCAAAACTTTCTTAGTGTTACGGGCAGGGCCGTATCTAGGATTTCTGTTCGGGGGGGGGGGAGTTTACAAAAAAACGTGTTAAAAATGTGTTTATGCATTTTTATTACGTTTTACGAGCCGGACAAACATTTCAGGGGGGGAGCAAACCCTCTCCTAAATACGGCCTTGGCTACGGGCCATTTACAATCATAATTATACTATTCTTAATTAAGAATAATATAGTTGTGATTTATATTTAGTAATTTATATTATACTATAATTTTTAGTGTTTTAATATTAAAAATATTTTATTGAAAATAGTATTTATAATAACAAAATAATAATAATACAATTAAGAATAATAAGTTAAGTCTTAATTGAGACATTAAAATATAAAAGATACAATAATTAATAATGACATTAATTATTAATACTAAAACTAGTTCATATTTAATACTAATTAATTAAGATGTTAATATTAATTATTAGATGATATATTAAGAACTAATATACCCCGAGATCACAGTTTTGTCAAGCAATGTACAGGGGCGTAGCTCCAGAAGGGTCCTTGTCCAGATAGTCAAGGAGTATGGGCTATATAATTATTTTATCCCCAAATTATCAGGGGGTAACTGCCACCCATTGCCCCCTCCCAAACGACGCCCCTGGTAATAGACCAAATCATAGATCGTACCGTGAATATTATTTAAAAGAGTGGAAAATATCACTGAAAATGGCGAGAGGGTCCTCACTTTCGGCAATCGTGTATACAGGGTGGCAGTTGCCAAACTTGGTGGAAGTATGCAGCGCGTCATGCAAAGTTTTTCATGAATGCAGGAAAAGGCATTGATGGGCGGAAGTCTGCGACGCCTTGTGGAACAAGTGGCATTCTGCGATGGCACTAGGTGGCAGAAGGTGGGCAGGCTCTTGAAATATGGAATTAGTCCCCAGTCTGTGGGGAAACGAAACTAACTTTAAATGCCCAGCAAATATAATTTTTTCCAGTGGTCTTTAAGAATCCAACTAGTTAAAAGTAGCTAAACCAGTAAATGATTTTTTTCACTTTCTAACTCCTTCGAAAAGAAATTAAACTAAACAAATAAGTCAAAACGACAGAAACTAACACAAACAGTAGGGCTAACGCCACCTTTGCCTTCCAAAGACAAGAACCCCATAACAATTTTTATTTCGAGTTGTGTGTTTCCATTTATAATAATATCAACAACAAAAAAGAAATAAAATAACATAATGACCAAGTAACCATGTAGATTGACATTTTAATATACATTGACAATCTTTCCTGAAAGCCTCAGCAATTTAATATTTATTAATTTTATAAAAGAGAAAACGTTCAAAATGTATTTTGTTTTTAAGTAGTTGAAGTCGTAGGTTACTTCAACAAGCCCTGAAAGTTTCAACTTAATACCCAAAGCCGTTCCTGAAGTATTGCTGATACACTCTTTTGACAACTTATATGGATATAGTATGCTTTGATTAAGATGAATATCCCCCTCAACGTTCTTTTAGGTTCACCTTAATACACTTACCCTTTTTGGAGATCCAGGATCAAACATGTCCCTCTATCCCAATAGCAAAACCTATATGTAAGCAATGGGCAACTTGAAGGGCTTACAGCCCTTGCACCAAAGAATTCAGTGGTTTATGGCATCCCCTTTGGACGTGTCAAACTGGCCTATTTAAAAAAAAAATGGCCACCTCAAAATTTTGATCGGATACCCTTGGGGAGGGCAGGTAAAAATAGCCTGGGAGAAGACCGGTTGCCCTCCGATCACTTTTGACTCTTAAAAAGGGCACTAGAACTTACAATTTTCAACCAAATGAGCCCCCTCTGAAGTTTTTATGAAAGCTCCTTTCGTAAAAAATCGGCTGGGAAAGAAACAACCTTAAAGCCTTATCGCTTTTTATTGGCTTTTGCACTACCTATGATAAAGAGCCATTTGTGATGTGCTTATAGAGTTCTGCCTCTGAAAGATAGCGCGAAAAGTTGTAGGTGATGCCAATAAATGAACTAGAAGTAATTATCACCAGCCATATTGTATCTTGATTTTTGTTCAATGTCAAATGTTTCAATTATGGACGGTCAACGTAAAATTTGTTTTAACCTCTGTAGATGATAGGTCGTAGCCTATATAAGAACCTGTGGCCGATCAAAAAAAAAAAATAAATAAAAAAAAATAAATAAATAAAAATAAAATACTACCCAGTACTTGTGTATTACACGCCACTCACTTTTTGTTTACGATTTGTAAAACTCGAGAACAAACCGCTTTCATTGTAAGTTTCTTCGTCACTTTAGAAACAAACATGGGCTATATATTTGCACATTAGGGGGTGGGGACGGTGGGGGTAAAGTATAGCAGTCTGCATGCAAAATGTGTTAGGTAAAATTGTTCCGCATATTATGAAGTAAGAATTGTTTTCAAAATGTCCAAATACTTAGGTTTGGTACCCCACTCCTTCCCCCTTAATGTACAAATATAGCCCACATTACATATTTCCCATCTATTCTGTCTTTTGTCTTTGTCTTCTCTCACGCGAAGCTGAAAGAAACTAACGAAGAAACCGGTTTATTCTCGAGTTTTACACAGCGTAAACTTGAGTGAGTGGTGTATAATACACAACTACCAACTTCCTTAATTCAGAATCGAGTTTTGCTCAGGACAAAGGCAGGGTTGCCACCTGGTGAAAATAAAAATCACTAGATTCTAATGATTTTTGGTTGATTTAGTGATTTCCTTCAATAGCCTTGTGATTTATGTGCTGATTTAGGGACTTCTTTGTTCAGACAATATAAAAAATCACTAGAAATAGTGATAAATCACTAGCGGTAGCAACCCTGGATACAAGGTTTTGGCAGAGGACAGGCGTATTCCGAGAATTTAATGGGAAGGAATATTTAACCTGAAACTTTCCAGTAAATGTACTTTTATTGTAACGTTTTTTTAATCTCATTGTTTAAAAGCTAGGAAAAACAACAGATGCGGCCAACCAATGGAGAATGGAGATCTCCACTAAAAAGAATAACAACTATTGGCAGTATTGCAAAGAGGAAATCCAATACATGAATGACATGCATTGATCGGACAATGCGCGTAATAAGATCCAAGTTATTATTGGATTCCGCGCTATGTAAGTAGGGATTAGAACACATTAACAGGGATTACAATTCTTCTTGTTTATCGCAAATTGTTATGGATTTCTTCCACTCGTTTTATACCGTAATTCTGGGGTTATGTACACCACAGTGTCTTCACTATCCCCAGATTTCCTCAGATTTAATCGAATCAAAATTGGTTTCTCTTGAATCTGCCCAATATTTAACGTTCGTGAATACACGAGCACTAACGTGATGAACAAACAGTTAATTTTTGATTACGTTAATTTTAGGAAAACCCGATTTTGATTCGGGGAAATTCGGGGATGGCGGAAATACCGATGCATATACATACTTATATGGGGTATTCTTCAAGCTAGAGATAATAAATTTCTGGCCAAATAATGACCATTCTACCCTAACTAGATGCCTCTGACCTCTTTTGTGTAGACTTATATCCATGTGCATCTGCAACTGCAACCTGTGAATGACACATCAGCAAAATGAATTTTTCAACTTTTGACTCATCTTCCAAGAAAAATTTTAGATTTGCCCTTCCGTTCTGGGTATGACAATCATAAATTTCGACATTACTGGGGCCAAACGAAAAGCAGGTCACACCCAAATGGGGTGGAAAGAGGTCATAAGAAAGGATGGTAACAACTGGAGCTTCACAGAATGGGATAAGCAGTGAAGCTTAGAATAGATTGGAATGGAGAAGGAGCGTGCGCAACTGGGTTAGCCTGAGGTGGCTTGATGCTTCAATGAGTTTTTTTTTTGTAGAGGTAATAATTGTAGTACAAGCTCGGGACACTCTGCAAGGGTATATATTTTAACTCGGGTTAGCCTATCTTTTACACACCATGCATCATTAATTGCATACCTAACACAAAATATCACTTTCTGTGCTTCGAAACTTAACACACCGACGGTTCTATAGTCAAAACCTACGATGTGTTTGATTAAATTCAAATAAAAGTAATCCTGCTTTGTTAAGTGATTAATCCGTTATTGTTGCTCGCTTTCCGTGTAAAACATTCATTAAGCATTTTATATTTGCGATGTTTGATCTATAATTATCATCTACCTATAAGATATATACAGACGCAAGAATAGCATGCGCCACTTAGTCATTAAATGCGCCGAGTTCGGCACACTTGCCACCATTTCACCTTTAAACCCATGAATTAGGTACAAACTTTCGAATTTTCCCAAAGAAGGGAGAGGTATTTGCATCCATGCCTAGGGGGTGACGATGTCATAAAGTAGAACTTTAGGCACATCAAATCTTTAAACTGAACAATTAAAACGACAATGTATTTGTTCCTGCTCCCTTAAAATTATATTTAAAAAGATTATCTGGTAATCAAATGTGCCATCTTGGTACTCCAAAAATTTCAAGTAAAATTTAAAGGGAAATACGGGAAATATAATTTTATAATTTTGTGAAAATTTAAGCATATAACTGTTGCATCAAGGAAATTTGACGCGTTACGACAGGATCAGCAGACGTTCAAGCATAATTCAAACACATTCAAAATAAACGACTTGTGACCTAGTCATCCTAGTCAGTTCAACCTTTCTTTAATTATAGCCAGTGGAGTAGCTACAGCATTTTAATAGGGGGGCGGGGGGGGGGGGCAAGAGGGATCCATATCTGGATAGTCATGGGGCAAAGGCTATATAATAGTCACTTTCTCTGATTTTTTTTTTGGGGGGGGGGTTGCCCCCTCTTGCCCCCAACCCCCAAAACGACGCCACTAATTATAGCCCTACAAAGTGGGATCGAACCACACTTGTCGTACAGCTTGTTGTTTAACACAGGTCAGTCAAACGGGTATCTAAAACTAGCCATCAACAACGTCTCTCGAAAACATTTGATAATCTTTCTCTGCTTTCCGAAGCACCCACATTTCTGAGCCATGCTTGAGAACCCTGTCATTACCGTTGCTCCTAATATTCCAGTCTTGGTTCGCAGACTCGTCTTCCAATTCTTCCAAGAAATATGACAGGAAAATATGGTATTACTCACCAGATACTGTTATACCACTATTACTCAATTATAAAGGCTTTCTGCCTAGGGTAGGCTCACTAAACCATGTTACACCTATTGTACCATGAGATTACATAAAAAATAGCCCTAAAAAACTTGTAATTATCTTGGTATCAATGGCAAAATCGCATTCACCATGTGTCACTAACCCTTTCTTATTGTCAAGGGTAATGGTAATGAAAAGAAGATAAGAAGCAGTAATGTCTCACGATCTTTGAACTTTACGCTCACTTTATAGCTGCTAGCTACACCAATCAGCTGTTTAAACTAAGTCTTCGGTGCACAACTTTTTGACTCCAAAATGACATCATTGTCACAAAAAATACCAACAAATTTTGTCAGTAAATGGCGAGTTTTATGGGTCGTGGGCGCCTTTAGAACCTTGAATTAAGTTTACTCATCTGACTATCAATGTCAAGCAGAATGGTATCAGGATTGTAGCAGATGTGCATACTCTTTTTCTATGCAAATGACAAAAATGAATCAAAGCATGATAATTATAAAAAAAAGAGTTAATATGAAACAGTGAAGTTTGCATATACAACGTTTAACTGGCAATTATTCGTTATGGAACTATAGTCTGTTAATTGATATGCATGGGAACTAGTTAGCCTAAAAAAAAAAAAAAAAAAAAAAATCCAAACATTTCTGTTTATTAATGTGTCGGGGAACTCATTAGCTTGGAACAAAAAATATTTCTGAAAATCTACATTTTATCAGTAAATCACCAGTTCTAAACTTTGTGGGTGCCTATATAGCCTTGAATCAAGTATTTTTTTTTTTTTTTTCGGACTATCAATGTCAAGAAGAATGATAACAGTCGTGTAGCAGATGTGCATGCTCTTGTTTTCAGCAACTTGGTCAAAAAAGTAAGTATGAATCAAAACACGATAATCCTCCCAAAAAGGATTATATTAAGTTCTAAAGGTTACACAGGCAACGTGACATAAGCAACTGACGAATATGTGTTAAGGGAATAAAAAAAGTGAGGGAAAAAAGGAAGGAATGAAAAAGGGGGGAAGTAGGCTACTGCTTGAAATGCCAAATGCAATATATTTTGAGCCTTCAGTCTATTTATTGACATAAGTGAACCAGTACTGTATCCATGATTTTTGTTCATGGGGGCTTTTACAAATAAAATTTGGGAGGGGGGTCGTAACAAAAAAAGATTAGAGATAATCAAGGTTTTTATATGCACAAATTTGTTTACAAATATTGTTATTACTTTTGTACGAGTCGGGCAAAATTTCGGGGGGTGGTGGTTCAAATCTCTTACCTCCCAATGGTATACATCCCTAACGAGAACTTATTAGCTTGAAACAAAAAATGTTTGCAAAATACAAATTTTGGCCGTAAAGGTCTTTATAGGCCGTGGATACTGTAGAACCATGAATTAAGTCTACTTGTCTGACTGTATAGGTTGAAGAATGGTATCAGGATTGTAGCTCGCATATGTACATATATTTTGTACCATATTTTCAAAAGAATAAGCATGCATCAAATAACCATAATTATCAAAAGAGGAGTTAATGAGAAATTATGAAGGTATATATATCAAACGTTTAACTGCCAATTATGCGCTTGGGGAATGAAAAACCGTGAAGAAAATAAAATAAGAAGCAGTGGATGAGTCAATTTATTTGACATTTGTCAAAAAAATTGACAAATGTCATTTCTTTTTTTAGATCTGGTGAAATTTGGACCAAAAGACAAAATTACACAGAATCGGAGAAATGCAAATGAAACTGAAACAAAATCTAAAATCGTGCCGTAATTTTGAAAAAAGTCTAGGATTTGGTTGAATTGCGCATGAAATTTTAACCATATTCCTCTACTTTTCAAAATTCAATTGAATTTTCTATAGGAGATATGGTAAAATGCGAAGTTTGTTAACTTTGTATTTTGTAATTTTGCCAAATCGACTCAATTAAACTAAGAAAGTAAAATCTGATTCTGACCTTAAATAAGTTATTCGCTTACCAAATTTACTGCTTTTGCATTCGTTTGCCCTATTTTATTTTCAATCCATTTTCCCAAAGTTGAACAGTGAGCAATAAAATAAACAAAATATGGTCTTGGTTGCAGGAGTTCAAGACTTTCAACTCACAGCTTTTTAAAAATTAAATAAAAAAAAAACAAGTTTTTTAAACTGAAAGTAAGGAGCGACATTAAAACTTAAAACGAACAGAAATTATTCCGTATATGAAAGGGGCTGTCCCCTCCTCAACGCCTCGCTCTTTACGCTAAATTTTTTTATTGTTTTAAAAAATAAAGTTGTGAGACAGAGTCAAACTTTAGTGTAAAGAGCGAGGCGTTGAGGAGGGGACAGCCCCTTTCATATACGGAATAATTTCTGTTCGTTTTAAGTTTTAATGTGGCTCCTTACTTTCAGTTTAAAAAAACTTGTTTTTTTTATTTAATTTCTGATCGTTTTTTAGTTAATGCAGCTTTTATTTGCATAAAAATTTTACTTTTCTTTTGCTAAATGGATGTCTTTACAAATTAACTTACGTAAGTAACTTCTATATTCGTATATTTTTCTTCTGGCAAAAAAATACAAAGTTGCAGATTTTTGCAGATATGAGCTTGAAACCTATGTAATAGGGTTTTCTGATACGCTGAATCTGACGGTGTGATTTTCATTAAAATTCTTTCACTTGTAGGGGATGTTTCCCCCCTCTTTAAAAAATCGAGTAAATTTTCTCAGGCTCGTAGCCTTTGATGAGTAATACTAAACTTAATAAAATTTATATATTTAGAATCAGCATTATAAACACATTTTTTTGATACATTTATTGACATCAAAATTTCGTTTTTAAAAGTTTCGATTACTATTGAGCCGTATCACTTGTTTTTTTTATTGTTTTTTTTTTACGTATATGTTATTACGTATATGAGGGGGTTCTCCCCTTAGTCAATACCACGCTCTTTACGTTAAAAGTTAAAAAAATTTTATTCACAAACCCCTGAATCACAAAGGCCGTTTAATTAGAATAGATAGCTCTTTTGAAAGCACTAAAAAAAACTGTAGCGTAAAGAGCGAGGTATTGACTTGGGGGAGAACCTCCTCACATACGTTATAATTTCTGTTCGTTTTAAGTTCTAATATTCCTTCTTACATTTCAGTTGAGAAAACTTGTTTTTTTTTATTTAATTTCTGATCGTTTTTTAAATAATGCTTGGAAATCCGGCGCCCCCTTCATAGAAATGTCCCTTACCCCAAAGAAACATCCTCCACGGAAATATTCTCCAGAGTAACCCCCTCCTCTAGCCCCCCCCCCCCTCCAGAAAAAATCCTTCCTGAAAATGGTTGTATACTTCCCAATAACCAATAAATAATGCTGGCAAGTCCGGCGCCCCCTTCATGGCAATTTCCCTTCCCCAATGAAAACTTCCTTCATGAACAGATCCTCCAACATAACCCCCGACCCACCCTTCCCTCCCACTACCAGAAAAAAAAACCTCCTGAAAACTTCTGTATACTTCCGAATAACCAATACTATATGTTAACATTGGGTAAAGTTCATAACTTTTAGCCCTCCCTCTGGGTACTTCGGGGGATTAAGTCATCCTAAAAGACATATTTATCATATTTTCGACCCTGCTGAACAAAATGGCTATCTCAAAATTTTGATCGGGTGACTTTGGGAAAAAAATAAGCGTGGGAGGGGGCCTAGTTGCCCTCCATTTTTTTTGGTCACTTAAAAAGGGAACTAGAACTTTTAATTTCCGTTCCAATGAGCCCTCCCACGATATTCTAGGACCACTGGGTCGATACGATCACCCCTGGAAAAAAAAAAAAAACAAATAAACACGCATCCATGATCTTTCTTCTGGCAAAAAATGTAAAATTCCACATTTTTGTAGATAGGAGCTTGAAACCTCTACAGTAGGGTTCTCTGATACGCTGAATATGATGGTGTGATTTTCATTAAGGTTCTATAACTTTTAGGGGGTCTTTCCCCTTTTTTTGAAAATCAGCCAAATTTTCTCAGGCGCGTAACTTTTGATGGGTAGCACTAAACTTGATGAAAGTTATATATTTGAAATCAGCATTGAAATCTGATTCTTTTGATATATCTATTGGTATCAAAAACCCGTTTTCTAGAGTTTCGGTTACCATTGAGCCGGGTCGCTCCTTACTTACAGTTCGTTACCACGAACTGTTTGATATTCTTAGCTTAGAATCGTTTATCTGAAAGGGTTCCCTTGACCTTTTCCAGGAGAGGTTAAGGGAATTAAGCTGAAACTTTCAGGTACGGGGTTGCTTATATATTATTTGTCTATACTCAAGGTTACAAAATGATAGGCTTAGAATTCCGTCAGCCCTTTAGAATCCGAGAGATTATGTATCAAATACAATACATTTTAAATCTGCTGTCTGTTTATTGATCTATAGGGCAGGGTTACCACCCGTAGTGATTTATCACTATTTCTAGTGATTTTTTATATTGCCTAAACAAAAAATCATTAATTTAAACATAAATCACTAGATTATCACTAAATCAACCAAAAAATCACTAAAATAGGGTGATTTCTCGTCACCGGGTGGCAACCCTAGTATAAGGGAACCTGCTAGCTTGAAAAAAAAAATATTTGCAAAAATTCTAATTTTAGCAGCAAATCGCCAGTTTTATAGATCGTAGGCGCCTTTAAACCCTGAATTAAGTTTATCTTTGGCTATCAATGTCATGAAAAATGATGTCTGACATGCAGCAGATGTACCAGCCCTTGTTTCATGCAACTTCGTCTTCAAAAGAGTAAGTCTAAATCAAAGCACGACAATTATCAAAATACGAATAAATATTACACACTGAAGGTTAAATTTACAAAATTTAATCGTCAGTATGCATTAAGGGAACGAAATAAGGAGTGACAGTGACAATTTTTTGCTACTAGTTATAATTATTAGGTTTATTTTAGATTTTGTTTTAGCTAGATTCTAGATTTTGTTTAAGTTAGATTTGAGGTGAGACAGATACTCCCATGAAGGCTTTGTCCTTCATGGGATGTGGTTTTGTAACGCACATCTTTCAGCTGGAAATTTCCTTAAATTGCAAGCAGGCCCGCGATTTCCCGAACTTTAATACTTTGATATATAAGATAACCTCTCATGTCCTACATCTGGCCATTCTTATTTTTTTAGGGGGGGGGGTACTTATAATTTAATTGTGTCCGTTTCCTTTATTTGTATCTACATAATTGGCTGATTATACAATCATGTGACGGTTCGCAACGGCTACTTGAAGTTATCATACCAAGCGAGTATTAATCATTAAACAGTCTTTAGTTTCCGATCCTCACAAACGAATATCCGTTGATCCCGACCACACACAAGATCTTGATCAAACAGTTCGTGGTAACGAACTGTAATTAAGGAGTAACTCGGTTCAATAGTAGCCGAAACTCTGAAGAATGGGATTTTAATATCAATAGATGCATCAAAAATAATCAACTTAATATGCTGATTTCAAATATATAAGATTCATCAAATTTAGTGTTACCCCTCCAAAGCTACGGGCCTTAGAAAATTTGCCTGATATTGGAAATAGGGGGGAAACACCCCCAAAATTCCAGGAATCTTAATGAAAATCACAAAATTTAATCAAAAAAGATTAAAGTTACTTATTTCAAATTTTGCAAATTTCTTCTTTCTCTGCCTCCATGGACTAGAAATCGGTATCTAGTTAATAATTTTTATGTTACAGATGTAACTCAAAAGCTCGGTGACCTACACAAAAAGCTTTCTGCAGATGCATTTTGTAAATTTGGCCCTGACCACGGTCTTTTACAGTTCTTTTCGTAGTTTAATTTAATTGCTAGTGTTTGTTGAGTTTTTTTTTGTTTTGTTTTTCTTTTTTATTATTATGTACTCCACTTGTACTACTTTTTGTTAGTTGTGGGTAATAAATGATTGATTGATTCAGCGTACCAGAGAACCCTAATGTAGAAGTTTCAAGCTCTAATCTGCAAAATGTGGAATTTTGCTATTTTTGCCAGAAGACAAGACCACGGATGTGTGTTTATTTGTTTTTGCTTTTTCTCTCTTTTTTTTCTCCAGGGGTGATCGTATTGAAATAATGGTCCTAAAAGATCGGGAGAAGGTGCAATCGAACAGAAATTAAAAGTTCTAGTGCCCTTTTTAAGTGACCAAAAAAATAAGAGGGCAACTGGGCCCCTACCACGCCCATTTCTACCCGAAGTTATCTGATCAAAATTTTGAGATAGCCATTTTGTTCAGTATAGTTGAAAAATCAAATAACTACAGGGTTTGTCTGGAAAGTAATAGGACAGTAATAGGAAAGTAATAGTAAAAACTTTCAAAATAGGCTCTTTCTGTGTCAATGCAGCGCTGACAGCGCACATTTCCAAGCATCGAAGGCGTAACGGTATGCATTCTCCGGAATAGACTTGAGAGCCGTGGTGCATGCTGGTTGGATCCACTCTGTCGCCTCAAAATGCTTGCCTTTCATCGGCCTTTTCAGGCGAGGAAACAAAAAAAGTCCGGGGGGCCACATCAGGACTGTAAGGAGGCTGCGGAAGTGTTGGGATGCCGGCCTTGGTCAGGTAGCTGTTCACGACAATGGCGGTTTGAGCTGGGGCCTTCTGATGGTGCAACTTCCAGTCGGCTGCGATGTTTGTTGGACCCGATTGACCCTTCGTTTGAGTCTCTTAAGCTCTTCCACATAAAAATTGGCGTTGACGGTTTGTCCAAGAGAAACAAATTCATGGTGGACGATGCCTTTCGTGTCAAAAAAGACAATGAGCTTCGTTTTCACTTTGGATTCGCTCAGTCTTGCCTTTTTTGGGCGAGGAGACGCCAACGTGTGCCACTCCGAAGATTGCCGATCACACTCAAAGATCCAGGAATCGTCACCTTGGATTACGTTATTCAAACATGGGGGGTCACCTTCACTCATGTTCAAATTTTCTTGGGATACTTCCATTCTAGTTGTCAGTGAGCACTTTTGGGACCATCTTCGCGCACACCTTTCGCATGTTCAAATGCACCGTCACAATGTCATGAATGACAGATTTTGGTAAATTTAACATTTGGGCAATTAAACGAATACTTAGTCGACTGTCTGAGTTCAAAACTTTGCGCACACGAGTCACATTGTCGGTGTTTGTCGAAGTTGAAGGTCATCCAGTACGGTCTTCATCGGTGACCTCTACCCGGCCCTGCAAAAAGGCCTGGTGCCATCGAAACACACCACTTCGTGCTAAAGCAACATCTGTGTAAGCCTGCTTGATCATATCAAACGTCTCTGTCGCAGATTTACCGAGTTTCACGGAGAATTTAATTGCGTACCTCTGCTCTAACGAACGCTGCATTTTCGGCTTGCACCACTCTCAGAAACACGTCACGCAAAAATGCCTGTTCTGACCTTCCAACTGCTCGAAGACAACTGACCGGCCGCTCGTTCGTTAGCTAGCAACGCCCTGTACCGAATCCAGTCGGTCCACGCACGCTCCAAAGTACAGTTGTGGCGGAAGAAAATCAGTCCTTTTACTTTCCAGACAAACCCTGTATGTCTTTAGGTGTAAAATGACGGCCCCCACAGTCCGTGGGGAGAGGCCTGTAAGTTATGCAATTTGCCCATTATTTACGTATAGTATTTGTTATTGGGAAGTATACCGATATTTTTCGGGGGGTGGGGGGTTGTACTTTGGGTGGATGTCTATGGGGAGAATCTTCCTTAGAGAGCAAAATGTCTGGTGGGGGTGAATTTTCGAGGGGTAAATGTTATACGGGGGGGATTTGACAGATTTAATATATAAAATTCTTTTTAACAGTCTTACATTCTCTTTGCCAAATTTTTCATGTGGATATGTTCCGGGAGAATTATCCAGGGCTATTTTCCGCGTGTTTTGACTTCTGGGAAATAATTTCCATAGAAGGGGGCATTTCTGGAGTGATCGAGAAAACGATTAGAGATTCAGGTCTTATTCAAATGAAAAAATGCTAAGGAGAATTTTTCAGTCTGAATCGTCCGCAAGCAATTTCACAGAGAGGGGGGATTTTCAGCATGGATGGAACAGTCTGTAGGAAATTTGACGGGGGAGGGGTGCACTTTACGATGAATGAAATTTCAACGGAGGAGTTTTTCGTGAGGTGGAGGGGTATATTGCATAGAGGATAAGGCAGATTTACCGGCATTATTTGAAAACAAAAACAAAATTATTCCATATATGAAGGGTCGCCCCTCCTCAATACCTTGCTCTTTACGCTAAAGTTTTGAGTGTTCCAATTTTTTAACACCGGCTACTGAAACACGAGGGCCGTTTAGTTGGAATAGAATTTGTTTTTAGTGCAAACAGCTTTAGCGTAAAGAGCAAGGTATTGAGGAGGGGGGAACCCTTCATATACGGAATAAATCTGCCAAAATTAATATGCAAATCTCGTTTTAATTTTTCATCTACGATGAGCCAAATTCGAACCTGCATTTACTTGAAAAACTTTCATAAATTTAATAAAAAATACTAGTTTTTTCAACTGAAAGTATGGAGCGACATTAAAACTTAAAACGCACAGGAGTTATCCCGTATATGAAAGGGGATGTCCCTCCTCAACACCTCGCTCTTTACGCTAAACTTTGACTCTTTGTCACGACTCTACCCTTTTAAACAATAAATACTTTAGCGCAAAGAGCGAGGCGTTGAGGAGGGGACAGCCCTTTAATATACGGAATAATTTTTGTTCGTTTTAAGTTTTAATGTCGCTCCCTACTTTCAGTTTAAAAAACTTGTTTTTTTTATTTAATCTGAGTAAAACCGGTTTTTCTGCCAGCATTCGGAGATAATCAGCTTAGCCTGAGTGAGATAAACTACTATGCAGCTATATTTTAATTAAAAATTTAAAATGTAAAATTGGTTAGGTTAAGTTAGGCACTTAATATAATGCGTTCTGGGCGGCCTGCTTTCCATAATTCTCCGTTGTAGTTTCGATACTTTTGTTACATTTTAATCATATTTTGGTATATTTTATTATGATTAACCTAACTTAACTTCTTGAGTTTGGTCGGTACCGTTTTAACATTCAGTATAGTTTCACTTTCATTTCGGGAGTTAAATATTAAAAATAAAATAAATAACCTTCCTCTCTATTGAGTAAACAGTAATGCTAAACTAGAATGATGAAAAATGATGTTTAATGGACGCATGTCTGGCAGGCGTTTCATACAAAACTATCTATACAATCATTAGTTATTAAGGAAAATAGTTTTATTTTGAAACATCAATCTTGTCCAGCTTAAAGAACCAAATAGCGGAGCTCTAAACGGACACGTCTTGGCTATGGGCAAAATAGCTCCAATTTACAATACTTGATATGAAATCAGGCAAGCAATAACTTTTCGTCAAAATAATCATTGGTTGCATGAGTTCAGATCCAGCTCTTAATCTTGTTGAATTTTTTAATTTTATTTAATTCGACATGCCTAACCTATATTGTCTTCTTTTTCGCTTTTTAGTTCGCAATTCACAAGGAGTTTGAATAGAGTCGAGTTTGATAGTTTCAAAATGATTTGGATGAATTGATTTGAAGAATTCCTTTGATAGGACACATTAAATATCGGGAAATGGAAGGCATCCTAACGAACATTCGTATTATATTTAAAAAATGAGATAAAATATGACAAGCTAAATAAAAATGCAATTAATAGCTTCTACTTTCAAAATTATTGACTGCAAGAATTCACATCTAGTTTTCATTTTGGAGAGCATGTGACTCAAGCCTTGTCCAACTCAACCCTCGTGCAACTCAACATTCATTCAACTCAACCTCTATTCAACACAACCCTCGTTTAACTCAACCCATGTTTAACTCAACCCCAATTTAAATCAACCGATTCAATTCAACCCCCATTCGGCCTAACTTAACCTGTTGCAGGAGTTGAATTAACTTGGGGTTGAGTTAAATGGGATTGAATTAAATAACGCTGAATTGCGAAGATGTTGTGTTGAGGGAGGATTGATTTAAACGAGTTTGAATCGAATCAAAGCTGAGTTAAACAGGGTTGAGTTGAACGAGAGTCGAGCTAAATGGGCTGAGTCGAACAGGGTTGAGTTAGACGGGGGTTAAGTTACACGGGAACATTCTTTTTACGTTAATATTTAATTTTCATTCCAATCCCCATATCTGTCTCGTTTTCAAATTTTGAATTTCTAATTTATAATTAACAGTTTGCATAGACTTAACTTTGATAGATAGCTTCTTGAGGACTTAAATGAATTAATTTGAAAGTGTCCCATGGACAGTATACATTCTCTGACAGGAACTGGGAAGGGGTCTTTGGTTAACTAAGGTTTACTGAACAAATGAAAGATCTTAAGCCGAACTGGTCAGCCATGACAAAAACCAACAAAGAGAAAAATCTCAAAAAAAAAAAAAAAACAAGACTGTGGCCAGTGGAGAGAAAAGAAAAGACAAATGACAAAACAACGCGGATATTTCGCCTGTATCCAAACAATGCGTCTTCAGCACGAAAGAAACACAAGAAGAACAGGATAAAAAAAAAACAAGATAAAACTAAAAAACCAATAAAACCACAACCAAAAAAAAAAAAAAAAATTTACAATTGGCGCAAACTGATCCACGTAGGGAAAAGATGCTATTATAGAGTTACTTCAGTGAGGACACCAGAGTTACTCTGGTGTCCTCACTGAAGTAACTCTATAATAGCATCTTTTCCCTACGTGGATCAGTTTGCGCCAATTGTAATTTTTTTTTTTTTTTGGTGGTGGTTTTATTGGTTTTTTAGTTTTATCTTGTTTTTTTTTTATCCTGTTCTTCTTGTGTTTCTTTCGTGCTGAAGACGCATTGTTTGGATACAGGCGAAATATCCGCGTTGTTTTGTCATTTGTCTTTTCTTTTCTCTCCACTGGCCACAGTCTTGTTTTTTTTTTTTTTTTTGAGATTTTTCTCTTTGTTGGTTTTTACTGAACAAATCTAGGCAAACAAAAGAAATTTAATATCTGGAAACCATTTTAATATCAGAAACTGTGCCAACCATGGCAGAAACTGGGCAAAGTGTTGTGGAAACTGTGTCAGGCACGGCAGAATTGTGTGACACTCGTGGCGTTTGGAGATGTAAACTAGGTGGCGAAAGTGAGCATCCCCTCGATTAACAAAGTAAAAAAGTAAAAATTCTACATGCAAACTCTCTGTTTCTCTAAGCTTGAACCATTTATTTGCTACTAATAAGATAAATATAAACGTTTAGTAATAAAATGAAAAAAAAGAGCTGGTTTATAAGGATATCGCAAACTTTATGATATCTATGAAATGTTTGCACAAAGTGTTATGTGCACAGCGAGATTTAGCCAATTGTCAATGTGCGACCTGTTGATTTTAATAAATATATCTGTCTATTAGTAATTTGCATATTACTTCATTCGTTCCAGTTTTTTTGCTATGTGAATGAAGCTCGATATAGAGGAAGGCGTGGCAGGTAAGTCCATTTTAAGCTGAAATAATTGGCATTTAATAAGATAATAATTTACATAAGTGAATACCCACTAGAATGCCAAAGTAACGTTAAGATTATGAATGAAGCAGCAATGCCTACCCCAGTATGGACAAGGGCAGCTAAATCATTCATTACAACTGGTTTTCAACTTGGCACTCCTTGTGTGTGGTAGAAATGTAACATTCTTTTGCTGGTGGTCTGGATCACGAGAGCCAGACCACATAACCAAAATTTTTTAGAGGAAAAAACAAGGAGTGGGACTACTGTCCTATACTTCAAAGTTTTAAGTCACAAATTACTTTACAAGTAAATTCTCCTTTTCTCTGTGGCGAGGGGGGGGAAGGGGGATTATAAGCTAAAAAACAATCGTAATATATGAAAAATAACATGAAAATATTGGCAAAATCGCTAAAATCTTCATAATCTGGAGGGATGCTAAGCGCGTTTTTCTTATGAAGTACCTGAAAAAAACAAGACCCCAAAACCAAATAGACCATCGTTAAAATTGAAGGGGTGCTAATTGAAGAGGACAGGTGGGGGGGGGGGGTAGGGAGTTGCCCACTCTTAGATTTTGAAAAAAAAAATATATCTTCTTTAAAATAAAATCGAAAAAAGAATCCTGGTTCCCTCTGCATTTTCGTAAATTGGCACCACTGCCTAAGCTAAACAAAGCTACTCACTCTAGTGAAACGGCAAGGAGGATGCACCCCTGGAAAACAAGCAGATATTGAAAAAACGAACAGAATAGGAAAATGAAAAATATTCGTCTTTAAATTTGGGTGGAGAAAACTTTAAGTAGCACTTACACCCCCCCCCCTGGAAAATTTCATGGCGGCACACACGTCCCGCAGTGAGTTGTATAGAAATTGACCTCCAGAATTTCAGTTTAATTCCTCTCGTGCTAACGGTGCTAACCAGAAAATCCTGTATATACAAGTTGAATCATTCTCGAATAAAGACTAATGTACTTAAAGTAACTTCTCTTATCTTGAAATGCTTTTAGCAAATGAGCTTTTTATGTTCAAGCAAATATTGAAGGGTGAAAAATTGCCTGTAGCATGGCTGCACAAAACTGTGCATCGTGACCTGGCTTTTGTGCATCTGCTGCTGATGTCTGAGTTCTTGCCTTTGTAATCCTGTGCCTTTAGCAATGAAGGTTAGACGAGCCCAAAAAAGACGTTATCACACTTGATATCCACTTGTTGCAGTCGATTTGTTGACGAAGCACCGAATTTCAGAAATCATTTACTCCCGATGGCGCTTGTCAAGTGAGGGGGAAGTGTACCAAGCGTGACAGAAGCTGTGGCAAATGTGGCAGAACTGAGTGGCACACGTGGAATTCTGAGATTCAAAAGTGTGTGGCGGAGAGTGGGTACCTCCTCGAGTTTTGTAAGTGTCAGGAAGATCGGGATAGCCTCAACTTTAAAATAATATGAACAATGAAATTAAAATCTGCTTCTCACCCATAAAAAAAAAAAAAAAATAAATAAAATAAAATAAAAAAAAAAATCAACAAAGTCGGGAATACTGCTCCGTGACAAAGATTTAAACTTTAATTTTTAGGGGTTAAAGGGGCAAAAAAACGTACCTAGGTTAGTTAGGTTACGTATTTTATATGTGCTACGCTTTACCCACCACCCCCTAATGTGCAAATATATAGCCCAAACTTGTTCATAAACTATTATATTTTCATCCTATTTTGTTTTATTTCACTAGCATAAACGAAACTTCATTTCTCGTGTGTTTATCTGCTACTAAACAAGTACCAAATTTTCACTTTATAATATGCAGCATGTTTCTGTGAAGTAGATAATCACGTTTTCTATATGTTATCCATAGTTTTAAATCACTTCAAATATAATTTGTATGAAATTTCAATTATTCAGGCAAAACTGGAGTTCCTCGGGTCAAGAATGAGAGAAAACCGATTAATAAAGAACACATGACACACCACTAGATGTAAAACAACGGAGGAATATATTATTAGGGCTATATTTGGGGTCATTGAGAGGGGGTGTATCGCCTAAGAATGACCTGAATATTTGGAAAGATCGCAAAGTAAGGAATCTAATATCGCTACTATTTTTGTTTTACCTCAATAGTCACTAGCAAAAAATCCCTAAGTCTGAAAAATATAATTCCAAAATATTAAATGATAAGAATAATGTATATGCTTAATAGTTTTGAGGGTAATATTCAATATAACACTTTTAAAAGTAATGTTTAATATATTTCCTTTTCCTAACATCAGGGCCGTATCCAGGGGGGGGGGGATTACCCGGTTTGAACCCCCCCCCTCCCCGAAATTTTTGTCAGACTCGTAAAAACGTAACAAAAATGGATAAACAAATTTCGTGTGCGTTTTTTTTAGTTTTTTTTTTGTGTAGCCCCCCCCGAAAATTTTGTTTTGAGTAAAATCCACTCCGAAAAAAATCCTGGGTACGGCCTTGCCTAACATCCACAGGTTCAGGACTCATATCCCAAGATCCTGGACAAGATCTCAATGAGTGGCAACCCTGCTTCAAACATCTGAGAAGCCTTTGCTGGTGACATGGAAGAAAAAAAAACGCAAAGAGCTCGCCAAAACACACGATGTGTGTAGTCTATTATAAGCCATTACGTATATGGCCGGTTAGTCCCCAGCTGTAACATGGGTTACAGGTGAACTTACCTTTCGGTCTTTAATCAGAGTACCCAGGATTGAATATACCACAGGATGAGTGGGTGGAATCAACTCTGGAAATGCAATCTGAAGTGCAGCGGTGATGACGTCCAGCGTTGCCGTTTTGCCGATTTGATTCAGGTCCCAAATAACGTAGCATAGCGCTTCTGGCAGTGGTGTAAATTGACTTTGTGTAATGGGCTGAATAGTGCAGCCGTCCAAGTCACCTAGTAAGATCATAAATCTTAAATAAATGGAGCATAATAGTAAGTTATAGTAAGCGATACTAGGCATAATTGGAAAAAGATGTAAATAGTGTTTTGTCTTCCTATCCGAAACATACGATTTATTTTTACTACCCATAGCAGAAAAAGATACTTAATATTATGCACTTGAAAGGTTAGTATATCGTGGAATACAAATTAGGGTAAGGATACTACAAAGAACAAAACATATCCTTAAAAGCATAGTGGTTTAGGTATGGCCGTATCCAAGCTTTTTTTCGGGGGGGGGGGAGGGAAAATAAAAAAATTTAAAATCATATAAAATTTTGTTTATATGCATTGTTTATATTTATACGAGTCAGACAAAAGCTTCAAGATACGGGGCGGGTGGTGTGTTCAAGCGCGTTGCCTCCCTGGAAATGCCCTTGGGTATAGGGTTGATAAAGTATTTAGAGCTCTTTAAAATGAGCAAAAAAATAATTAAAGTAATGTCTTGATGCTCATGTAAAGCATAAGAACATTATACTAACTAAGGATGCACGCTTTCCTTGTATAAGTATCCCAAACAGGGAAGGTCTCAGGGGGAAAGAGCGATCCTCTAAACCTTCCTCTAGCTAGACTGCATGCTAACTTGGGCATTTTTCACTTACAAAACAAATTTTCCATATTTTCAAGGTTCGGGGCTGAAACAACTAATTCAAAATTTAATCAGATGCCAATCTGCTTGTGAGAAATTTTAGATCTCGTAAAAGACTTTCAAGCTTTAATATTGGGATTGCAGGCTTTAGTGTAGCCTTTGGGAGTGGTTATGACCCTAAATCCCGCCCCACTCTCACCACAGTCTGTTAAAATACCTATGGGTTTGGAACCTATGATATTTTTATTGATATTTTGCTCGATAATTCTTCCAAATATTTGTCAGAAAATATGAAAAGCTAACTATTGATAACTTTAGGAATCATTTAAAATGTTGCCCAACTTTATAAACGTGTTGTCGTTCAAACATGCGCGTATAGTTTGATGGATAATTCTTTTCAAATATTGAAGGCCCCAAAAACATAGAAGAAAGAAGAAAAGGACACATTAAAGAAACAAAATGATAATGTAAGCTATAATAATGTAATGCTAATAATGTCAGTAGAATAAAAACCTTACATTCTTGACCGACTACATATTTAAAAAAAAAATAGTCTGTTCTCATGCATTTCCTTATTTACCAATACTTATGCAAGCTCTATTCCTATCTTTTCCTTTAGTACTAACAACCGTAGCCAAAAATACTTTTGGCCAAAGATCAAAGATAATAAAACAAATTGTTTGTTTTATAATAAAAAATAGTTTTGTTTTTATTTGTTTTTTATAAACAAATTTACAAATTTTTATAAAATTTTTATTTGTTTTCTATAAAATTTATAATAAAACAAATTAGTAGATTATTTTATAAACAAATTTACAAATTTTTATAAAATTTTTATTTGTTTTTTATAAAATTTATAATAAAACAAATTAGTAGATTATTTTATAAACAAATTTACAAATTTTTATAAAAATTTTATTTGTTTTTTATAAAATTTATAATAAAACAAATTAGTAGATAATAAAACAAATTAAATTAGTTTATAAACAAATTAATATAGATACCATGGGAATTGTCAGGTAGTACATTAATTGCTAAAAAAGAAAAAAAATCCATTATGATGAACATACAGAAAGATAATACAAATATTGTGCAGAATCCGTCGTATAACCATGTCCAGTGGATAGTGACGCTCTCAATCTTTAGTCTAAACAGTCTCCACATAGAGACTATAGACGGAATATATATGGCATGCCATGCCAGACTATAGTTTTATTTACCAGAAATGCAAGCAAGGGCGCCAATTTATGAAAATATAGGGGGGGGGAGGATTTTCTTTTAATCAAGATACAACAATTCTGTGTTTTTTTTAAATCTAAGGGGGGATTTTGATTTTCTGTGCAATGAAAATCCGTAAAAAAGGCATTTTTCAGGATCCTGGAGGGAATCCAGAATCCCGTAGTTAGCGCCCCTGAATACAAGACAGCATAGGGAAATCAGTTGGCAAGAATGGTGAATTTTCCCAAGACCCAGTGGCGTCAATTCACAGAAATATATTGAGGGGGGGGGGAATGTATTTTTCAAGATTTCTGGGGGAATTCGTTGTTTTTCCAATTTTTCAATGAAGATGCCAAAAAAGCCATTATTGAACGAAAACACAGTAAAAGGCAATTTTTTAATGAAAATACCAAAAAGATATTTCTGAAATATAGGGGGGGGAATTACCCACCCAATGCCCCCCCCACTCTGTCGAATCCATAAAAAAAAATAGAGAAAGCTCAGGAAAGAAACCCTGAAATTATAGGAACCCTTTGCTGGTGGCAGAGAAGACAAAGCACAGAGAGTACACAAAAACCCATGTTGTCTGAAGTTTACTGTAGCTAACAACTCACTGCAGCACCAAGCAACATGAAGCCAACACAGTTGCACATGCTCCTCCTCCATCCCCACCTATTCAAAGCTTCCCTCCCAAGAAGTTCCAATTTCCTTTAAATCCTTTTTTACGACCTCTTCCTACCTCATTCGGTGACGGACTACTTTTCGTTAGGCCCATGATGGATCAACTATCGCATGAACCCGAAAAAAACTGTCGTTGGCAATCTGTCATACTTTATCTGTAAACCTGTCCCATTAATCTCAACCTTTCTCTTATTATAGTCCTAAAAAGTGGGAGAGAACTACACTTCTTCATACAAATTAATGTTTGAAATATGGTCAGTCAAACGGGTACCCAAAACAATCCGTAGGCAATTCCTCTGGAAACCGTCCTCCTCCGGCTTCCAAAGCACCAACGTTTCGTTATCATGCTTGACCCCCTGTCATCATTGCAGCTTTCAATACTATAATCTTGGTTCGCTTCTTATTCTTCCAAACCTTTTTTCAACTGACAAAAACTGTCGGATCTTGGTTTTTCCACAACATGATAGTTGGTTAGGCACACGTAGCCTGACAGTGCCACCTTTCTTTTTTAGCAGAGATGACATCCAGCAATAGAATTTCAGTAAGGGGGGTAGTTTTGACGTAAATTTCTGACCAGATAGGGATCTAGAAACAGAAGATAGCAAGTGGCATGTTTCACCAAGAATGCACCTAATCGTCTAAGTGGGAACTGCATAAAATAGATTTCCGGCCGGACGAGTCTGGGTATCAGAGTACATTTAAACATACATGTGGACATCATATTTAACCCTAGATGACATATATTGTAGGCAAAGAAGCTTTATAATTGACTGAACTTACGGTCTCAAACAGAGTTGTAGATTCTAAAACAGAGTCGCTTGCGACTCGTTTAGCTCAAGAATAATTTTTATAATGTGAGGAGGAGCTGCCTGGGCATAGGTTTAGATCACTCTTTAAACAAGTTTAGTTACGATGAACTATTCGATAAAATATTTCATGACAACCTTTCATTATTAGTTTAAAGAAATTTTAATTTTTCCGGGTAGCAGGAAAAAATTAAACTTTTTCAATGTTTAGTGAATTTGGAGGTAGAGCGTATTTTTGAAGTATTTTTGATAGTTATATTTTACGGTATTTGTTAAGAATCCAGAAACACACGAAAATTAAAGTTTCGTTAATGCTAATGAAATAAAACAAAATAGGATAAAATATAATAGTTCAGAAACAAATTTGGGCAATATATTTGCACTTTTTTTTTTGGGGGGGGGGGGTATAGCTTAGCATATATTAAATACGTAACTTAAACTAACCTAGGTACCTTTTATTCCCCCTAAACCCCCAAAAATAAAGTCTAAATATAGTTCCCGGAATGAGAAACCCCTTTGTTTATATAGTGTCTCATATAAGCACCGGATAATGCCTATCTGATTCCCCCCCCCCTCCCGGAGTAAGAAACCCTTTGTTTATATAGCGTCTCATATTAGTACCGGGTAATGCCTATATAATATAATCCAATATAATCTAACATAATAATTTTTTAAGTTTATGTTGGAATAGATAATAGTAATATCTTTCTTCTTTTTTTCTTAGATAGACAGCTGTTTAAATACGTTTTTTCTTGTCTTTTTTGTCGTAGTGAGTAGCGACCTTCTTCCAGTAAAAATGAAAACCCAAGCAGGGGAGAGATGAATGACTGAGAGAGTAATGCCCTACTCACAATGAGATTTTACTAATACCGAGATTTAGCTAGTGCTAATTTGAGCCCATCAGATTTTTCATAGTATTTTCTGATTGGCTAAAAGATACTATGACAAATTCTGACTGGCTGAAATTAGCGCTAATCTCGCAAATCTCGTTGTGAATGGGCCATAACCTTCGCTTTTTGCAAATAACATTTGAAAATTCAGGTCCAAAGAAAACAGGTGCAAAAATAAACTAGATAATAGGTTAAAAAAATACTTTAGCTAAATTATAGAAGTTAACTTTGATAAGAATATACGTAAACAGAAAAAGATCTGCCATTAGTGCTGATTCCAAATATTGAATATAAATTAATTCTAAATTTACCAATAACTAGCTGTTAAGGATAAGAAAATTTGCCTAATTTTATAAAAGGAGTAGAAGCCCCCTTAAAAATAGATGGAGTCTTGATGTAAATCCTACCATGAAATTCAAATGACTGATAATATGAAAGCAAAGGTTTCCATTAACATAAAAAAAAAGAAGTTTCATAATTGCACACGTCCCATGGCCACATCGTCCCTAAGGGAACCTCAAAAAATTTTCCAAGAATGATGGTCATGGATACAAGTATACATTTTTTTTTTTTTTTTTTTTTTTTTTTTTTTTTTTTTTTTTTTTTTTTTTTTTTTTTTTTTTTAGTTGTTGATGAGAAATTTCAACCAACTTTGAACTTTTGTTGAAGAGAACAAATCAACCTTAGATGAGTTGATCCTTCGGCGACTAGTCGAGCTATACACAGATCAGTCTATTCATAAATAATCTAAAACAAGAACAAACTAAAAAAGCACAAACAAGAGTGAATTTACTGCCCTATAGTGATTAAAATATTTAACTTTAAATAAAATTGCCCTCTTGAAGGGGCAATCTTGCCCAATTTTGACCTCTTGAAGTCGTTTTTGTTAATTTTCCTGGATTCGTGATTATTTTGCTTTTATTTTTTGTTTTCCTTATGTGCCTTTTGCCAAAAAATATGGCCGAAAATCGCAGGTTTGCTCCTCCTAATTCTTCAAAATGTATATTTGTGTAATTGCTTTTTATTATTATTATTATTAGTAGTATTATTATTATTATTACTCGACAAATTTATAAAGAGGAGTAACCAATAATACACTTGAAGCAGTAAAGTACCATCAATAAAGCAATAATTTATGAGGGGAACTGAAAGGTTCCAAATACTGCAAAAATAAATTAGTAGATGGAAATCTAAATCCCCACCCTCTGTAATCCCTAGGAAAAGGACTTTGGGACCATTGAATTGATAGAAGAACGTAATCAGTTTAGACAGAAAGTGAGCAGATGGATTCCCCTAGAACAGGGGTTACAAGTAACGCGGAAGACAGGATTTCAAGCTAGGTTAACAGCGATTGTTACCACATAATTAATGAATGGAGCGCTGAGAAGGGAATATACTGTGATTAAATTAGAAGACTATAACTTCTGAGGGCATAGTGTACAGAAGGCTTTCATGTTATATTTGCCGGAATCAAAATGAATCAAGTTAAAAGTAAACATAGCCTATTGTTTTTAATACTACATTTCCTGGTGATATAAGACAGCAAAAACTTTGGGTAGGCTAGTCGTAGTTTTTTTTCTTCTTCCGATTTCAAATGGGCTTAAATTAAGGGCATATCTAGGATTTTTATTCGGAAGTTTTTTTTTTCAGGAGAGGTTACAAAAAACTTTACAAAATGCACCAAAATTTGTTTATATGCACCTTGTTACTTTTTTACGAGTCGGAAAATTTTCTTTTTTTTGGAGGGGGGGGGGGGGAATTCCGATAGCTATCCCTGGATACGGCCTTGGTATATATATACTGATTTAGTGAGCGCCGTTATATTTTATTTTAATACGTATATATTTGAAGACTAGGTCTCATTTGTGTTACACGAAAGCAACTTAAAAGCAACAGAACAGTTATTTTTGTTGAATTTTATTGTCGCTTGTGCCGCAGTTTTACGAAATAAATGCTCATAGCCTTAAATTCACTACTTTAAAAATGTGTATTTATGCGTTTTTGCAATATTTTCAACTCGAAAAAAAAATCATATTCAGAAGTAATCGATGAAGGTAAGAGTAATTAAGGAACTTTTTACGGGGGAGCAGGGATGAAAGGCCACTGCCAAGGCTGTATTTAGGGGGTTAAGGAGTTAAAGCCCTCCCTTCGAAATATTTTTCAGACTCGCAAAAACGCAATAAAATGAATATAAACAAATTTTTGATGCGTTTTTTAAATTTTTTACCCCCCCCCCCGAAAAAATCATTTGGAAACCCCCCTCCCCAAAAAAATCATGGATACGACCCTGGTTACTGCATCCCAGATACTGCGAAAAATCAATAGACGAAATTCCAAATCCCTGTCATCTATATTCCCTAAGAAAAGGCCTTGGGGACAATTGAATTGATAGAACAACTTAATCAGTTTAGAAAGAAAGTAGGGAGATCGATTTCTCTAGAGCAGGGGTAACTGGTGACGAGGAAGACAGGATTTCAATCTGGATAAACAGTAATTGCTACCACATAATTAATGAATGGGGTGCTGACAAGAGGACATATTCTCAGTGAATTGGAAGACTATAACTTCTGAGGTCTTAGTGCACAAAAGGCTTTCTACCATATGTTATTTTCATTATAACCGAAATGAGTCAAGTTAAAGGTAAACTTGGCCCATCGTATCAAACAGTTTGTGTTAACAAATTTTAGATAAGGAGATACTTGGCCCAATAGTAACCGAAACTATAAAAAATAGAATTTTGATTACGATAGATACATCAAAAGAATTGGCTTTTTATACTTTCCAAATATATTCAAAATAAGTCGAGTCAAAAATATACATAACCTATTGTCAGGGTCGTACCCAGGAATGTTTTCGGGGGGAGGGGGTACGGAAGGATTTTTTCGGGGAGGGGGGGGGGGGATTACAAAAAGCCAACTTAGAAATCATAAATTTGTTTATATTATTTTTTGTTATGTTTTTGTGAGTAGGACAAACATTTGGGGGCGGGTTCAAATCCCCTTTTCGCCCCTGGATACGGCCTTGTCTATTTATTTAATACAACATTTCCTGGTGTTGTAACACTGTTGTTTTAGGTGGTGGTATGTCTTTTTATTTCTGGGAAGGTCTGATGGGCCTAAATATACTGATTTTGTGAGCTGTGTTATATGGTTTTATATGGAAGTAATCAACAAACTATAGAAAATTTAGTTTTTGTTAAATTTAAAAACCTATAGCGCCACATTTGTGCAAAATAAATACTAAAAAAAAAACAATGCAAGATACTAGGGTATATAGGAGTGCTGTTATTGATGTTAAAAGTAAAGATCACCATCTAGTAGTGTCAAGGGTTAATTTAAAGCTGAAATATCGGAAGGTTAATTACCTCCCGGGAAGTTATGATGTTAGTAGACTCCAGGATGAGAATTTGAGAGAAACTTTCCAGGAACAGTTGAATACTAAACTTCAGAGTTTAAAATTTGATAATGTGGAAGATGGTTGGAGTAATTTTAGAAAAATAATTTGTGAAGTTGCTGAAGGTGTATTAGGGAAGAAAGCTAGAACTGCAGCTAAGAATATTAGTGAAAAAGCTTTGTGTTTAATAGAAAGGACTTGTACAAGAATTATCTGAGTGATAGATCGCATGAAAACAAAAGAAATGTAAAGAAAGTGGAGAAAGCATTGAAATATGAACTAAGGAGGTGTGAAGTGGAGGCCATGGATAAAATTGCCGAGGATTTAGAAGATGCAGCTAGACGGCAAAATAGTAAAATATTGTACTGGCATGTTAACAAATTGAGAGGTAGTAGTCAATCCGGACTTGTCCCAGTTAAAGATAGGAATGGGGTGGCAATTAGCGATAAGGAAAAAGATAAAGCGAGATGGGCCGAACATTTTGAGAACTTGCTTAACCGAGATAGAGTTGCAGGAAAAAATATAGAGGAAAATGAAAAAGTTTGTGATACCTTGGATGTGAAGGAAGATTTGTTTTGTGAGGAGGAATTAGCAACAGTACTAAAAGGATTAAAGAATAACAAGGCTCCAGGTGCTGATAGGGTGGTAAATGAGTTTCTTAAATATGGTGGCTCTGAGGTTAGAAATAAGTTATTGAAGATTATGAATATGATTTTTGAAAAAGGGGAAGTACCTAACGATTTTAGGAAAACCTTAATTAAGCCACTTTATAAGAAAGGTGATAAAAGTGAGTGTGGTAATTATCGAGGCATTAGTCTGGTCTCTGTAGGTAGCAAATTGCTTAGTAATATGATACTTTTTAGACTGAGAGATGCCGTAGACAAAGTTTTAAGAGAAGAGCAGTGCGGTTTTAGAAAAGGTAGAGGATGTGTCGACCAAATTTTCACTCTTAGGCTAATAATTGAGAAGTGCCTAAGTTTTCAAACACCTTTGGTCCTCAGTTTTATAGATTATGAGCAAGCGTTCGATTCTGTTGATAGAGGAGCTTTAGTAAAGGTTTTATCCTTGTATGGTATACCAGACAAATACATTAAAGTGATTAGTGCTATGTACGAGAATAACACTGCTGCGGTTAAGGTAGGAAATGAGGTTAGCAGCTGGTTTTGTATTAAATCAGTAGTTAAGCAGGGTTGTGTTCTATCCCCCTTTATATGGATTATTTTGATGGACTTTGTTTTAAGGAGCACAGGAAAGGCAATGGGAGACCACGGAATCAAATGGGGAGGAAAGTCTCCTGGACTTGGATTATGCTGATGATTTAAGCATCCTAGATGAAAGTGTGAGCAAAATGAATGAAGTTTTAGAGGTTTTGCGAGTTCAGGGTGCTAGTATTGGTTTGAAAATTAATGTTAGGAAGACTAAGTCACTAAGGCTAGGAATAAGTGAAGATGAAAAGGTGACGTTGGGTAATGAAAAGATTGATCAGGTGGGCAGCTTCACTTACCTTGGTAGTATTATTAGTAAAGATGGTGGGAGCAGTGAAGATGTTAAAAATAGAATAGCCACGGCTCAGGGTGTTTTTTCACAGTTAAAAAAAGTCTGGAAGAATAGGAAGATAAGTCTGCAAACCAAGATTAGAATCTTAGAAGCTACAGTGATGACAGTGGTCAAATATGGCTCTGAAGCATGGACGCTCCGAAAAGCGGATGAAGATTTGCTAGATGTTTTCCAGAGAAATTGCTTAAGGATTGTTCTGGGTACCCGGCTGACTGACCGTATTTCAAACAATAGGCTATACGAAAAATGTGGTTCAATACCGCTTTCTAAGTCTATAATGAAAGAAAGGTTGAAGTGGTTAGGGCATGTTGTGCGGATGAAGGATGACAGATTGCCGAAGATTGTTCTTTTCGGCCAACCATCTACGGCTAAACGGAAAGCAGGTCGTCCCCGTCTGGGGTGGGAGGACGTCATAAAGAAAGATTTAAAGGAAATGGGAACTTCGTGGGCGGGTGTAAAAAGGGAGGCTTTGAATAGATTAGGGTGGAGGAGGAGCGTGCGTAGCTGTGTTGGCCTCAGGTGGCTTGGTGCTGCGATGAGTTGTTAGTAGTAGTAGTAGTAGTTGCCCCAATCAAAATAAAAATATTTTCATTCTTCTGTTTTAAAGTGTATACTCGGTCCACGTGGTCTGACACGAGAAACAAGAGAAAAAAGGATAGATAGAGGTAACATTCTATATTATTGCGGAAACCATATAGTGGTTGTTAGAGGACCGGTTTGTCCGGCTCTCTAACAATTACCGGTTCTAACAGACCGGTAATTGTCAAGTTTACTTCTACGTCGTTCAGTGGTTTACAGTTTGTGGCAACAAACTGTAAGTAAGGAGCAACTCGGCCCAATAGCAACCAAAACTCTAAAATATGGGATTTTGATAACAATAGATACATCAAAATAATTGGCTTTTTATGATGATTCCAAATATATAAAATCAATTAAGGTTAATATTATCCATCAAAAGCTAAGAGCCTGAAAAATCATTGACTTTTGAAATTGGGAGAAAACCCTCCCATTCCGTCAAGCGATCTTAATGAAAATCACACCGTCAAATTCAACACATTAGGGAACCCTACATTAGAGATTTCGAGCTTCTATCTGCGAAAGAAGTAGATTTGTACATGTTTTTTTGCCAGAAGATCACGGATGCGTGTATATTGATTTTTGCTGCGTTTTTTTTCCCAGGGGTGATCGTATCGAATCAATAGTCCTAAAATATCGGAGGAGGGTTCATTCAAGCAGAAGTCTAAAGTTTTAGTGCCCTATTTAAGTGCCTAAAAATATTAGAGGGCAACAAGACTCCCTCCCACGCCCCCCTTTTCCCACAAAAAATCCAATCAAAATTTTGAGATACAATTTGATTCAGCATAGTTGAAAAGTCCAATAACTATATATTGGGGCCAAGGAGAAACTGTTAGTTACGAAATTTGCCCAATGTTTACATATAGTATTTGTTATTGGGAAAATACGATATTTTTTGGGGGAGGGGTGGATTTTAAACAGGTGATTTTCCAAGTATAAAATTTTTAGTGAGGAGGAACGTTTCCAGGGGAATCTTAAACGGGGTGAAGGTTAGGAGATTTTCTGGCACGACTTGAAAAACGGTCAATAGCAAAATTTAAAAAAATTTCTACTATTAGTAAGGAACAACTTTAAAACTTTAGACGAACAGAAATTATACCGTATATGAGAGGGGCTGCCCCTTCCTCAACCCTCGCTCTTTACATTAAAGCTTGATATTTCGTCACAATCCTTTAAGAAAGACTGGTCAAACACTAGGTCGGTTAAATTTGAGAAAAAGGTATTTTTAAAGATCGTAAAGACTTTAGCTTAAAGAGAGGATTTAAGAAGGAGCAGATCCCCTCAGACAAGAAGTAATTTATGTGTATTTAAAATTTTAATGTTGCCCCTTACTTTGAGCAGAAAAAAACTTTTTTTTTTTTTTAATCCATTATAAAGTATACATTGTTTTGACAAGCAGAAGACATGTTCCCGACAACACCACAAAGAAACCGAGAATTTTCCCTTTTCTCCACCTTATTATGTTTTTGATGACCCATTTAAACTACCAGTTTTGTTTTGTTTCAAATTCTTTGACATGGTATATATACAACATGCTTTTATTTATTTTTTTATTGTTTTTTTACCAATTTCACAAAATTACGGAGCATTCTTTTGCAGGTTTTAATTTTATAATTGTTTTAAACTTTTTTTATGTTACTATCCTGTTTTTGTAAGAATTCGGCCAGGCCAGGCTTGTGATAGTCATTTTTGTAACAACTATCTTATATATTATACTTATATAATTGTAAAAATTTTATGACTATGAACCTTTCTGTTCTTTTCACTGCCCTAAAATTTGACATAAAAAAAGGCAAACACAACAACGGGGTTTGGTTTCCCTTTCTTAGATACGCTTAATGCAATAGAGCTTCCCAAACATTTTCGATGTTTTTCGTTGTGAAATTGGGCTATAGAGAATACTCGAAAAACTTCAACTGATATTGGATTTTTATTAAACTGAAATGCTATTTTAAGAATAACTATCATATTATTGGATTATAGGTAACACAATATTATTTTCAGATTTTAGAGTAAAATGGAATATGATTCTTCTTAAAGTTTAACGTAAATTTCAAAGACATTCGTTCACTTTTAGATAAGGTCTACTGTCTCTACTATATATAAATAATAGATTCTATTAATATAATCTATTATTTACATACAATGACTGTCTCAAACAGACGTGACGTGCAGCTTCACGAAAATATACCAATAGAAATAAAGTACACATTTTAACACGGAAGAAGGCTACAAGGCAATAATATGTCTTTTTCTCTTTGTATTAACCTTGATATTACAGATTTATAGCCCTCCTCCCCAATCAATGATTTCCACAAATTACAAATGAAAGTACCCTACATTCAGTAGCATCAATTCCTGAAAATTTAGGGGTCCTAGTGTATCTTCAAAATCTAGGGAGGGGAGCAAATTTATCTTTTTCAATAAAATACTGCAGAAAATGTATTTTTTCTATGAAAATACCCCAAACAATATTTTTCAAAATCTAGAGGGGGCAAAAAAAAATAAATTGACGCCACTGTCTAAATTTCTAATTGTGTTCCTAATTGCTTTGAGTTTGAATCGAAGTACTATTTACTTAATAAAAAGTGTGCCAGAACAGTAATCCGTCAAATAATATTCAAAACATGGTTATTGCAGCTACTTATCGTTTCACTGATAAACTCTAATTTGTACATGTCTATTTTTTTATGATTGATTACAAACTTGAATTTTTATGACTGGGAAATTACTTAATTTCAACACTAAAAGAGTGTACTAAGGGAGTGGATATTTTAATAATGAGGTTAGACACATGTCCGGGACCTGCCTCCAAAGAAAGACCCATCATTGTCTCTTTAGGTAACATACAAGCTTATCTCCCTCTTCTGAGCCAATCACTATGACATGGACGTGCCAATGGTGCCTAGGGATCCCCCCCCCCGAAATCCCACTATTTTCTCGAATTTATGGTCATTCTAATTTAAATAATCAGATAAATTTTTATTGTTGCTAAATATATTATAAGTAAGGTGGGGTTGGGAGGGCAGGGTGGGAAGGGGGGAGTTGAGCATTGTTCAATGATGAAGAATGGATTTGTTACTATTTGTATTTATATTTTTATTTATCTATTACCATTTGAATTATTTTCATTTTTTTATTTATTTATTATTATATATTTTTTAATTATTGTTTTTATTATCATTATTCTGATTTGATTTAATTAAATAGTTAATTTGATAGGTCAGTAGTTACCAGGCATCTCTTCAAGGGGAAAGGGGGGCTATTCTCCCCTCCCCCAATCCTTTTGAGGAAAAAATTATTATATAGCACATGCCCCTTGACTTTTCAGATATGGAACCGTCTTGCCCCTCCCCCCCCCCCCCTTACCCAATAAAAGTACTGGAGCCACGGCCCTGGTAGTTACGTAGTCACCCACAAGACCGCAAACCCTCAAAGGTTTTTCTTCAATGCGAAAAGGTTGTTTATTTTATTCAATTAATTGTGATTGTTAAAAAGCAAAAGTTGAAGTTTTTGTGACATATTAATAAAAAATTTACCTACATTGCCTACTTTAATAGATTGTTATTATTATTATTGTTATTATTAAATATTGCTATTATGTTGATTATATTTATATTATTATCAGATTATTATTAAGTTTTATACTATACATTTTATATTTTCTTAGCCATGCACCTAAGAGATTTAAAATATTTGTCCATATGTGACCTGACTGGTTAATGGATGGTTTGAACATTTAACTGGTTTGCTGTCTTTGACAAGGACCCCTAAACCCTAAGAAAACAGAAATATAGAACTTGAAAACCACACTTTAAGGCTATACAAGGCACCAAAATCAGAAACAAACAAGTAGAACAGTATGGATTTATATTTATATATATATATATATATATATATATATATATATATATATATATATATATATATATATATATATATATATATATATATATATATAATATATATATATATATATATATATATATATATATATATATATATATATTATATATATATATATATATATATATATATATATATATGTATATGTATATATATATATATATATATATATATATATATAGATATATATATATATATATATATATATATATATTATATATATATATATATATATATATATATATATATATATTATATATATATATATATATATATATATATATATATATATATATATACATATATATATATATATATATATATATATATATATATATATATATATATATATATATATATATGTATATATATATATATACATATATATATATAATATATATATATATATATATATATATATATATATATATATATATATATATATATATATATATATATATATATATATATATATATATATAACAGTGGAACGCAACTTTAAATGAATTTTTCGACTCTATATCCAAGGGCCGTCCTCATCAAAACAAATGAAGAAAAAAACAAATATAAAGATCTCACATTAAGATTCAATGGTTAAAAATAAAAAAAAAATTCAAAACAGCCCTAGAATCATTACTTCAAGGAAGTTAAACCAGCGAAGTGAAAAAAGACAGTTCATTCAAATGGAATAAGAAAACACAGACACGGTCTTAAAGCTAACCTTACCTTTTTGTCAGCCAGCCTAGAAGGTCTATCCGCAACAGGTTGAGTGGAATTGTTTACTGTTTTTTTAATATAATTAGTTAAATCATTTCTGATTAAATTTGTATATAAGGCATTAAGCGAATATTCCCCCAAATCCCTATCTATATTACTATTTATTTTGATTCTAATTCGATAGCCTCTCGAACAACTTGTTTTATGCTAAACCATTACTAATTAGGGAAGTTTCTTCAAAAAGCACTTTATGGATAGGATTATCATAGACATGACTGCTTAAAACAGAATCAAAGGATAGAATTCAAAGATTTAGTTATGTCATCTTTGTATTGTTGTGGGCGTTTTTCGAAATTTTGATGGGTTCTACCAACATAAAAGTTGCCACAGTCGCATGGTATTTGATAAACCCCTCTTTGGCGAGTAACTGGGGTTATATCTTTACCAGAGTTTAGGAGATTCATGATTTTAAAACTATTGGTGAATACTACATAAACATTGTTTTGTGTACAAACTTTTTTTTCAAACTTGTAGTAACTTTTTAATATATGGAAGGTAAATTATATTTAAGGGCTTGGTGGGAACTCCACATGGTAAAAGACCCTTGATTTTACGGGTGTGCCTTGCCAATCTTCAGGTAATTCCCCCATTTTTCCCCTTTCTCCCCCATTTTTGTATTTGAGTCCTTTTTGGAGAATTTTTCCCGAGAGTGATAAACGTAAACTTCGATCTGTTTCCTTTAAGTATGTTAAGTTTCTACTTCGTCTCCCACTTTGGTTCCGAAATTCTTTTCTTATTAGGAATTATAATAAAGCAGACCCAACTTCAGCCATCCTTAATCAGATCTCAAAGTTCAATAATAATGTTAAAAGCCATCCGTGGTTTGAAATCCTCCACCAGTAGAACTCAGTGTGTTTTTGTTTTCTCTATTGTTTAACCAGTCTTTTCTTGTTAGTGAGTATTACATTGTGTCTAAAACTTGTATTTTAATGTATTTTGCATTTGTCTTGCATATGTGCCTGTTTTATCTTTTTCTTGTATTTTTATGTACTCCGTCTCTTTTGTTTGATTTTGACGGGTAATAAAATATTATTATTATTGTTAATAAAGGCAATAGACAAGAGAAGGAACAACACCTCTTTTAACTTGTGGGGATGATTGGATTTAAAATTCAGATATCTGTTGTTTTGTGTGAGTTTTCTGTAAATTGTAAAATCCAGTTTATCAATGCTACGAATAATTAATACATCCAGAAACGGTAATTTATTTGCAATTTCAATTTTGATTGGTAAAACCCATCAAAATTTAGAAAAACGCCTACAACAGCACAAAGATAACATAACTAATGCTTTAAATTCTAATAGTATAAATATTTCTTTTGATTCTGCTTTAAGCAGTCATATCTAAGATAATTCTAGCCATAAAAGGCTTTTTGAAGAAACTTCCCTTATTAGCAATGATTTAGCATAAGACAAGTTGTTCGAGAGGCTATCGAATTAGAATCAAAATAAATAGTAATACTTCTTTAAATACGGATTTGGGGGAATATTCGCTTAATGCCTTATATACAAGTTTAATTACAAATGATTTAACTAATTATATTAAAAACAGTAAATAATTCCACTCAACTTGTTACGGATAGACCTTCTAGGCTGGCTGCCAAGAAGGCAAGATTAGCTTTAAGAGCTTCTCTGTAAGTGTTTCTTACTTCATTTGAATAAAATGTCTTTTTTGACTTCGCTTGATATACCAGTCCTGGTTGAACTTCCTTGAAGTAATGATGCTAGGACTGTTTTGACTTTTTTTTAGTTTTAACGATTGAATTTTAATGTGAGGTCTTTTATAGTGGTTTTTCCCATTTGTTGTCTTATATATAAAAAAACGTCCTATTCTTTTATTTGTCCTTCCCCATTGTTCTACTTGTTTCTTTATGATGGAAAGGCAGTGTGGTCTTCGTCGCTATTTACCGAAATCATTATAGCTTTATTGGCATAAAAAGGAATAGAGTTAATTAAGTTTGATTGATCCCTCCTAAAAAAGCTAAATCTTAATTGGTGCAATAAGATTCATAAGAATTCTAGACCTTTGGAGGCTTATACACAATTGCTTAGAGTGAGACAAGACAAATACAAGTGACAGAAAAGATGAGAAATATATAATTTGGGCTATATATTTGCGGAATAACGGGGGGGGGGGAAGTAAAGTATTTGGATAGTTTGTCTTACTACATAATTTACAGAATAATTGCAACCTAACACATTTTGCATGCAGACCTGCTGTACTTTACCCCTAATGTACAAATATGTATCCCAAATTTGTTTCTAAAGTATTATGCTTCATCTTATTTTGTGATATTTCATTAGGATTGAGCATCAAAGAAACAGGTTCTAATTAAATGAAGCAATTGAGTGAGTGGCGTGAATTACACAAGTACCGCCGATTTTCTAAATTCAAGGAAACCAGTGGCGTATTTGAAGGGCAAGGGGCCAGGAGAGGCCTTTGTCTCTCTCTAAACTTTGTAAAATACTTTTTTCGATATTTTATTGAAAAACAGAAAAAAGGGCCAATTTGCAGCCCCCCCTAATATATATATATATATATATATATATATATATATATATATATATATATATATATATAATATATATATATATATATATATATATATATATATATATATATATATATATATATATATATATATATATATATATATATATATATATATACATTCCCCCCCCCTTAATTTTTTGTGGATTGGTGCCACTGAAGGAAACAGGACGGAAGGATATTATTTTCCTCTTTTTTGTATTCAAAAGTTCATTTCTTATAAATGTTATTTTTAAGTTAGATAAACATCATGATTATCGTTTGTTTTGAACCATATCTCGTTATTAGGGCAACTAAAACAGTTATAGACCGAATCCAACAAATTTATCCAGTAACGATGCAAGGAATCCAACCGTGAAATGACAGTAGGCAGGTAAAGAATTATTCTCCTGCTAAAGTTGATAACAACCACGGCTAGACTGACAAGAAACAGTCTAGAATGACCGCCTGAAACGTGTTTATTTCTATCCGTTGTTTATAGAGCAGTGTCCTTTTACATTTTTATCAAAGAAAATTTCTAAGCAAAAATTTACTATAAGATGCTTTTATTCCCTATACACAAGGTTATATCCAGAAACTTTGTTAGGGGAGAGTTATTTTTCGGGTGGGGGGGGGGGTACAAAAGGCTTTAAAAGACGCATAGAAAAATTGTTTATATGCATTTTTATTACGTTTCATGAGTCGGACGAAATTTGTTTTTTCTCAGAAGGTAGGGGGGTCCAATCCCCCAACCCCTTTCCCCTGGAAACGGCCTTGCCTATACAATACCAAGATATCTACCGTTGGGTTGTGGATATAAAATACTTCGACTATTTTATTTTTCTATATGGTACTTGTCAGTTATCCCGACCACATTCAAGAAGTGATGTTAGGTTAATCCTAATAAATATACAAAATATGATGAAAATATAATACTTTAGAAACAAAGTTATGGAAACTACAAAAGAGATATATGGAAATAAGACCGTCCAGAACGCATTATATTAAATACCTAACCAAACCAACTTTATATTATGTTTAAGAGGTAATTACTTGGCAAAAAAAAAAAAAAAAAAAAAAAAAAAAAAAAAAAAAAAAAAAAAAAAAAAAAAAAAAAACAGTCGTCCCAATCCAGCAATTGAGACAAATGTGCACTTGAACGAGGCTTTTAACCTTACCCATCTATCCAACTACCTAGGACCAAACAGTATACCCGAACCGTCAACCAAATAGAAATGTCCAAATCCATGCAAAGTCGTCATCAATAAATGTAAGTCGTTGTAAATTTACCAGCAAAAGCACCTTAAATCTAGCAAAATATTTCCAAGTAGAACCTTCCATTTAGGGCTCATCAGAAGAAATACCACCTGCCTTAACGGGTTTCGAGGCTTTACATTCTTTACCCGGCACGGTGGAGCCTCTACCATAAGATCTATATGGTAACCCTATGTCAGGTAAAACTTGTGAAATACATGCATACTAGTCAAGCTATTAAAAATTACATACAAAAAGTGTTTCAATGTTTCCATAATAAAATCCCAGAGGTCACTGAAAGAGACCATTCTGGAACAAATGAAGACATGTCCAGATGTATCTTTTATTGGTATCTGGAACCAATTACCAATTTAAAGATCCTCAAGCTTGTTTGAAAACCCCTACAAACTCAAACATCCAAAAAAGAAAAGCGCAAGAGAAATTATATTAAAATATCATTCAGTATATTCAGTATATTTAATTAAAACATGCCTGTATAGTAGTTTATCTCACTGAGACTTCTCTCCGAATGCAGAAAGAGAAACCGGTTTTAAAACAGTTCGTGGTAAAAGACTGTAAGTAGGGAGCACAGTAGACAGAATATACTGTAGACAGATACACAGTATACAGTAACAGTATACACAGTAGACAGACAGAATATATACAGATAATTATATGAACTGTGGTAGGGAGCGACCTGGCTCAATAGTAACCCAAACTCTATTAAAAATTCTCATATAACAAGGCTTTTGGGGTTGAAACGAACCCCAAAGATTAGGGGTAGGGGTTGTAAGTTATGCCCAAGACGTATTTAAGGTTTTTTATGAAAGGGATGGTTGTTTAACTTTAGAAAAGGCTCATTTGGTTGAAAATTGGAAGTTCTAGTTCCTAAAAAAGAAAAAAATTCTTTTAAATGTTTTCACTCTTATATCTTTAAAAAATCTAGAATTAATTAAGATTTTTAGGAATAAATATCAGCATATGTATGTTAAACTGACAATGCACATTTTTTTCAGTAAATTAATTTGAATTTTTTCAGTAAAGTACAAATTATATTCTGGCTTTTAGAAAGCATATGGGTTTTGAAACCTACTCATATTAATTTCTGCTCGTTTTAAGTTTTACTCTGTTATTTATTTTAATTTCTGTTTGTTTTGGGTTTCATTTATTTATTGATACTGATTGGTGGTGGTTGTATGCTTGGTAGATTATTTGATTCTATTTTTTGTTCACTTTCGGTTTAATGGAGTTGTTCTCTTTTTCTTTGAAAAGCTTATTTTGTGGAAAGAGTTTTTTAATTATTTAAAATACGGTCAGAAATTAAATAAAAAAAGCAAGATATTTCAAAAGAAAGTAAGGAGTAAGATTAAAACTTAAAACAAACAAAAATTATTACGTATATAAGGGGGTTTGCCCCCTCGTCAATACCTCGCTATTTACGCCAAAGTTTTGTTTAGTACTTTCAAAAGAGCTATTTATTCTAATTAAACGGCCTTTGTGATTCAGGGGTAATTCTAAAAGAATTGGAACAAAATTCGAACTTTAGCATAAAGAGCAAAGTATTGACGAAGGGGTGAACCCCCTCATATACGTAATAATTTCAGTTCGTTTTGTATTAATATTGCTCCTTACTTTCAATTGAAAAAACATGTTTTTTATTTGATACTCATATTAAGAACTTAAGAATGGTCGGGATAACTGACAAATACCTTCTATATCCATTTTATTTCCATCCGTTGTTCATAGAGTTGTTTCCTTTTACATTTTTTCTTATAAGAAAATTTCCGGCCAAAAATTTCTTTTATACTCCCTGTACAAGACCAACATAGGCTGGGGATGCAAGTGGTTCGAATTTAAAACATTAATTTAAGTTAAAATTCCCAGTTAAATATATTAGAATTTGGATTCAGGTACGTGCCAAAAGGTAAAGGATACGGCACTAGACCCTTAAATTCCAAACCGGCGGTACTGATCTCTGTCTCAAGGCCCTTCAGCCAGGAAATGCAATGGGGGATGGGGGCCAGCCATCCTGTGATTTCTCACGGCTTTCTTGCTTGCCTTCCCCAGTTTTCTCCAGGTACCCATTTAGAACTGCGTCGACTCTGACTGACTTTACAGAGTTGCGCCACTGACCCTCGTCCAAAACCAAATAATTGGACACACTAGGATTCGAACGCTCACCCTTCGGACAAAGGATTCCGAATCCAGCGCACCTACCACATGGCTAGGACGATTCGGATAAGAGCGTGCCAACTGTTTAACAAATCAGGGGGATTTCTATTTTTATAATGGATACCAAACTTGCCCACTATGTTATATTTTGGGGGATGGATTGGGACATTTTCTTTTTGTGTATATTGAGCTGGTGGAGGATTTATTTACTAGTGGTAATGATGAGCTGCTACTGAAGAAAAATATTTTGATCGTTGCCCTCATCTTTATCATCTGTTTCACTTTCACACAGGGAGGGAAGAAGTCCACCGACTTTGATCTTCCCCTCCCAAAATTTGTATCCAACTCGTAAAAAAGTAACAAAATACATAAAAGCAAATTGGTAATTTTATTTTAAAAGTTTAAGAGGCCTGTAAATACGAAGTTTTTTCTTTAATTGCATCGCTCTCTTTTTTATATTTTTTTCTTTCTTTTTGTAAATGACTTTTTAAGCTCTGAAATAAGAAGTGAGGTTAGTAGCTGGTTTGGCGTAAGCAAAATAGTACCCTATCCCGTTTGTATGAATTATTCTGATGAACTTCGTCCTAATTAACATAGCAAAGGCTATGGTAGAGCATGAGAAAATTTTGGAGGTTTTAAGAGTTCGCGGTGCAAAGAAGGTTCATATGCCGGATTTTAGGCTGGAGGGTCAATTAAAAAAAAAGAAGAAGTCAGAAACAAGCATATATTTGAAAAAAGCAGTAAAGTATGCAAAAATCATGAAAATACGAAGTTCTAAGGGGAAAGAGCAAAAGATCCATACGTGTTCATGCATAACAGGGAGGATCCTCTGAGGAAATTCGACAAGCGTATTGACCAATACGATCTTTTAGCTTTAGAGTAAGAAAACCAAATGAAGGGCCATTTCTAGGAATCTTGAGGTTTTAAAAGGCTTAAGTCAGAAAGTTAAAGCAGATTACGCATTTCATAGCCTTTCATTCTCAAGAAAATATAACTATGGGGACTCAAAAGATGATATATTTCACTCTATAAATTTTACGATCGAATGGAGGAGCTAAAAAATACCCTTTTGGATTTCCGATTGCCATTAGCAACCAGTTACTTTTAGGTCGGCAGGATATAGTTTTACAGCAAAAATATTTTTCCAATCGGGAATTCTTTTGAGATACTAGCCCTCAATCCTTGCCATATACTAAGTTTTTAATAGAATGTCTACAAAAATTGTTGCATAAACAATTCAATTCATGTCTATTCCGGGTATGGGTTTAAAAAGTTAGACTATTAGTAAACTAATCCTTCCCACTTTGGATAGAATTATCCCTCTAGGAAGTCTTAGTTTCACGAAAAACAATAAATATAGAAGAGGCACTATAGTCACTTAAAGAACGCCACTCATATCAAAACCACTCATAAAAGCCACTCATATCCAAACCAACAATCGTCGCAGTTGTTTCATGGCTATAAGTTCGTATCTGACATATTCATACTTCTAAAATAATGGCCCAAAACCGCTTACCAAGCGGTTACTCAGAGGAAGAATTAACAGGACAATGTGTGTTCAATCATTCTGATCCTCTTTTTGAGAGCAGCCACCCTCCCCAAAGTAATTTAGAGGAAAAAATATTATATAGCCCATGTTCCTTGACTATCCGGATATGTACCCTCTTGCCCCCCCCCCCTATAGAATACTGGAGATTCGCTCTTGATTATATCCAAGTCAAATGGAACTCCTTGAGCAACACAATTAGGATAAAACGTTAGGTTTACCCATAAAAAAGGTGCTACAAAGCGTCACCTTTTCATTCATTTTAAATGAGTGATTGTTCCTTCTCAGGCGTAGATTTCTTTATGGAGAATAAAAAGATGCGTTAGCAACAAATTAAGATTGATGGACACAACTGAGTGAACAAACAATGCAATACTATAAAAAGAAGAAGAAAACGTAGTGGGGATCTCATCAGTTCTGCTGAGTCATTTCGATGAACACAAAAAGCTGCCTTTCTAGGGAAGCCCCCGAGTCGTTCACAACTTTTACAAGATACTTTAATTTCATTCGCAATGATAGATGGCTAAGAGCCGTCTCTTGCTTGGTTGCCAAGTCATCGGTTGCATTCACAGAGATAGGAAAAAAGATACCAGATTCTGCAGAATTTTGTGTTCAAACACCGCCGTTAAGTCACGCTAAATGTTTGGAGTGGAAGGATGGAATAAACATCAATTCCGCCGTAAAATCTCGACGAACGCATAAAGTTACCTCTCTAATGAACCTCTTGGATCGTTCACAGCTTTTACAAAATATTTTAATTTTTCCGTAACGATTGGCGGCTACGAGTTGTGTGTTCCTTGGTGTCCAAGAGATCGGTTGTATTCACAGAGATAGAAAAAGAAATAGAGGGCAGATTCTGCAGAATTTTGTTTTCAAACTCCACCGTTAAGCCGGAGTCATGCCGAATGTTTGGAGTAGGTGGATGAAATAAAAATCAATGTATCATATCTTTCCAAAGAACAAAAAAGTTATTTTCTAGGAAAGCCATTGGATCGTTAACAACTTTTATAAGATACTATAATTTCTTCGATAATGACTGACGGTAATGAGCTGTCTGCTGCTTGGTTAGATTCACAGAGATAGAAAAAGAAATAGAGGCCAGATTCTGTATAATTTTGTGGTCCGTCGTTAAGCCGGAGTCACGCTAAATGTTTAGAATTGTAGAAAAGCTCTTATATCGTTCACAACTATTACAAGATACTTCAATTTCTTCCGTTATGAGTGATTGCAACAAGCTGTCTGCTACTTCCTTGCCAAGTCATTGCTTGCGTTCACACACACAAAAAAGAAATAAAGGCCATATTCTGGAACATTTCGTGTCAAGATTTTGCCGTTAAACCGGGTCATGCTAAACATTTAGAATAGAAGAATTGCATAAATGGATACCAGCAAGCAAGAATGTGGCCTCTATTCTTTTTTCTATCTCTCTGCATACTACGTTTTGAATTTCCAAAACCGAAGTAGTCGTTATTACCGAATTGGCAGCAAAGGGTGGATACGGTTTTTTTTTTTTTGGGGGGGGGGAATCAACAAAACTTGAGCTCACAAATTGGTATTTTCGCCCAGCCAACCCAATATTTACTTCAATTTTCAACCTACTAGGGGAAATACACTCTTGTTGACAACATTGAGTATTATTATTTTTACCCAGGTAGAAGCATCTAGATTTTCATTAAGAGCACCAGGGAAACGATTTCACGAAGAGCCTGAGGTTTTACCTATGCTGTCACGGGCCATCGACGAGTATACATATTTATTATTTTTTTTGGCTCCCTAGCTTTTGGCAAAAGCAAAAAGACATGCATTTTACAATTACAATTTGCCTCCATGCCCCTCCCCCATAACAAAATCTAGTGGCATTTTATCCATAATTTTCGTGTGTTCTATAGTTTGTCTTTTTTGAGAGGGGACGAATTCCCCCGCCCCATCACCCTTCTATTGACTAATTTAGGCCATTCAGTTTTTGGATTATGTTCCTTGGGTTCCTGTAATTGAAGAAAACCTGAAAACCGTGGCTCATAGATATGGTTCTAAGTAAATGTATGTCAATACTCGCTAATTAACTAGCCCTATCATCAGCTCTGACAGGACTGTGATGGTTTCGACCTATTGAGCTATGATTTGGCTACTGAAATATAAAAAAATAAGCAAACTGGCAGAAAAATTCGGCATAATTACGCCGAATAGGCTAATTTGGGCTATTCAGTGTTCGTGCCTTAGGTTTCTCTAATTCAAGAAAACCTCTGCTGCATGTGCATAGGCTTACTGAGGTGAAATGTCAAGAAAGTAAATTAATACATATCTGACATCCCAAACATTTTGAGACTTAATAGATTCAAGATATAATTAACAATTGCCTGTCTATCTGTCAGACTTATTGTTGAATACATTAAAGCTCGGGTGTGATATAGCATCATAAGGCTTACTTGAGTGGTATGACTTTCATTATCTTCGGAAAATCTGGGTCAGGATCAGTTTCTAAATAAATAACGAGTAACTTGGGATCAGGGCCACTAAGGGGAAATATTTCAGGGGCTTCACAATACGTTTAAGATAACATAATAGTATAAAACACACAATTCAGGGGGGGAGGGGCAAAACTTCAAAGAAATATCCAAAATTGGTAGAGTACAATCATAAAAAATAGGGGTAGGCTAAATCTGTTATAGCTACAACACTCAAGTTCCTCATCTAAGTAGAACTGGGTTCTCTGACGCTCAATCCTAATGAAATATACCAAAACACTGTACTTCATTAACAAAATTATGGAAACTAACCTAACCAAATTTTTATTTTAGCATCCGTGGTCAGACACTATTTTCTATTAATACAGATCACAAACTGAATGAATTTCATACATGGTAAAAAAAACCGGTTCTACTTAGATTAAATAAAAAAAAAACTTTTTTAACTGAAAGTAAGGAGCGACATTAAAACTTAAAACGAACAGAAATTATTCCGTATATGAAAGGGACTGTCCCCTCCTCAACACCTTGCTCTTTACGCTAAGTTTTTTATTGTTTTAAAAATAGAATTGTGAGAAAAAGTCAAGCTTTAGCATAAGGAGCGAGACGTCGAGGAGGGGACAGCCCCTTTCACACACAGAATAATTTCTGTTCGTTTTAAGTTTTAATGTCGCTCCTTACTTTCAGTTCAAAAAAACTTGTTTTTTTTGTTTAATTTCAGAATTTTTTTGAATTAATACAGGTTTTGATTTTGGCTCACCGTACATGAATAATTAAAACGAAATTTGCACATTAATTTTACTTTTTTTTGTTAAATGGCTTTCTTAAAAGTTGTTTAATTTTAACTACGAACGTTTTTATTAGTAATAAACATAAGTAACTTACGTAACGAACTTCTATATTCTTATATTTTTATTACGTATATTATTGGGTTCGCCCCCTAGTCAATACGTCGCTCTTTACGCTAAAGTTCGAGTTTTGTTCCAATTCTTTAAGAATGACCCCTTAATCACAAAGGCTCATGTGAAAGTACTAAAAGACTTTAGCATACAGAGCGAGGTATTAACTAGGGGGTGAACCCAATCATATACATAGTAATTTCTGTTCGTTTTAAGTTTTGATGTTGCTCCTTAGTTTCAGTTTAAAAACTTGTTTTTTATTTAGTTTCTGATCGTTTTTTTAAATAATGCTGGGAAATCCGGTACCCACTTCATAGCAATGTCCCTCCCCCCATGAAAACTTACTCCATTGAAAGATCCTCCGACGTAACCCCCGATCCAATCACCCACCACTACCAGAAAAATCACCCCCCCCCCCGGAAACGTCTGTATACTGCCCAATAACCAATACTATATCTAAACATTGGGCAAAGGTTATAACTTGCAGCCCTTCTCCCGGGGACAGTGAGGGATTAAGCCATCCTCAAAGACAAAATTATTGTATTTTTTTACCATGCTGAACAAAATGGCTATCTCAAAATTTTGATCGGGAGACTTTGGGAAAAAAATTAGCGTGGGAGGGGCCTAGCTGTCCTCCATTGTTTTGGTCACTTAAAAAGGGCACTATAACTTTTAATTTCCTTTCAAATGAGCCATCCTACAATATTCTAGGACCATTTGGTCGATACGATCACCCCTAAAAAAAAATAGTAAATAAATACAAAATAAAATAAACACGCATCCGTGATCTTTCTTCTGGCAAAAAATATAAGTTCCACATTTTTGCAGACAGGAGCTTGAAACTTCTGTAGTAGGGTTCTCTGACACGCTTAATCTGATGGTGTGATTTCCATTAAGATTCTATGACTTCTAGGGGGTGTTTTCCCCTTTTGTAACTTTTGATGAGTAAGACTAAACTTGATGAAACTTATATATTTGAAATCAGCATAAAAATCTGATTCTTTTGATGTATCTATTGGTATCTAAATTCCGTTTTTTAGAGTGTCGGTTACTGTTGAGCCGGGTCGCTCCTTACTTACAGTTCGTTACCACGAACTGTTTGATGAAGGTATTTGGTGCTGTAGCTATAACAGATAAGTACCAATGAGGAATTAACCTGAAAATACACTATTTTTGAAAAATAGTGCCCGAAAGTTTCTTTCCCCCCCCTGAGTAAGTGCATGTTCTAGTTGTCGTCGTCGACATACAGCATTCGTTTTAGAAGTTTAGTTCCTGCTAGGACACTTTCTTTAGGAATTCCAAGTATTGGCCAAAGTTACCGCTAATTTTTGGGACTTTCCTTTCCGTCTATTGACATTTTCCCTTAAAGCAGTTATTTATTTACTGGTCCTTAAATAAAGCAGTATTTTCTAGTACTAAAGCAGGACAAATTTCGACGGTTTCGATGCAAGAGAAAAGGAAAAGAATATTTAACTCCAGTATGGGCTATTGTTTTCACTAATCTGGAGATTTTTGGGAATTCGTCCTAGTATATTTTTTCACAACGGACAACCCTGTTAATAAGCAGGTTCAATTTTCAGCGTTATATATTTGCTTTAATATGCTTCAAATTTTTTTTTACTGGACAATAAGGAACTGATTGGAAGAAATATTTAGTGATAAAAATATTGTTGATTCTACTTCAATCTAACCTACTCCGCTATTGCGTTTATTTGTGACTCAATAGAAGAACAAATGAGAAGAAGTGGTCATTGGTCAAGTCCACACACAAGGTGGAGATATTTGGGCTCATGCTTCTCCAAAATATCGACTTATTTATGTAGAAGGAGTGGTCCTTGGTCAAGTCCACACACAAGGTAGGGATATTTGGGCTCATGCTTCTCCAAAATATCGACTTATTTATGCAGAATGAGTGGTCCTTGGTCAAGTCCACACACAAGGTGGGGATATTTGGGCTCACGCTTCTCCAAAATATTGACCTATTTATGTAGAAGGAGTGGTCCTTGGTCAAGTCCACACACAAGGTGGGGATATTTGGGCTAATGCTTCTCCAAAATATCGACTTATTTATGTAGAAGGAGTGGTCCTTGGTCAAGTCCACACACAAGGTGGGGATATTTGGGCTCATGCATCTCCAAAATATCGACCTATTTATGCAGAAGAAGTGGTCCTTGGTCAAGTCCACACACAAGGTAGGGATATTTGGGCTCGTGCTTCTCCGAAATATCGACCTATTTATGTTGAAGGAGTGGTCCTTGGTCAAGTCCATACACAAAGTCGGGATATTTGGGCTCATGCATCTCCAAAATATCAACCCATTTATGAATGTTCCATAGTCGGTCATATTTTTCATATAATCCACCAGTTTTTTCGTTTCTTTTCGAATCTGTCCTATAAATTTCAGTTCGTTCCAAACAGATTCCCGAATGTCTACTTATACTTGTCCCCATCCCTTATAGAAAGATAGAAATGAAAATAAATATATATTTCTGACCGTCATTAGAAAGGATTGGGGGTGGAGGAGTGAGCGCGTGCATGTGCGTGCGCCTCTTGTGTCTTGGTGCTGTGATTAGCTGTCAGTAGTAGAAGTAAAAGTAGTCCGTTTTTGCTAAGAAACAGACCTTCGGGTGTCAATTGCGCAAGATGATCTCCATTCCTCCTCTACGAACGTCAGTTTTGTTCACACTATATTCACCAACAAGGACCTAATATTATAAAAGCGACCAATGAGAAACGTTCCTTCCTGAAGATTCTCCAAACAGACTTAAAAATATTAATTTCAACTTCATTTATTAAAGAACAAAAAACTAAATACAAGTCATATCCATGCCAGGGCATAATTTGGTTGAGGAAGGGGTAAAGACATCTAAAAACAACAAAAAACTTTATCCTTCCACCTCAAAAGGGGTTAAAAGCCTAACATATGTTTGAAAAATAGGATATACCCTGTTCCTGCTACCATTGTATAAATGCTAGATATTCAACTCCTTTCCTTAAATGTACAAAACAATATTACGAGAGACGTATATGATAACGATATGACTACTATTCTACGAATTTGAAAACCAATCAATTTAATCTTCAAAATCATGCTTCAAAGTCACTTCTTATTTCAGCAATATTTTTAATTCATCAGCATGACAATAAATTTATTGTGATTGATTAACACAATATACAAATAAGATAAATAAATTAATATACATATCCACAATTATTGTTCGTGTAGTACTAAGATGTAGAAAATAATTATTTCCACAGATAAATTATTTTTATATGTTTATTGTTATTGTCTTTGAAAGTGCAAATAAGGATGGACACTTTCTCAGCGATTGAACTTCAAACAGAAATGTAGGCCCTCTTCTTTCAACATATAGGCTACTTAAAATTTCCAGTTACAGAGAAACATGACTTACCTATAACATTAATTCTAAAATTCACAGGGGCTCTCAGTACTTTTCTAGCCCATCCTCCTCGAATAACCTCTAATACTGTTTCGTTTCCTGATAGAAGTAATGTCGAAGGTGCCACATGGCCACGATACTGAACAGAGGCAATCGCTTGAAGTAAATTTGAATTCCAAAAGCATTTCGAGTTAATCTCCTGAAAAGCCTGTAAAAGAGTAAAAAATTAACAGCTATCCGGATAATGTTACCAAAAATAGTGGCGTCGATTAGGGGGGAGGGACATTTGACCTCAAGATTCATTTACTTCTCCCCCTAGGTTTGAAAAATATTGTTTCGGGTAGTTTCATTGATAAATAGCATTTTCTTTGGTGTTTTCATAGAATAAAATTGAAAAAAAAGTACCCCCCCCCCGCAAGATTCTGAAAATATATTTAGCCCTCCTTAATTTCCTCGAATTGAATCCTTGATAAGAAAAGCATCCAACCTATAAAACACTAATAATAAAAAAGAGAAAGAAAATAACGGAGCGATTTTTTTTGGGGGGGGGGATTCTAAAAAACGATTTGATAATTTGAATAAGAATTGCTTAAAAATTAGAGAAAGTTTAGAATTTCGAGTATGTCCGCGTACGTAAACCCCAGTGCTTAAAAATATTCTTTTTTGTATGAAATCGTGGAATAAGGGTGAAGTTTCGTATTTGGATGGCCTAATCATGGGCGCCCATATGGGGGGGGGGCTCCCGCCTCCCCTGGCTGAATGATGCTGCCTTATTTTTATATTTTTGTTCTGAGATTTCTATTATATAGCATTAAAAGTGCAAATTAGATGAGGTTCACTCCCCCTGGAATTCAGCTTATGGGCGCCCATGGGCCTAATTCTTAAATAATAAGTTCCTAATGTTTGTGGTTTGTAAAAAAAATTTCAATATTCGTCTTGTTACTTTTTTTTACTGTGTATTTTTTTTAATAACAGATTTTTTTTTTTAATAATTTTTTGTTAACAGAATTAGTTCTATAATCCTGCCTAAAAATTGTCCAAAGTTGCTCAACCAGGAACAACATTCATTCATATCATTTGATCTAAAATTCAGGCATATTACACATATGTAATATGGGGGGGGGACAACCCTCAAAATCTTGTGATTTTCAAGAATTTCGGGGTATAAGGATGGATTTCACTTCAAAAATGAGGCCGTTGGTTCTACGGGTGTATATGGCTGAGATTTTGGGAGGAAGGGATGCAAAATAGTTGATCTTAAGAGGCTAGATCAAAAACGCATAAAAGTACATTTTCTGGCCACAACTCCCTGAAATGACCCTAATGAGGAATACAAAACTGCCTGGTTTGATATTTTGATTTTTTTTTTCCTCAAATTAAGACTTGGATATTAATTCTTGTATACCTGCCTGGTTCTACACAATCAGGGATCTTTTGTTACACCCAAAATGGGATCTTTTGTTAAGTACTAGGGAAAAATGACCGGGATATATGCGAAGGATTATCGTAAAAATTATTTCTACCCTGGAGCAAGGCCGTACTCAGAGGGGTGTTATGGGATTTGGACCCCCCCCCCTCCCCAAAAAAAAAATGTTTGTCTGACTCGTAAAAACGTAACAAAAATGGATATTATCAAATTTTGTATACATTTTGAGGTTTTTTGATTATATCTCGGTAATAGCTGGGCAAATTGACTGAAATATTTGGGGATAAGTTCAATGGGTCACAAGGACTTCGAACTTGTATAGTCGGGCCCCAGGAAAAAAAAGATTAAGTCCGGCACTGTTTATCGAGTTGAAATTTTAAAATAAGCTAATCTCTAATTAGGGGATGTCAATGTGCAAAAATTAAAAACAAATTTCTAGAGTTTGGCACAAAATAGTTTGTATAATCTACAAGGGCCGAATTCCTAAGAAAGTAGGGGGTGGCACCACAAAGCCATTTTTCGCTAACCAAAATGCCAGTGAGGTGAGTAATTATGGCACGTCTATATTGAAGGGGATAAATCTAAACAAAAGTGAAATCAATAAATTTTGAATTCAAACAGATAAACTATCAATCATTTCAATTGCACCTGAAACACAAATGATGAAACATTCACTCCCACCAAATTAATGAATTGCAAAACCATCATTTGCGATACAATTAAAATATTATTTGCAAATCTGGTTCATTATCATACATTTAAAAATCAAATTCCAGCACGAAATGCAGACATTACAGGCAATTTTGAAACCTGAATTTCAACTCAATTCCATTCTCAGCCAAGTTGGTTTCCGACCTTCTGAAGCCCGAAAAAGTTTACAAGATTACAGTGAAGTAATGACCCCAGACTCTTTTTTCAGTATTTATTGACTGCCCAAGAGGTCTGCAACAGGCACGTAGTTACTAGAATTGTTTAACACATGCGATGAGAATTCATTTATATAATATTTTGTTGCTGAAATCACCAACCCACAGACATTTCTTACAGCACCATTATTTTAAAGGCAAGACCGTATACATAATTCTTTTTCGGGGGGGGGGGGTAAAACTCATCAAAATTTGACTATATGGGGTCCTTACGTGTTATAACGGCCACACCCAAAAAGTGAAGCCAGGTTCTAATAAAATATACCAAAATATGATGACAATATAATACTTCAGTAACAAAATTATGGAAAATACACCACAGAATTATGGAAAGCAGGCCTTCCAGAACGCATTATATTAAATACTTAACCTAACCAACTCTATATATTAAATATTTAATTCAAATTTACCTGCATAGTAGTTTACCTCCCTGAGACGAAGCTAATTATCTCCGAATTCAGATAGGGAAACCGATTTTACTCAGATCAAGAACAACAGTGCGTTCACTATAACACACAAGTACCAAATATGGTACCTTTGGGTTTTTACTCAGTTTTGCCCCTCCCCTAAAAAAAAGTGCGCTTACGTACCCTCTCACAAGTCTTGACATTTTGAAAATTATCCGTTGTAAGAGTGTTGAAAACATAAACGAAGTGTAGTGAAAATTATCCGTTGTAAGAGTCATAAAACATAAACGAAGAAATAAAAACAAAAGTTCACGCTACAGAGACAACACTGCTTCTTGACATAAGAAATGATCAATGATGTTGTATTTTTCTTCTTAGAAGGGTATAGTAACCACCTAAGCTATTCAGAACCTCGAACTAAGTTTAAGAAATATCCAGGTTTTGCATATTCAGTTAACAGCAAAAAAAAAAAATCAATTTAGGCAATTTTTTGTTACTGAAATCACTAACACGCAGTCATTTCTTATTAACCAACACTATCAACCAGGGACACCATTAAAGGATGGGGTTTTTAATTAACCCCTATAATTTGAAAAATACCTTTTTGTGTGTTAAAAACAAGTGCCAAATCCCCCCCCCCATATTTTGAAAGATTTTTTTTGGGGTTTTCTTGCTGAAAAACAATTCACTATGTATTTTGACAATACTTTTTTTGTATCTTAATAGAAAGTATTCTTATCCCCTATATTATCGTAGATTAGCATTCCTGCCAATAAGCCAACACATATTGAAAAAAATTGTTAAAAAAATTTTGTACTGTAACTCTTAGAATTACAATAAATATTTGCAACCTGTCCGAAGAATCCCTGCGTGTTAATTTCACGAAATTTATTGGATTTGTTTGAACGAAAAAATTACACTGTGTTTGACACTTTAGAGATGGATCACTAATATATTCATGCCTTTAGGCACATGTCTATCGTTATATCTTAATCTTAGCATGTTATCCATCTCTCTTAGATCTTATGCCCCAACCACATCGTAGAATTATCACACGTGTCAATAAAAAAGTGTCAAAATATTCGACACGTAAATGACACGGATAATAAATGGCAAGCAATTGGTTAGAAAAGCTTATACCATTGTTTTTTTTATTCCTACTATTCTCTACTGATAAGATGTCTCTGCGTCTTTTGTTGCATTTCTGTTACAGTGCCAGGGGCCCTCAGTGAAAAGAAAGCCAGCTAGATGGACCTCTCTAAAGAAGTCATATAAGAGATGCTAGATACTTCAGTCAAACGAGAGAAATACTTTGTCTAGCGTGGCTTTAATTGCGTAAACGATATTAAACTGTGGATTTTTAGAGTTTAGATGGGGAAAAGGTTCCTAGGTTAGGTTACGTATTTAATATATGCAATGCTTTGCCTCCCACCCCCCTAATGTGCAAATATATAGCCCAAATTTGTTTTTAAACTATTATATAGTCATCCTATTTTATTCCAATTATGTGCGGCGTCATTTACATGAATTTTTTCCCAAAATTCAAACCCTGAATGAATTTTTTCAAAGTTGTGGCCTACCTTTATCTTTTTTAGTCTACCAATTTTCAGAAAAAAAATATTATAGCTCCGTTTTCAAAAAAAATATAGACAAATAAATAAATATACATATCCACAATTACTGTTCGTGTAAAAATAATATATAGAAAAAATACCGTTAAAAGTTTCCATCTTTTCTGGTTTCAAAAAAATGTGCCTTAATTTTTTACTCTGAATGGCCAACCAAAAATTTTATGCTTGAATTCCGAACAAGACTCAGATCAACAAACTAGGAACGGTGTAGTCTGTAATTTTGATTTTACCGATAAGCATGCCGCCATAACGCTGTCCGGGTTTTAGTCTTAGGCTTTCAGTTGTTACTTTTTACGGAATTATTAATTGACTTAAAAGCAACAGGCATGGGAACCCGTAAGGGGGCGCCAGCCCCCTCCCCTGGCTGAATGACGGTGTCATATATTTGTATTAATTAAAAAAAAACTTTTTCCTCAGAATAAGTTTTCAAAGAAAAGTAGAGCTCTATTAAGTCAAAATTGGGCAGAAATAAAGTCAAATAATCTTCCAAGCGTAAAACTACCACAAATCACTACCAACAATTAAATGAAACTCAAAATGAACAGAAATTATAATAAATAGCCTAGTCAAACTCAAAACGAGCAAAAATTAGCATTACTAGGGCTGACAACCCCCATGCCTTCTCAAGACCAGAACATAACTTAGGCTTTACTGAAAAAAAAAAATACACAATGACTGTGGATTGTCAGTTTGATAGGCCTATAAACTCAAAACGAAGTGCCGATTAGACCAGGTAAGCCCCCTCCTAAAATTCAGCCTATGGGCGCCCATAGCAACGAGTAGCCTATAGAAAGCCAAATAATAAACAAAAAACTGAAACAAAAACGTTTGGTCATTTGATTTTCAATCCTTGCACAAGTCCCACCCTAATATAAAACACTGTTTTCAACGTCAAACCACAGAGAAACAGAAAATTTACTTTTGAGAAATGTTGTGACTAAAAATTTGCGTTCATTTTGCTGTCTTAAAGTTTCATATAAAAGAACTAACCAGCTATTGCCTCCTTTTTACTAGCTGAATATTTGATATAGCAACAACGGGTAAATACAATAAAGGGTAAAAAAAACTTCTTATGGAAACAAGAGAGGAAAGGAAATAATAAATGAAAATAAAATCAAAAAGGTAAGAAAACGAGGATTTTGTCAGCCAGTGAAAAAATATAAAGACGAGGAACAAGCAAATTTTGACAAGGACCTCCGCCAAGTCCTTTTCAGTGCTAAAAAAAAATTGGACTTAAAGAAATATCTCCGGTGTCTCAATTTATAGCCAAATTTCTGTTTACAGAAATTTGGCTATAAATAGACACCGGAGATATTTCTTTAACCCCAATTTATAACAACTTAATTTCAAAAGACTCAATCAATACTTTCGCCCAGTCTAATTTAAGACAACCGGCCCACATACCTAATGAATATCAAAGTTGCAGAATGGCGAAGTCTATTGCCAGGCAATGCATACTTATTCAATCCAATTGGTGATTGTTTCTTTCATTTATTTCTGGCTGTTTTTTTTTTTTTTTTTTTTTTTTTTTTTTTTTTTTTTTTTTTTTTTTTTTTTTTTTTTTTTTTTTTTTTTTTTTTTTTTTTTTTTGGTTAAGTGTCTATTGTAGGCTACTCTCGTTAGATTCACTTCGGAAGTTTTTTTTTTTTTTTTTTTTTTTTTTTTTTTTTTTTTTTTTTTTATTTTATTCAGTGTCTATTCTACTCTCGTTAAGATTCACTTCGGAAGGTTTTTTTTTTTTTTGCACTGAAGACGAATTGGCGAAGGTCCTTGTCGAAATATTTGCTTGTTCTTCGTCTTTATATTTTGCCACTGGCTGACAAAATCCTCGTTTTCTCACCTTTTTTTTTTCATTTATTACTTCCTTTCCTCTCTTGTTTTCATAAGTCATGTATGGCCAGTGTGATCTTGGAATGTATTTATAAAAAAGACTTCCCGTTCTGGTTCTAACATGCTCTTAAGGAATAATGTGATTATCTAAATGAATGTCACGATTGAGGTCACAAAAATAACCGATAGGGTTAAGGCCATTCAACACCTTAAGAATCATTTTGTAAACCTCAGAGTCGGCTAACCGTCTCAGAGACAAAGAGTCTTAACGATTTTTACAGCACCTCAGGGAGCTCCCAAAGCTGCCAAATTACTCAAATGATATTGTTCATTAAATCTGAAAATCTCTGGCACAAAATGGGAAGTTAAATGCTTTTTCAAAGATTTCCCGGAAGGCAGGCGTTGGTTCTTAGTTCTGTCATTTATCAAGATCATAAATTATCCAAACTCCACAAGTTAGCCTACGGCAAGGCCGCCCAATCAACTCAAGACAGTTTGGCGATACAAACTAAAACAAGTTTATAAGGGACGAGATAGGGCGAATGCTTAAGGTACCCCTCAAAGCAATCATGTTAACACGGAATTGAGAAACTCCCCCTCAACTCTTTTAGTCAAAAAGTTTTCGTTCTCTTTAAAGCTTAATATACCACAAAGAACTAATCAGGTTTTTAAAAGGGCGGGCCCATTGGTCTCTTCAGTCCCTTACGCTGGATAATATAAATCCACTACACACCACTGTTAGTCTACTTTTGCCCTATTTGTTACCAATCTTTACGCAGAAAATATTATTCCAGTATCCTGGATAACCACTGAGAAAGTAATTTGTCTTCTGTGTTTGTCATCCTAAGGTTGGGGACAGGAGTTCGAATCCCGGTGTCACCAATTCTTTGGCTTGGGATGGGAAACACGAATGCGACTCAAGCTTAACCGCCATGATCTGAAGAGCTTACGTTTAAACAAATTCCCAAGAAACGGCCAAATTTCAGAAGCCAGTGAGGCGAAAAGCGTCTGGTACTGCTGCAAGTAAGTACGTCCAAAGCTCCACAAGAATAATACACAGTTGTCAACTCTGTTATGTTCACTGATGAAGCTTGAGACACTAGTTCATGTTCCCTGATTGATTGGTCCTGATCCGAGGCACAGTTTGTACCTGATTTACACAGTATAAAGATATAATTTATATACTGTGCTTATTTATTTTAGATCACGTGATTACTTCAAACAGCAATTGGGGAAAATTGTGTACCAGTTATGACAGCCCTATTTTTTCACAATAATAGCAAATAAGTGTACCGAAATGATAAGATAAATTGTGGATTTAACTCTTCTAATTACCTGAACCATATGACGACTTCTTCAAGAGAATCGTTCAAAAATCATTCAACTTTAGATACTAAAGATGACCAAATAAGAAGCCCTAAGGGTGGAAATAGTTTACTTTCAGAAGATAACGCACCCTTGGAGGGGAAAAGACAAAAAAGGGACTAGTATTTGACTGCTTTATAGCCCAATTTCTTTTATATTCGTTTATGTCCGCCTTTGGCCGAAAGCAGAACAATGCAATCAGCAGCATTTTATCAGCCAGTCATATCAAATCTGTGATGCTTTGTGGGGGGTAAATCACACTGAATAAAACATCTGAGGCAAAAAAGGGGTGTGATAAAATCATCCATCAATAGGTGGAATAATCAGCAGGAAATAGACGTATATCTGATTGGATCGGAAAAGAAGTACTTACCACAAAGTTCATGACTAAATCACACAAGGTTATGCCTAAATCACACAAGGTTATGCCTAAATCACGCAATTGATCTGGGACATAAGCGTAGTGCTTGCAAAAGAGAATTGGAAAAAGCAACAACAGGTGAAAAAAGGTAGGATTTCCTTTTTGACATACGATTAAGGAAAAATATGATTGGATCAAAAAGATATGACGTCGGACATCACAAAAAGAAATCAATATAATTAATCCAGGCTTTTTTTCATTGGAGTATAGGACACTAACTTCTCTTTTTCTCTTTACACATTCCTACAAATATAATAGTGAAACGCAATTAAACATCGGTAAAGAAACACTGGTATTTAAATCGACATTTACACATAGGCAAGGCCGTATCTAGGATTTTTCTTCGGGGGGGGGAGAGTTATTTAAGGGGGTCCAGAAAAAATACGAAACGCGTCAGAAACTTGGTTATGTACATTTTTGGTACTTTTTTTACGAGTCGGACAAAATTTCGGGCAAAAAATTAAATGATGTTTATTCGGAAACAGTGCATAGAAAAAATTCTCCTGTCACGAAATTTTCAAAACTGATTTTCAAATTCTCAAATTATAATGTTGAATCTGAGCAATAGATACATGTACTTGTGTATTATACCGACCACACTCAAGAAGTAAAATTAGGTTAATCATATTGAAATATACCAAAATCTGATGAAAATATAATACTTTAGTAACAAAATTATGAAAACTAAAACAGAGAATTATAGAAAGCAGGTCGCCCAGAACGCATTATATTAAATACCTAACCTAGCCAACTCTATACATCAAATATTTAATTAAAATGTACCTACATAGTAGTTTATCTCACTCAGATTTAGCTGATTATCTCCGAGTGGACACTGAGAAGCTGGTTTTAAACAGATCAAGAACAACAGTGTGGTCGGTATAATACACAAGTACCTAGTTACTGTTTCTGAATTAGCGTTCATTAGAAAATTTGGTACTTTCCGGTTATTGGAAACCACAGTTTATATAATTATCTAAACTGTGTGATAATTATATAAACTGTGTTGGAAACTCACCCAAGAAGTGAAGTTCATACTAATAAAATATAACAAAACATAATGATCAAATGGTACTTTAGAAACAAATTATGGAAACCTAACCCAACCTAACGTAACCTCACCTACCCCCCCCCCCCCCCCAATGTGCAAATATATTGCGCAAATTATAAAAGTTCAATGCATATGTATAAGTCCAATGCATTGTATAATCCATCACTTGTTTTTGTAGCTATGAAACCGGTTTTCTGAGATGTAACCTAAGCGTAATCGTTGAATATGTTTCCAATAACAGTACCGAAAACTTTCTCAATAGACAGTTTCATGAAAGACGTGTTTTTCAATTTCCGGTCAGTATGCACCGTCGTTCGGTCTTTACTGGATTGCAGCAATTGCTACAACCATGATAATAGACGGCTATAAAACCGGGCTGGTCTGTCGAAGTTTTTATTGAGATTAGAGAGGTCATAAAACTCCTTATTCTGCTTAAAATATTTTTTTTCAAAGTCCCAGTAATCCTAAGATGAACGAATCCCAGGGATCCAGTTACAGTTGTAATGATCCTGCGACCCTTGTTAGACCCAAAAAGCCACATAAGGCCCCTTAAAAAACAAACATGTTTCTTTTTTTTATTGGGTATGTCTACCCTGAAGGTCTATTTTTGGATGCCTTGATAATTTTGAGCGAAATGACTGCCTCACAAGTTTGATCCGAAGCTACATGGGATAATAGGGATGCCCCAATGACAAAAAGGTGCATGGAAAAGAGTTCATATGCCCTATGATTGTTTTCAACCAATACAAAATATTCTTTCATTAGTCTCACAAAATGAATAAGTAGCTTTGAAAATTCGAACACTGCATTATAACCAAATACAGGAATTAATCTCATTTTATAACTCATTTACAAAAAAAAATAGTGGGCGATCCGCCCTTTCATTTGGCCAAGGTTACATTTTTTTTTCTAGGCCTCATTATTTTATGAGTAATTTTTATAGTCGAAACCATGGAAAAATATAAGGTTTATCAGCATTCGCTCTATCTGCGTTATAAATATATTTTTCTTCCAGAAACAGGAAAAAAATAACCGCGATAATAGAAAAACCTCTAGTAATTCTTGGGAATAGGATTAGATTTCCCAGTCACGGCATGAAGCAATATACCACCCTATGGAGGGGGATCTAAGAAAAAGAATCCATTGTATCTCTCTATTCCATTTCTAAAGACGATCCCTACTTTATCGATCCACAAAAAGATCTTGAAAGTAAGCCTTAAGAAAGAGCAAATGAGCTATCCCACACTGGCAATACTTGACGCTAGAGAAAAAAGAAAAAAAAAACATCAAAATAATTAAGGAATAATTATTCTCAGTTACCCTCGTTTCTTAGTTGCTTAATATATTTATGTTTTTTTTTTATTATTATTAAAGAAAGAGCAATAAAGAGCAGAATATCCACTCAAGGATCTGATGGAATAAATGGACATCGAATCGTTTCTAGTTTTTTTTTTTTTTTTTTTTTTTTTTTTAATAAACATTGTGTAGGCAAGCCTTTCAAAATCCTTCCCGACAAAAACAAATATTAAGCCATTGGAATTCAAGTTTGCTAAGTTGCCTGGAGTATGTTTACCAATAGCGTGAATCAAACAGTTCGTGGTAACGAACTGTGGAGCGACCCGGCTCAATAGTAACCGAAACTCCAAAAAACGGAATTTTGATACCAGTAGATACATCAAAAGAATCGAATTTTTATGCTGGTTTCAAATATATAAGTTTCGTCAAATTTAGTCTAACCGATCAAAAGTTACGAGCCTGAAAAAATTTGCCTTATTTTCGAAAAAAGGGGGAAACACCCCCTAAAAGTGATAGAATCTTAATGAAAAGCAAACCATCAGATTCAACGTAGGGACATTTCAGATGGAGGAAGGGACATTTCTATGAAGGGGGCGTCGGATTTCCCAGCATTATTTAAGAACGATTAGAAATTAAATAAAAAACAAGTTTTTTTCAACTGAAATTAAGGAGCAACATTAAAACTTAAAACGAACGTAAGTTGTTACGTATATGAGGGGGTTCGCCCCTAGTCAATACCTCGCTCTTTACGCTAAAGTTTTTTTTTAGTACTTTCAAAAGAGCTATCTATTCTAATTAAACGGCCTTTGTGATCCAGAGATATGTGATTCGAACAAAATTCAAACTTTAGCGTAAAGAGCGAGGTACTGACTAGGGGGCAAACTCCCTCATATACGTAATAATCTATGTTCATTTTATATTTTAATGTTACTCCTTACTTTCAGTTGAAAAAACTTTTTTTTAAATTTAATTTAATAAAGAATAATTGAAATTGCTGTATCTAGCGATTTCTCAGCCATCACTAACGGATAAAGCACGGCCGATAGCCATATATGACCCATCTACCTTGATAAAGCTATTTAAAAAAATAGGTGTGTGTGTGAGAGAATCTATGGTATTAAATCATTCGGCTAAAATCCCCCCTCCCACAATGACTCGTAATTAAAAATGATGCCTGCGAAAGCTATAGATAAATCCGAGATTTGCTGATTGAATTAGTTTATTCTACTTTCTGACAAAGCACGTATTTAAAAATGACACTACCTAAAATCCGTATTCATTTAATCTTTGAGACATCTACGGGGCCCTTTTCTAACCAAAAGTTTCAACAGAAGTTGGTTGAGCTTTACAAGTAAAGCTAAAGCAAAAACGTGAAAGGTATAATGGAACTGGGATACTGAGGAAGCTTGTGTCTATTGATGAACCCCCCCCCCCCTCCCCTGAAAAAAAACTGCCTACGTACTTGTTATAATAAATAAGATTTCACAAAGTTCAGCTTTAGAAGAAAAATTAGCTTAGATCTGGTCTTACAAAAAATCTATTTATTCTAGCCATGAGCTGCTCAGGTTTCGATGGATACCACTTTGAGACAGTGGCGTCAATTCGTCGAAATTAGGGGGGGGGGTCAAAATGTAGTTTTTAGAATCCAGGGGGGGCAATTTTTTAAAATCTAAAGGGAGGCAGAAAAATCTTGTGGAGTCAATGCCCCACTTCACCCTCTAATTGACGCCATGCTTTGGAAGTCAAGAACAGCCCCACACAAGAGCATGCTTATCAGGATTCATATATCCACATTGCGTCGGCTGGACATCAAATTTACGTATCTTTAAAATTGTTAATTTTCAGAGGAGAAGAAAAAAAGAATCACAACTTTTTTATTTTCCGTTTGATAACCGTAAAACAAAAACGGATTGATATGTATTGATCTTACATATCGATCCGTTTTTGTTTTACGGTTATTGAAGGGGAAATAAAAAAGTTGTGAGGCTTTTTTTTGCTCTTCTGAAAATTTACAATTATGGAGATGCTTAAATTTGATATCCGACCGACGAATGGTTAAATCCAGGCCAAAGTAGGTGCCATGTTATTGGTTTACAATTAATCTTAACCTGAAGAATAACCATTGTTAAATTATTTAATAGTATGAATGAACTTTTTAAAATTAAAATTTGATAAGTATTGTCTTCACGATTTAATTCTTAAGACCAACTCGTTATTCTTCCAGATGTAACAACAAAGACTAAACTAATAAGAGAGAGGCAGAGAGAAATAGAGAGGGAGGAAATAGAAACGAAAAAAAAGCAATAGGTATTTTCGAAGACCACACTGCCTTCCAAGCGTGAGAGAGGGGGGTTAAAAGTAACTAACCTGGAACAACTTCAGTCCATTCGCAGTAAGAAGGTAGCTATCTTCTTCAGTTTCATTTGAAGTGCCGGAATCTCTACTTGTCGAGCTACAGTCTAATATTGACGAAGCCTTTTTTTCGCACGGTCGATAAACTCTTTGCAGTTGAATGGCAAGGCATCGCTCAAACAATATGATGCTCTTATCTGAACTATGTATCATCATGGAATCCTCGACATCCCTGAGAAGAAATCGAAGAAGTTAATGAGACCTCATGCTGCGTTCACATAAAAGGAGCTACAATCTCTTATCGTAGTTTTCTCACAAGAAGCGGAAATACGAACCTTAGACATGTGTATTACTTGAAGTTACCAGAACAAATAAAGCATTCTAAACATAGTAAACACAGCAAACAATAGGGGTTATTAGAGAATTCGGTACTTTATCACTATATGGGCCTTTACAAGGAAACCAGTCACGAAAAGCTCGTTTTTGACGGGTTAATCCAAGACTCCGAAATACAGTAATGCAATGCTTAGCGTGGTTTTCAATGCGTTTACGATATTTAAACTGCTGTGTTTTGGGGTTTAGGGGGAGAAAAAGGTACCTAGGTTAGGCTATGTATTTAATATATGCTATGCTTTACCCCCCATCCCCCTAATGTGCAAATATATAGCCCAAATTTGTTTCTAAACTATAATATAGTCATCCTATTTTATTTTATTTCATTAGCATTAACCAAACTAGCACTATATAAAAGAGTCCAGCTAATGGAAGAGTACCGATAAATGTTTATGAATCCAAATCAAGGACGCCACCAGGAAATTTTGGCAGGGGGGCCGGGAAGCAACGAATAGATGTGATAGTAATTAACTGAAGCACTTAATTCGTAATAATATCTGCACTGACATAGAACCGGTTTTGAACAGAACCGAGGAAATACAGAGAAAATGCACAAGGGCATTTCTCCCATGTCCTCCCACACTTGGCACAGTTTCTGCTTTGCCTGGCAGTTTTCACCACGCTTGAAACGCGTCACCGGGTGTACATTATTTCTGAAAGAGGGCACCCTCGCACAAGGGCCTTGGTTTCATAGTAAAACTTTATATTGTCTTTTCCCTAGGGAATGGCATTGTCCTCTGGAATTACAGGCATAATACCTGAAAATTTGAATGTTTGCACATTTTTTTGAATTTTTCTTACAGAGGGGGGGGGACTACACTGATCCCCTTTCCCCAGTGTGCAGGAATAATTTTGAAATTCAAACATAATAAAATAGTTTTGACCAATAGTCAAAATTACAGTCACAAAGTTAGCAGACAATGTATGTAGCCCTATGTTTGTTTCCAGTCACAGAGAAAAAAACTAATTTATAGAGCAAAAAGCTGAGATTCTTTCAATACACATGTAACATTTATAAATAGAAAAGCAAAATAAAACAGAAAATAAGGATATTCAAAAAGTGCTATCCGTACAAACCTACTTCAAGTAGTAGGCTAATCATATCTTTTGTGAGTAGCAGCCAATGGGCTAAACATGTCACGGAGACGGAGCGCCATCACTAGAAGTCCTCAGTGGCAGTGTGCCACTGGCATGGCAGACAGAACAGTTTCGTCGGGCATTCAACTTTTGCAAATCAGTACATTGTTTAAGGGAAAATTTCTTTTTTTTTATTTGAAATTTTAAAAAGATAGCTTTTCATAAGAGATGCGTCGGAAAAAAAATATGCCTTTTATATAAAGAGATCTCTCCACATCCGTGAAACTATAAAGAGATATATTTATAGGTAGATAGTACATCTATATATTAGGATATAGAAATATATAGGCATCGCATTTTTCATATGTAGGCAAGTCGGCTGACACGTTTTGTAGCTATTATTAAATAAATAAAGGAATAACAATATAGAAAATTCATAGCAAACGTTTTTTTTTCTCAAAGGGAAAACTATTTTGTTTTCAATGAAGTATTAATTAGTAAGACATGTGTATTTGTATGTAGGACTGAGCCTGAAATAGGTAAACGAATGTTGCTTTTATGCTAGAATTTTGTTTCATCCAATCTGGAATAGGTTATTTTCCCAGAAAAAGCGATAGTTATGAATGAAGTTGTGTTAAATAACATTTGTTTTTTTTTAAAGAACTGGCTTGGATTGAGTACTTGATAATTTTTAGTCAAAAGTATAAAAAAGGAACTTTAAGGAACAAAATTATAATCTTACTCAAGGGGGGAGGGGTCACTAGGACATGCACTTATTCTATGATTTTCTACACCGATAAAAAAAATATTAATGATACAAAATTGCGACGGAATTTATATTGTGACAATTAAAACAAATAAGCGTTATAAGGGTTTTTCCATGTAAACAAAAGATAGCAAATCATAAATCCTTTAATATTGCGGCTCATTTACCTTGGCGGCAAAGATCAAAGACAATTCATCGGGATTATCTGCTGTACTGGCGTGTATAAATAAACTGAAGTTCTTACAAGTCTAATTTCTCATGAAATATCACCCAAGGGGCTCGGCACTAGGTCGCTTCGTTTACACCAGTAATATGAAGACAGGATCATATGTGCAGACGTAAGGACATAGGGTCTTGCGCATATATTTTTGCCAAATTTTTCCGTTCTGTTCTATATCCCCACATTCTTATAAAATATTGGGCAAATGGCCCTGGGTTGGGTCACTCCATTTATACCCGAGAAAACGCGGCACAAAAGGTCAGGCGTAAAATAGACGAATGGTTTTTGCGAATGTTTGACAGAATAGGAACAAAGTGTTCGATCTAATATCAAACCGTTCGTGGTAACGAACTGTAAGTAAGGAGCGACCCGGCTCAATAGTAACCGAAACTCTAAAAACGGAATTTTGATACCAATAGATACATCAAAAGAATCCGATTTTCATGCTGATTTCAAATACATAAGTTTCATCAAGTTTAGTCTTACCCATCAAAGTTTAGTTTAAAGCCTGATAAAATTTGCCTTATTTTCGAAAAAAATGGGAAACACCCCCTAAAAGTCATAGAACTTTAATGAAAATCACACCATCAGATTCAGAGTATCAGAGAACCCTACTATAGAAGTTTCAAGCTCCTACATGCGAAATGTGGAATTTTATATTTTTTGCCAGGAGAAAGATCATGGATGGTGTTTATTTTATTTTTTCTCCCAGGGGTTATCGTATCGACCCAGTGGTCCTAGAATATCGCGGGAGGGGTCATTGGAAGGAAATTCAAAGTTCTAGTGCCCTTTTTAAGTGCCCAAAAAATGGAAGGCAATTAGGCGCCCTCCCACGCTCATTTTTTCCCAAAGTAACCAGATCAAAATTTTGAGGTAGCCATTTGTTCAGCATGGTCGAAAAATACAACAACTATGTCTATGAGGATGACTTAATCCCCCACAGTCCCCGGGGGAAGGTCTGCAAGTTATAAACTTTGCCCAATGTTTACATTATAGTATTGGTTATTGGGAAGTAGGCTATACAGAAGTTTTCAGGGGGGGGGGGATTTTTTCTGGTAGTTGAGGAGGGAGGGGGGAGGGTGTTACGTGGGAAGATCTTTCCATGGGGGAAGGGATATTGCTATGAAGGGGCGCCGGATAAAAAAAATGAACAGAAATTAAATATAAAAAATCTATTTTTTCAACTGAAAGTAAGTAGCAACATCAAAACTTAAAACGAACAGAAATTATTACGTACATGATAGGGTTCGCCCCCTAGTCATTAACTCGCTCTTTACACTAAAGTTTTTTGTACTTTCATCAGAGCTATTTATTCTAATTAACGGCGATTGTGATTAAGGGGTCATTCTTAAAGAATTGGAACAAAATTTGAGCTTTAGCGCAAAGAGCGAGGTATTGACTAGGGGACGAAGGCCCTAGCATACGTAATAAAAATATACGAATATAGAAGTTCGTTACATAATTTACGTCAGAACAAAATTTAGAGAAAGCCATTTAGCCCCCAAAAAAGTAAAGTTAATACGCAAATTTCATTTTTAATTATTTTATTATTCACGTGCAAAATCAAAGCGGCATTAATTAAAAAATGTTCAGAAATTAAATAAAAAAAACAAGTTTTTTTAACTGAAAGTAAGGAGCGACATTAAAACTGAAAACGAACAGAAATTATTCCGTATATGAAAAGGACTGTCCCCTCCTCAACGCCTCGCTCTTTACGCTAGTTTTTTTTTTTTTTTTTTTTTTTTTTTTTTTTTTTTTTTTTTTTTTTTTTTAATGAAGTTGTGAGACAAAGTCAAACTTTAGCGTAAAGAGCGTGGCGTTGAGGAGGGGACAGCCACTTTCATATACGGAATAATTTCTGTTCGTTTTAAGTTTTAATGTCGCTCCTTACTTTCAGTAAAAAAGGTTTTTTTTATTTAATCATAAATAAAAGCCACGGTAAAGACGGTGGTCAAGTACAGCCCTGAAATAAGGGTGTTTCAAAAGGTCAAAGAAGACATACTTGATGTTTTCAAGAGGAATTGTCCTGACGGAAATTCGTCCGACTTACCGTCGGGGTCGTATCCAGTTTTTTTGCAAGGGAGGGGGGGGGGGGTACAAAAAAAAACTTCCAAAATGTTTTATACATTTTTATTATGTTTTACAAGCTGGACAAACATTTCAAGGGGGTTCAACCCCCCTCCCCTGGATACGGTCTGGCTGACCGTTTATCAAACAGATAGCTGGACAAAAAATGGTTAGATCCCACTTTCTAGGGCTATAATAAAATAAATTTAAGATGGCTAGGCCACGCTTGACAGATGAAAGACTGCCAAAAATCGTTGTCTTTGGCCATCCAGACGGGGCCAATTGAAAATTAGGTCACTTCCGAATGAGTTGGGACTAAGTCATACAAGAGGATTTGATTAAATAAGAACGTCAAGAGAGGGAATAAAGAGTGACGCCTTGAACAGATTTGGGATGAAGAAAGTGAAGGATTATATAGCACAATTCTTGGTAAAGAGCTTCAAGGGGGAGTCAGCCTAATAGTAACCGACAAAAAAAAGAAAAGATTTTGATAAGAATAGATTCATTTTAAAAAAATCGTTTTTATGCTGATTTCAAATATATAAATTCATTAAGTCTTACATTACCCATCAAAAGCTACGAGCCAGTGAAAATTTGCCTGATTTTCCAAAAAGGGGGGAAACATTCAGTGATCTTCATAAAAATTACCTATCCTATCTACAAAAATTGGAATTTTGTCTTTGTTACCACAAAAAAGATCACGGGGTCGTGTAATTTTTTTTTTTTTTTCAGAGGTGATTTTATCGAGCCAAAGATCCTGGAAGATCGGGATAGTGTTCTCTCAAACACAAGTCAAAAGTTTTAGAGCCCTTTTCCACGCCCCTTTTCCCCCAAAGATATCCAATCAAGACAGTCATTTGATTCAGCCTAGCTAAAAGGTCCAATAATTATGCCTTTGGGGATAATATAGCTACCCATATTCCCCGGGGAAAGACCTGTAAGTTCGGCAATATTCTTATTTTCAAATTTCGCAATTGTTGATGGGAGATATGCTGAAATTTTCGGGGAAGGGGATTTTCTGCCGGGGGATTTTTCCCCAAAGAAAATTACCCTTCAGGAGCAAATTTTCAGTGGGAAATTTCCAGGGGAAACTTTACGCATGGGGTAAAGGGAAGAGAATTTCCTGGCATGATTAAAAAACGGTCGGAAATTAAATTAAAAATTAATTTGTATCAGCTGAAACTAAGGAGCACCATTAAAACTTAAAACGAACAGAAATTACTCCGTAAATGCGGGGGGCTGTCCCTGCCTTGACCCTCGTTCTTTACACTAAAGTTTGAACTTTTGTCATATTTCTTTAAGAAACTTTGCTCGAACACAAGGGCGGTTGAGTTTGAGTGAGAAGTGTTTTTTAAATAACTTTAAGATTGCAGCGCAAAAAGCGAAGGCTGAGGAAGGGGCAGCCCCCCTCATATATAGTTTTCATTCGTTTTAATGGCGCTCCTTAGTCTAAGCTGAAGAAAAAAACTTCTTTTTTATTTGATACCTAAGATGTCCAGAAATATTAGAATACAATAATTCAAAACTAAAACGAACAGAAGCTTAAATCAATATTTTTTCAATATTTTATAGCCTAAATCAGAATTTTTTAGTACGTAGTGGGCACTGTATATAGATAATATAATATATTATTTATATACTGTGGTAGTGGGTCTTGGCTGAGGATAGCCAAAGTAATGCGAGAAAAATAAGTTAAAATAACATTTCGGAAACCTCTCACCTAAACCAACAAAGTTACTCTAAAGAAAGCTAATTTAAAATCGTGCAAACAATATAGCTCCATTGTATTTCAATATTGAGTAATGAATCAATATGTCCCAAGTGTAAATTCAGGGTCAAGATCCATAGATGCGGAAGTAAAAATCATTTAAAGTAAATAGAAAACGAAAACCGCGATTGAAAACGAGAATGAAAAACTAGGGCGCGAAGCGAGCATCCTTCCTCTGACCCAACACTGGAGGGTAAAAAACAATTACTTTTTATATGCGTGAGAGTTGCGGAATTGAAAACAATTGAATATTTTTTCGGACACTTGCTTAAAACGAGCGAAAATTTCTGATCGAGTAACTCTCTTACATGTGGTCAAATTACCTTAACCGCAATTAAAAACTTGATGAGATCCATATCAAATATTTTTTACATAACACTCTGCGGAACTTCTTATTGTTTAGTCCAAGAGTATCTTAGCATACCACAGCATTTAGTAGCCTTGTAGCCAGATATGTGGTATAAGATAATGTAGCCCTAAAAGCCAAAATAGCCTATGCCAAAAGCATCAGTTTTCAGTTTCCAGAACGAATGTGAAATTTTTCAAAATAAATACTGATTTGAAGAATTGAAATAGCAAACACCTTAGAAATGGCACAAAAGTTCCCTACATGACAACACTGTCCCAGTATTTTATTACTCAAGGCGAGCGGTTTTAATATAGTGGTAACTAGGCACGTACACAAGAATTTTTTTTGAAGGGGGGATAAAAAAATAAACGTATTTAATTTCACAATTCGAATAAGAAGTGGACAGTAATTGAGAAAAATTTGGGTCCATCGGCCCTTAGCCCCACCCCCCCCCCCCGTTCCCTGACAATATCCCTGACACTAATCTTATCATTTTCTGTTTTCTTTTGTGAAATACTACTATTATCATGGCCACCACCATGGATAGACAAGAAAATGTTCCCCCATGAGAAGTGAAAACACAATTTAAAAATGTATCATAAAACAATATGAAATATATTGCCACTTAAATCCTGGTATAAACCGAAATATTGGTAGCACTTGCCCTCTCTTCTGGGAAAATTTTCTGGCCAAACTCTTAACTATATATTTATGATTGGTCCTCCAAGGAATAATAAGAAAATATGTTGGGAATGAGGTTCACAACGTGAAAAGATCTTAATCTTCATTTTAAAAAATATAAGGATTATAAGGCCGATCAGAAGGCATGTCGAGGAGCTCTTTTTTATTTGTTTAAGATTTCGGTACCAAAACGCATATTAACCCTAGATTTGCATACTCATAAACAAATTGCCTAGAAATAAGGGTCAACACACAAAAATGAAAAAAAAACATAATTTGGCAACTGAATGTTCTCAGATTCTTTAGAAGGTCCTTAAACTCTATTCATGTTTAAATTTTCTTAAACGCAATCCAAATACAAAGAAATGCAAGCAAACACCACAAAAAACCCATTACAACCCTAACTAATCTTTTGGTATTTTTTTTTAATATATTCTATCAATTACCATCTTTTTAATCAATTGCTCAAGTGTTTGATTGAAATAATTGATTTAAATAAATAGCAAGTCGCATTTGGCAGCTCCCTCCTCTGATGTGTACGGGAGGTAAGAAAAAAAAGTCTGCAAAATTTACCAGGACTTCACCTTAATTTTACCGAAATATCAATTTCCAGAGGTAAACATGATTAATCAGTCGATTTGTTGGCTCTCCACCCTCGATACATCTGATACAATATAAAGGATATTCGAAATCAAACATTTTTTACTCCCTGGGCCCATGTTAATTCTATGCATGCCTAAAGAATGCGATTTCTTTTTAACATTAACAATCTATTCATCTGTTCAAAACAACAAAACAACTAAAGGTACACCTCCTAAAGCTATTCACATGGTTTTACCTTATTTTTGCTGGTTTCTGATTTCCAAATATGGCACACACTATTACCAAAACCTAAAAAACTACAAACGAACGTATTTTTCATGAAAAATTAAATTTTCTTGATTCTTTAATTATTTATATATATATATATATATATATATATATATATATATATATATATATTATATATATATATATATATATATATATATATATATATATATATTATATATATATATATATATATATATATATATATATATATATATATATATATATATATATATATATACATATTAAAATGTGTGTAAGTTTTCAGTGAACCAGTTAAAAAAAATCAAATATCATTTTCATAGCCTTGGTACTTTAAGCAACCCCCTTGAAAGCCGTTACTTTAAACTAAGAAAATGTAAATATTGTTATCTCGCGTAATGAACAGATTGGCGACCAGTTAAAAGTACATTTCAATAGCCCTGTGGTACCCCCCCTCCCCTGGAATAAGAGTTTGCCTAGTTTCACTGATTTCAACACCGAAACATAAATATAACAAATGTGCTTCGGATGTTGTAAATATAACAACTGTGATTCGGCTGTTGTGATTCAAAAGGCAATATGTGACCATTTCTGCAAGGCCCTATCCAGAGGGGAGGGTGGTTAGGGGGTTTGAACCCCTCCCCTGAGATGTTTGTCCGACTCGCAAAAACATAATAAAATGAATAGAAACAAATTTTCGATGTTTTTTAAAGTTTTTTTGTACCCCCCCCCCCCCGCTGAAAAAATTTCCCGGATGCGTTCTTACATTTTGGTCAAAGGGATATTGATAGCCTATTATATTAAAATACAAGCTCGATAGAAAAGTCAAATCAACGTTCCTATAGCCTATCTTTTTTTTCGGTTGCATATCTTGAAGGCGATATAAAAATCTTTTATACACGAACAACTGTCCGTCATTGACAATCGAAAAACCTAAAATGCCTTTTCAAGTTTGTTTGCCCCCCCCCCCACTTCTAAAATTCATAACATGTAAAATAACACCTTTGGATGGGGTTCTACCATTTCATCTAACCGTCACAACCACTAAACGTCATTTCGTCGACAAGGAAAATCCGTCAGGAACCACTAACCGTCCGAACTTCGACAGTCATAACATCGACAGTCACATTCGCTACCCGTCAGAACGTCGACAGTCATAACATCGACACGTCAGGACATCGACAAAATCCGTCAGGACATCGACAAAAAAATTATAAGTTTATATAATAGTAATAAGTATTTAATAGTTTAGAAACAAATCTGGCTATATATTAGCACATCGGGGGGTGGGGGTAAAGCATAGCATATATTAAATACGTAACGTAACCTAGGTACCTTTCCCCCCCTAAACCCCCCAAAACTGAAGTTTTAAAATTTTAGATGTTATGACGGATTTTGTCGATGTCCTGACGTGTCGATGTTATGACTGTCAACATTCTGACGGGTAGCGATTGTGACTGTCGATGTCCTGACGTGTCGATGTTATGACTGTCGATGTCCTGACGTGTCGATGTTATGACTGTCGATGTCCTGACGGTTAGTGGTTCTGACGGATTTTGTCGATGTCCTGACGCCTTCACCCTTTGGATAGCTACAGTCGATTTTTTACTTCCCAGTCGGACTTCAAAGCCCAAAATATTTTTGTTTGAAATCTTTGGTAAGGTGAAGATATTAGACAAGTAAAATTAACACCAGCATCTACCCTAATTTCTTTTTTTTTGCTACGGGTTCTTTAATACCACGAATTTTTGGTTCATGTATCTTTGTGACTCATCTGTACTTTATGGTTAGAATGTCCACTAATTATGGCAATAAACCATCCAAAACCGCGCAAATAAAATAAAAGAAATTTAACTCTCAGGCAAACTTCAGATATCATTTTAGATCTCAGGCCTACTTCAAGAAATATTGAGCTCTGGAAAACAAATGTAATATCGGCCTAGGGTGCAACCCCCAGTGCCCTATCAGGCATAAGATAGAAAAAAAAATACCCTGCACGATTTCTTTGTAGGGGGTCAAGAACCAAGAACTTTCCTGTGAAAGAACCAAGCAAAGATCTACTCAAGAATTTATGCCTGGGGTGGCCTCGTATCAAAGGCAGATTTAGAGTAAAATCTTGGAAGGGGCCAATGTGAAAAAGGCGCCAATAATTGACCAAATTGACAATTTTGTTTAAAAGAGTGAAAAATAGAAAAAATACGGAATAAAAACGGGAGAAAAAACCTTAGGGGGAGGAATCCTCCCTGGATCCGCCAGTGCCTCATATTGCCAAGGGTGGAGGAACAAGTAGATGCAAACTTGTGAAAAATGGGTGAGTTATAGGGATAACATGGGGAGATGTGAGATGGTGCTAGGGGATGAATTGCAAAATTCATGCATTCTGGCAGGAAGTCTACTACAATTTAAAAATGAAATACAGTTTTTTTGTTTTTTTTTCACACGTAAATGGACGCTATTGCGTGATATAGTTCTTTTACATAAGTCAAAATAAAATACGGAACAAATCTTTAAACTGCGTAATAAAATGTAAAGTGACTTGTGTATCACCTGGTAGTTCCATTCTAATCTTGGTTGTCATTGTCAATCACTGGAACTGCATTAAGTCTTTTTTGTACAGTCGCTACATGCAGCGCATGATCCCTATTGAGACACATGGTAAGTGAAACAGTGATATGCTGCGACGTTTCAAGGACAGTTTGAATCGTGCTTGTAAATCGACCCTTTAAACGAAATATGACCCATTTCTTTAATGAGTGTTCTTTTAAACTCACTTTCCTATATCTTCTCTATTTTCGTTAACTAAAAAAAGGTACTTGTATATTATTCAATGCACAATCGAGAATTTGGATCTACATATCAGACAATTACCGGTTTATACCTGTCAGTAAGCAAGAAAATTAGCTTAGGCTCAGTTGAAATCTACGCTGTAGGTATGTTTCTATTAAATATTTAATATATAGAGATGATATTTTGGTTGGGTTAGGTATTTAATATAATGCGTTCTGTGCAGCCCCCTACCCTATTTCTTTGTTGTAATTTCCATCATTTTGTTAACAAAGTATTGTATTTTCATCATATTTTGGTATATCTCAATATGATTAATCTAACTTCACTTCTCGACTGTACTGAATAATACACAAGTACCAAAAAAAAAAAAAAATCCAAAAGTTTTCATAGCGAAATTTATTTATTTTTGCTGTTAAATGTTATTGTTATGAACTTAGTTCAAAACAAATATAGTTCATTTGTCATTTGTTATGTTCACTTTATATTTGGCCCCTGAATGTTCAATTTATATTTTAACAAAATTCCCTTAAAGGCTGAACACAAAAGGCTTTCGTTACACAAACAGCAGTTTATTAATAATAACAGAAAACCCGAAATGCATTTTCAGTTTTTTATTATTCTGTTGCGTAACATACCACCTATTGACTAAGCCGTGACATCCCTGAGAAGGGAAATAAAAAACACAAGTTTTTTTTAAATGAAAGTAAGGAACGACGTTAAAACTTAAAACGAACAGAAATTATACCGTATATGAAAGGGGCTGTCCCCTCCTCAACGCCTCGCTCTTTACGCTAAAGTTTTTTATTGTTTACAAAAAAGTCAAACTTTAGCGTAAAGAGCGAGGCGTTGACGAGGGGACAGCCCCTTATATACGGAATAATTTCTGCTCGTTTTAAGTTTTAACGTCGTTCCATATTTTCAGTTAAAAAAAACTTGTTTTTTTTTATTTAATTTTTGAACGTTTTTGAATTAATGCAGGTTTTGATTTTGGCTCACCGTACATGAATAATTAAAAAAATTGCATATTAATTTTACTTTTATTTGGTTAAATGGCTTTCTCGAAACTTGTTTAATTTTATTTACGAACGTTTTTATTAGTAATAAATACACGTAACTTACGAATTAACTTACGTAACGAACTTCTATATTCATAGATTTTTAATACGTATATTAGGGGGTTCGCCCCCTAGTCAATACCTTGCCCTTTAAGCTAAAGTTCGAATTTTGTTCCAATTCTTTAAAAATGACCCCTTAATCACAAAGGCCGTTAATTAGAATAAATAACTCTTATGAAAGTACTAAAAAATCTTTGGCTTAAAGAGCAATGTATTGACTAGGGTGTGAACCCAATCACATACGTAGTATTTTCTGTTCGTTTTAAGTTTTGATGTTGCTCCTTACTTTCAGTTGATAAACTTGTTTTTTTATATTTAATTTTTGATCTTTTTCTTAATAATGATGGGAAATCCGGCACCCCCTTCATATCAATGTCCCTTCCCCCATGGAAAGATCCTCCCGTGTAACCCCGACCCCCCCCCCCAACTACCAGAAAAAATCCCCCCTGAAAACGTCTGTATACTTCCCAATAATCAATACTATATGTTAACATTGGGTAAAGTTCATAACTTTCAGCCCTCCCCCCGGGGACTTCGGGGGATCAAGTCATCCTAAAAGACATAGTTATCATATTTTCGACCATGCTGAACAAAATGGCTATCTCAAAATTTTTATCGGGTGGCTTTGGAAAAAAAATGAGCGTGGGAGGGGGCCTAGTTGCCCTACATTTTTTGGCCACTTAAAAAGGGCACTAGAACTTTTAATTTCCGTTTCAATGAGCCCTCCCACGATATTCTAGGACCACTGGGTCGATACGATCACCCCTGGAAAAAAAAAAAAATAATAAATAAACACGCATCCGTGATCTTTCTTCTGGCAAAAAATGCAAAATTCCACGTTTTTGTAGATAGGTGCTTGAAACTTCTGCAGTAGGGTTCTCTTATACGCTGAATATGGTGGTGTGATTTTCATTAAGGGTCTATAACTTTTAGGGGGTCTTTCCTCCTTTTTTCTAAAATCAGCCAAATTTTCTCAGGCGCGTAACTTTTGATGGGTAAGACTAAACTTGATGAAACTTATATATTTGAAATCAGCAGTAAAATTTGATTCTTTTTATGTATCTATTGGTATAAAAATTCTGGTTTTTAGAGTTTCGGTTACCATTGAGCCGGGTCGCTCCTTACTTACAGTCCGTTACCACGAACTGTTTGATTAGATGCAGAAAGTATGCAAACTTTTTTTCTCATTTGAAATTTGGATTATCCATCGTTATTAAAAGAGTATGTATGGCTACTAAATCGTCGTTGAAAGTGGATAATAAAGTGAAATCTGGAAACTTACACAACCATATATATCTTGAAAGATTAGGAAAATTAAGGGTACTTGTTAATTAAACGAAACACACCCAAGAACTGAAGTTAGGTTAATCCTAATAAATATAACCTTCGTATAACCTTTAGTTTACATAATATTATAATTTGGGATCTATATTTGCACATTATGGGGGGGGGAGTTTTTGGACGGCACCCCGAACCGTAACCTGACTCAACCGAACCTCACGCCCCCCCCTAATGTGCAAATGTATAGCCCAGATTTTAAAGTCCAATGCATTCTATCACCCGTCACTTGTCTTTGTGTCTATGAAACCGGTTTTCTGAGATTTAACGAGGGCACTTGACCCAGTTTCAAAAATTTTTAGGGCGTAAATTTTCAAATAAATAATCTAGCAGTTCATTTTGAAAATTTTAAACTAAAGTAGAGGGCGCAGTTAATAAATGAAAATAATTGATAAATTATTAATTAATTAACAAATAAAAATAACACATAATTAAATACTAATAATTAAATAATAAATAGTTAGGTACTTGTTATTAACCCGAGAACACTAAAGTTTTTCATATGAGTAAAACCGGTTTGTCTGTCTGCATTCGGATATAAATACCTCAGTCTCAGTAAGAATTATATTTCCATATTTCTTTGTTGTGGTTTCCATAATTTTGTTACTAAAGTATTATATTTTCATCAGATTTCACTACAATTAACTAAGCTTCACTTCTTGAGTGTGATCGGGATAATAGACATGTACCAATAAATAAAAACAAGAATTACAAATAATGGAAAAGTTAAATAATTTAAATAGTAAGTTAAAAAATAAATTATTTATTAATTAATAAATTGAAAATAATTCTGTTGATAAATGAAAATTGTGTTAAAACGACCTGGAAATTTTATGGAAGACATGGAGGGGGGGGGCTAATCAAGATTTTACCCCGGGCGCAAGAGAGGCTAGAACAGCCACTGAGCTTAAATGACAAACATTTCTTTTAGCAAAACAGGCCCTTTCTTAATCAAAAGGCAAACCATAACAACAATGGACCAAATTTTCCCCTTCTACAAATATGTGAAGGCAAAATATTTTTAAGTAAAAATTTTAAAACAATAAATAAAAAGAGAAAAAGACGAATTTTTCATCACAATTTTTCGAGACCGGAAGGGTCCGTTTATCTGTATTTGCTTTAAAGAGTAATATTTCCAGGTTTTATGTTTTGAAAGGCAATCTGTAAATATAATGCTTGGAGAGTTGGAATTGCTAACTGGCTATATTTGTTGCATTCAAAAATACTGTCAGGAAACAACTAGCCAAACATCAGGGGAAAGAGCGAATATGTAATAAGTTAGGTTCATTTTCAACTTAAATGTCACTAATTTCATTTGAAAAGAAATTGGACGTTTTAACTTATTCAAAGACCATTGATAACGAACATAAGGAAAAATCTATGAATGGATCTTAATTCCGATTTCACAACATAAATTTGATCCATGATTGGCAATAATTCAACACCTGAATAATTATATTTATTTGAATGTTAAAAACAGCATGGAATACAACAGCGTAAATTCATTGAAACTGACCCAAATTGAAGGACACAATTAAGAAGACAATATCGCTGCTGAAATATTATAAATTTATTTTCAGGCACTAATGATTTTGAAAATCGCAATTTACTATTTTAAAAGGATAACACTGTGGTTTTTTGAATAGAAGATACCTTTCATAACCTTCAATCTAATTTGTTTGCCGTTTGTATTATCACAGCGGTGTCACTATAAGTACCAAGGCCATCAAAATATACACATTTTCTGCCCAGAAGCGTAAAAAATGGGGAGTCTTGTGGTAAGTCCCCCGTAAAAATAAACTTTTTCTGAATTTCTTATTCAAATTCTCGGTACTTGTTAAATATCCTTACCCCACTCAAGTTCTTGATCTGAGTAAAACCAGTTTCTCTCTGTATTTCAATATGTAGTTTTCAATATATAGTTTCTCTCTGTATTTCAAACTACAATGCAAATATATTTTAATTATATATTTAATATATAGAGTTGGTATTTTGGTTAAGTATTTAATATAATGCGATTTGGGCGGCCTGCTTTCCATAATTCTTTGTTGTAGTTTCCATAATTTTGTTAATCAAGTATTATATTTTCATCATATTTTCGTATATTTCATTAGGATCAACATAACTTCACTTCATAGGTGAGGTCAGGACAGTGGCTGATCCAGAGGGGGGAGCCCCCCCAGCGTAGTCTAAAGTAGTGTAATTTCCTTAATTAACCCAAGTTTGCGTTAATTAAACTTGCTCCTAACGCAAGTTTATCGGATCAACCTATTTTGCGCCCCCCCTAAATTTTTTTATTGGATCAACCTATTTTTCCACCCCCCCCCCAAAAAAAAAAACTGGATCCGCCCCTGGGTCAGGATATTTAGCAAGTACCAAATTATGAAAAACTATTTTTGTTATTTGGCTCCCTATGGGAAAACAAAGAGCGTAAGTGCCTGTTGCAACTTTCTAAGAATTTTTTGTTGTTGCTTTGAAATTATGAAATGGTTAAAGCAGTATCACATTTTTGTCAACGTTGCCACGTTAAACCGTGAAAACAAATAAGCAAAAGTAATTAATTAAAATTAAAACACTTTTCACCCATAAAAATTCAAACATTAACAACCTGTTTGTTTCCCTAAGACAACTCCACCTTCAAAGGAAAGCTATTCCTTCTTTAAGATGTTTCGTGCCATCTGTTTTTAGCTTTTTTTTTCTGATTCACCACCCATGTTTCTTTTTTTAATTTTGGCGTTTCTTTTTTTTAAGTTTCCACTTGCAAATTACATCAGCCAGATTTCATTTACACTGTCCTTGGTACTTCAACACTATTTACATGTTAGGAACCTGATAATATGAGCATGCAATTGAAGACCGTCAGACTTGTGTCTATGCTCCCCGCAACGCTCCCCCGATTCTTACTTCTCTGATAAGTTCTTACTGTTTGGCTTCCATATATCGGTTTGGCTTCCATATATCCTTGTGTTTCGCCGATACAACCCTAGGATAAATTCACTTTTCCCTTGTTAATTTACCTCCTTCAACCTCTCCTCCCTTGCTCTTCTTTAACTAGTGATATTAAGATTATTGGAGACCCCAGTATATTTAGAAAAACCATTAATGAACTGCTGTTTGCTGAATATGAGTTTTGATTGACCGATTGATTTATTGTGGGGGTTTTGTTGATATGATGTTCCCGGAGAAAATGTATAATATATAAGAAAATGTATAATATATAATATTATTTTGTATTTACTGTTTAGTGTGATGGTATTAGTGGTGTCGGTGGCCAAGTGTTCTTATTGTTTTAAGGATTTAGTTTTCTCTACCTCCCCCACGGACAAGCTTTGCTTTTTAGGCAAAGTAGCAATAATTTTTTGTTTATTTTTTTTTCAATAAATCCTACTCACTCTCATTTTTATCCCTATAAAATTTCCACAGAAAAGTATAAGAAGAAATTTTCCCCTTACATAGTTGATGGGTATTATTTAAACGGGCCCCTGTCTAAGTTCCAAAATTGAATTTCTATTAAAGATCTACAGTACCTGTCATAGATCCTTTAGGGGGGAATATGATGGTGAATTATTCCCTTTGTTAAAATATTTTGTAGAACTCCAAATTTTGACAATTTATTATTTCTTACTATATGTATTCCAATCCAATGGATAACCCATCGTTTTAAGCAATTGAGATTAGTAAAAGTTCTGAATGGGCTATAGCATTAACTCCTTTTGCATAATATAAACATTTGTGGGGATAAATTTGCTTCTTTCTGTCATTTTGGGCTACAGTTAATAGCACAATGATCATTAATAGTAATCGAGTTCTGAAGTACACCCTAAGATGCCAACCCGACGTATGAGCCCCCTCCCTCCCTGAAGTATATTCTTGCAAACGTGCCCGGGGCTAAACTCATCCTTAGATGGATTCGGTCCCTTCTTGAAAACACAAATTTCAATGAGATGAGATCACTTTTATTTTCAACTAATAATTACATCATACTTAACTGGCACTTACCACATTTTTTTAAATAACATTATCAAGAAACGTAGAAATGGTAAGAACGTATGAGGTTTTATTAAGCCACTATTGTGACTTGAGCAGCGTCACACAATCTTTTATTATAAACCAAACTCATTCACTCTTCCTACTCTTTTCATACCATTCAATACAATTTAACTCTCCCGAATAATAATAATAATAAAAAAAAAAAAAAAAAAAAAAAATAATTCCCACCCAACAAAAACTTTTTTAATCTAATTTTAAACTGAAACTGGTTTTCTGACTCCCTAATGTTTTCCGGGAAACCATTCCACAAATTAACTACATAATTTCTAATTGCAAAACTAGATCGACTCGTACTCCTCCAATGTTTACTGGGATTGTTTTCTCCAATGAAGAAAACAATCCCAGTATAAGAGAATACAACCCTTTAGAGGAGCTAAAATCCCCTCTATACTACTCTACCAACTATAACTGTTCCACTTGTTAGATTTTTTTGGGCCAAACAACATATCGTGGTAATTACCTATCAACTTAAAAATATAAGTTAAGTACACGGTAAGTCATATATTATGTCCCTAACGGGTGTCAATTCATTCATTCTTTCCTCCGATTTCTAGCAAAATAATAGCTTTAAAAACTATATTCCAGCGAGGAAACTTGTGTTTGAGCTGAGAGGTATCTTTTAGGCTGGAATAATATTTGTCTGGAATTCTGGAAACTTTCTCGCATTGGAGACTGGAATTATGGATTTGAATTTTAGCAGCATTGCAATTGACCTCTTCAGAGGGCAAATCAATGAATTTCATATAAAAAAGGAACACAGTTACAAAAATATTGTTGAAAACTTTTTGGAATTTTAGAGACTGGAATAATGAAATATTTGAATTATGGTACCTTTCCATTGCTCCAGAATTGACTCGTTCGGAGGGCATATCGATTAAGCCTATAGAACAAACAATGAAGACAGTTCAAGAAAGAAACATTGATGGTTTTAAATTTTTAATGTAGCCTACCAATCATCTGATCGGGAAAATTAATGTTCAGGGTTTGTTTCTGTTCCTCGTGTATTTGAGCATGGAGCATGTTTTTAAGTAGCCTACAATTTAGTATCGTTTTTGTCGAACTCGCTATTTGATCGGATTTGCCCTTGGAGCAGATAAAATAAAAATCACTTAAACGACTGAATTTAGGGAATAATGATGACACTTGTAAGTAATCTCTGAAAGGAACATAAACAAAGGGCCGCTTGGTAACTACCCCCCCCCCCCAAAAAAAATAAAATCTTTATATTCTTGAATTTCTACACACCTACTATTTGAAAAAAAAATAATAGTGGTCTCCACAAAAAAATCCTAATAAATAAATTCCTGCTCTGTCATTATAAAATGAAATATTTAGGCTAGGAGGCAAGAACGCGGGAGAGGGGCGGGTACACAGGGATACTTTTTTATCAAAAGTTGCTCGTTTTTTATATTTAATTCTTCTATTTTAATTATCTTTTTTTAAGTTTTGTCCCTTCAAATGTCCCCTTCCCTCAAAGATAAAATATGTGCACGCGCCTACTGGCTATTATAAAGCAGCTAAAATAATAAAAACAAAAGATAGTTTTTAATAGGCTATTCTAAAATTAACATGGCTTACCAAAAAAATGCCATGCATAAAAATTTTGGTACTTGCTAATTAAATGAAACACACCGAAGAAGTGAAGTTATGCTAATCCTAATGAAATATAACCTTCATATAACCTTTAGTCTATATAATAATATAATTTGGGCTAAATATTTGCAAATTAGGGGTGGTGCGGGGGTAAAGTATTTGGAAAGCGCTCCTAACCTAACCTAAACTAACCCCCACCTTCTAGTGTGAAAATATATAGCCCAAATTATACAAGCCCAGTGCATTCTGTCACCCGACACTTGTCTTAATTGCTATGAAACATTTTTTTTAGATCTAACATAACCGTAATTTTTGAGCTGTTTCATTTAATTAACAAGTTCCGGAATTTTTTTTGGAGGGGAAAAAGATCTGATTTCTAAAAATCGGAAAATTTATTGTTGAGTTTTGTAATTTCGAGACAGGGGAGAAATTCTACTCAAAACCACGCATGCACGCACCAAAATTACTTGTATCTAACATTTAGGACCCCCAATAACGTATATTTTAAAAATATCGTTACCGTATTGAATTTCCAGTGGTTATCAAGGGCTAAGGCCCAAAATAAGGCCCAAAGGGACACCAATATAGAAATATCATAAATCCGATAATGGTTACGTAGAAGTTCAATCCAATAAAGGTACAAATAAAAAACAGAAAACAGAGAAGCTACTTCTCTATAATTCGTAGGCAAAAATCTTACTTAAATTGATTTACACCTGTGAAGTATTTTCGTGAGTCAATCACATTATTCCTTGTCCCTGGAGAGACAAAAACTCCCATCTTTTTAAAACCTGATTGGTTTTAAGACCGGTTTTAAAATCTATAAACCGGTTTTAAAATCTGTGGGAAATTTAAGCCGAAATTTAAGAAAAATAAGCCGTTTGATACCATAAAGGTACTATTTACTACCTTAAAATTACTATAAAAGTACTTTACAAGGTAACTTATAGAACTATAAAGGTAAACATGTACTAAAAAACTGATCTGTTTCTGTTGATGCTTGACTTATGCAGGTTTATCTTAGTTTTAACAAGATTTTGGAAGAAGCTCAGCTAGGGGGGGGGGGAACTGGTGTCTGGAGGGGGGGGGGCAAACCGAGGTCTAAGAGGGGCAGTTGCCCCCCCCCCTCCCTGAACCATAGAAAATTACACCTCTGTTTAGCAGAGCAAGTCCAACGGCTTTGTAAGATTTTTTTTATCCGCTATACCTTCATACGACCGAGTATTCAAAGGAATAAAAAGAAATTTCACGGTTTCGCACAGTCAAAATCTAAACCTAGTATCCACATTCAGCTGAAAAGGGAACGGCGCGTTTTCGGAAAACGGACAGAAAGAAAATGGACGTCAGAAAGCCCACTGACTAAATTCCTCGCCTAGGATACGTCGAGGATACGAAGTATCCTCGTCTATTTGTCCCGTTCCAAAAAAAAAAAAAAAAACATTTTCTGATTATCACCCCAACTTGAAAAAAAACTATGAAAAGGCTTCGGCAGATGAGATCCGAAGTGATATTTTCTAGATGTCACCTATTTGGAAATTCGGCACTTTTTAAAACATGAAATCTGTACGAAGATTATGAATATGATTTTTGAAAAAGGGGAAGTATCTAACGATTTTAGGAAAACCTTAATTAAGCCACTTTATAAGAAAGGTGATAAAAGTGAGTGTGGTAATTATCGAGGCATTAGTCTGGTCTCTGTAGGTAGCAAATTGCTTAGTAATATGATACTTTTTAGACTGAGAGATGCTGTAGACAAAGTTTTAAGAGAAGAGCAGTGCGGTTTTAGAAAAGGTAGAGGATGTGTTGACCAAATTTTCACTCTTAGGTTAATAATTGAGAAGTGCCTAAGTTTTCAAACACCTTTGGTCCTCAGTTTTATAGATTATGAGCAAGCGTTCGATTCTGTTGATAGAGGAGCTTTAGTAAAGGTTTTATCCTTGTATGGTATACCAGACAAATACATTAAAGTGATTAGTGCTATGTACGAGAATAACACTGCTGCGGTTAAGGTAGGAAATGAGGTTAGCAGCTGGTTTTGTATTAAATCAGGAGTTAAGCAGGGTTGTGTTCTATCCCCCTTTATATGGATTATTTTGATGGACTTTGTTTTAAGGAGCACAGGAAAGGCAATGGGAGACCACGGAATCAAATGGGGAGGAAAAAGTCTCCTAGACTTGGATTATGCTGATGATTTAAGCATCCTAGATGAAAGTGTGAGCAAAATGAATGAAGTTTTAGAGGTTTTGCGAGTTCAGGGTGCTAGTATTGGTTTGAAAATTAATGTTAGGAAGACTAAGTCACTAAGGATAGGAATAAGTGAAGATGAAAAGGTGACGTTGGGTAATGAAAATATTGATCAGGTGTGCAGCTTCACTTACCTTGGTAGTATTATTAGTAAAGATGGTGGGAGCAGTGAAAATGTTAAAAATAGAATAGCCAAGGCTCAGGGTGTTTTTTCACAGTTAAAAAAAGTCTGGAAGAATAGGAAGATAAATCTGCAAACCAAGATTAGAATCTTAGAAGCTACAGTGATGACAGTGGTCAAATATGGCTCTGAAGCATGGACGCTCCGAAAAGCGGATGAAGATTTGCTAGATGTTTTCCAGAGAAATTGCTTAAGGATTATTCTGGGTACCCGGCTGACTGACCGTATTTAAAACAATAGGCTATACGAAAAATGTGGTTCAATACCGCTTTCTAGGTCTATAATGAAAGAAAGGTTGAGGTGGTTAGGGCATGTTGTGCGGATGAAGGATGACAGATTGCCAAAGATTGTTCTTTTCGGCCAACCATCTAGGGCTAAACGGAAAGCAGGTCGTCCCCGTCTGGGGTGGGAGGACGTCATAAAGAAAGATTTAAAGGAAATGGGAACTTCGTGGGCGGGTGTAAAAAGGGAGGCTTTGAATAGATTGGGGCGGAGGAGGAGCGTGCGTAGCTGTGTTGGCCTCAGGCGGCTTGGTGCTGCGATGAGTTGTTAGTAGTAGTAGTAGTAGTAAATCTGTACGTATCTTGAGAACCGAATCAAGTACGGGAAAACTAATTAGACCAATCGATTGAGTGTTCTAAGTTTAAGCGGGTGGAATACAAATCTCGATTTTGCTGCGGGATGGTAAGTTCACGAAAACTCGGGAAAACTTCAACTACTACTACTACTATTACTAATAACTTACTACAGTACCAAACCGCCTGAGGCCATTACAGCTGCAAACGTTCCTTCTCCATCCCAATCTATTCAAAGCTCCCTCTTCACACCCTAATCCTCCCACTAATTCTGGAACGATCTGCATTTCGTTTGGCCCTAGATGGTTGATCGAAAAGGACGATCTTTTGCAATCTGTAAGCCCTCATCCGCAACATTTTCCGGATTATAGCCCTAGAAAGCAGAATAGAACCACATTTTTCGCACAGCTTACTGTTTGAAAAACGATCAGTCAGACGGATACCCAAAGAATCCTTAGATAACTCATCAAACATGTGACAAATTCTTCCCCGTCTCTCGGGAACGTATTTGACCACTGTCTTCACTACAGCTTCCAATATTCTAATCGCTATATTCTTCGCTGAAAACTTCGGCTATAGAAAACATCCTAACATTTTAGAGATTCATGCCTGGCCTCGGAAAACATCCTTGGCAGACAGTAGGCCTATATCTTGTTTTTTAATACTCCTAAAAAGTCCGCATTTATGTGTTGGTTAGTGTCTTACATATATAACATAAGTATATATACGAGTTGCACATTATAGCTGAAAAGAGAGAAATTGGTAAATTTTGTCAAAACAGTTAAAGCATGGGAACTCAAGTTACAGAAAAACTTAAAATTTAAAGAAGGGTAGGTTCTCCCAATATTATATTAGGAGAAGCCCCCCCCCCCTCAGATGATTGCTTGTACGGTCCAGGTTTGCGTTCTAGATGAACCACCGTGATTGTTTTCTTTAAAATTTCTCTTCGATTTAAAATATGGGTGCTTGTGTATTATCCCGAATACGCTCGATAAGTTTGCTCTGTTTTATCCGAGAAAACCGGTTTGTCTGTCCGCAATCGGTTATCAAACAGTTTGTGGTAACGAACTGTAAGTAAGGAGCGACCCGGCTCAATGGTAACCGAAACTCTAGAAAACAGAATTTTGATACCAACAGATGCATCAAAGAATCAGATTTTAATGCTGATTTCAAATATACAAGTTTCATCAAGTTGAGTCCTACCCATCAGAAGTTACGCGCCTGAGAAAATTTGGCTGATTTTCGAAAAAAGGGGGGAAAACTCGCTTAAAATCTGTAGAACCTTAATGAAAATCACACCATCATATTCAGCGTATCAGAGAACCCTACTGCAGAGGTTTCAATCTCCTATCTACAAAAATATGGAATTTTGAATTTTTTGCCAGAAGAAAGATCACGGATGCGTGTTTAGGGGAGACTGGGGTAATGGCGGTCAGCGGGTAACGGCGGTCACTATGATTTCTCGTAAAGTGGATAACGCAGATTCACACCGATGGGTGCTGCCATCTCGAGACAGTTTATGGAAATACTACTGGAGTGCTCGGCATCTTGCCAGCCTTAGTTTGTCTGTTGTGTAAGAAAGACTGTTTTGACGTTTCACCTTATAAGACAGACAATAGTTTAATCCACTATCAGCTCTTTCTGTTTACATTTCACGGAACGAGACTTATCTCGCAATAACAAGGTAAGTCATATTGTTGTATCATGTAGCATTTTATTCAGGTTAAGTACTGATAATCTGATTTTTAGTCGTTAAATAATAACCATGCGGTTGGGGTAATGGTGGTCACTGCGCTAGGGGTAATGGCAGTCATGACCGGCATTACCCCATTAGTACTCATTTTTTTTTCTATGTTTCAGATGCCCAGAAAATACATAAGGAAAACAGATAAAGCTGCATGGACTGCAGAGGACTTAAAGAATGCAAAGACAGACATTTCTAGAGGATTATCGATTCGAAAGGCTGCTGATCAATTCAAAATACCATTCAGCACGCTGCAAGAACGAATGAAGAGTGAGATTGATTCTGATCCAAGCTTAGGCAGGAAGTGTGTCTTCCCTCCTGTTCACGAAGCAGCTCTAGCTGACCATGTAAAATCTTTATCAAAAATTTTCTACGGCATCACTGCACTGAAATTAAGAAAAATTGCATTTGAATATGCAGAAAGAAACCCATTAAGCCATAGATTTGATAAAGAAACAAAAATGGCTGGCTTGGATTGGATGTACGGATTCATGGACAGAAACAAAATTAGTGTGCGCAAACCTGAAGCCACAAGCATCGGAAGAGCCTTTGGGTTTAACAAAGACGAAGTAAATCGTTTTTTCCAAAATTTAGAACAGGCTATGGATAAATACAAGTTTAAAGATACCAATTTTTGGAACGTAGATGAAACAGGGATCACCACTGTGCAGGACCCTGGTCTAATACTGGCAGAACGGGGCCAAAAGCGTGTGGGTTCTATAACAAGTTGGGAAAGGGGAAAAACATTACAGTTGTGTGTGCAATGAGTTCGGGAGGGCTTTATGCTCCACCAATGTTCATATTTCCTCGAGCTCGTATGTCCCCACTCTTAGAAAAAAATGGGCCACCTGGATCAGTTTACTCATGCTCTAAGACAGGCTGGATCAATGAAGAACTGTTCGTTGTTTGGTTAAAACACTTTGCTCAGTTTACTCATGCTAGTAATGACAACAAAATGCTTCTTATTCTGGACAACCATTCCACTCATTGCTCATCTGAAGCATATGATATTTGTAGGGAGAAAGGGATTGTTATGGTGTCACTACCGCCCCATACATCACATAGACTTCAGCCTCTGGATGTAGTATTTTACTCGCCTTTGAAGGCTGCTTACAAAAGGGAATGTGATTTGTTCATGAAATCCAGGAATTTAGTAAAAATAACCCCTTACGATGTAGCAGAGATATTCAATAAGGCATGTTCACCAGTTGCTACGATTGCAAAGGCAACAAGTGGGTTAAAAAACACAGGGATCCATCCTCTTAATCCAGGAGTTTTCACAGATGAGGATTTTTTGGTAGAGGACATCCTCCAGAAGAATCAAGACTTAACGCCTGTTTGTGTGAACGTTTCCTTGAAAGCTACTGCAAATGAAGACATCGTAGAAGTAGGCCGATACGAGGTCACGACTAAACAAAACTTAGAATCCTCTGTCCTACGTGATGAAGTTCATATTCAGCCTAACACACAAATTAATGTGTCTATACAAGAGATTTCTCCTCTACCTGGATGCAGTAATTGGGCTGATAAGCCAAGAAAGGGAGCGAGACAAAAGCAACATTCTCAGATCTTGACTTCAACACCGATGAAAATCCTGCTTCAAGAAAAAAAAAGAAAGCGAGAAGAAAAAGAAACCAAGATCAAGGAAAAACTAAAAAGGAAAGAAGAAAAGAACCAAAGAACTAAGCGAGTAAAAAAGAATTTAATGGAGAAAAGAAAAAGTCTGCTGTTCCTGAAAGAAAAACACAAAAAGTGGAGCAAAAGAAAATGATCAGGAAACTTTTTGAATCTGACTCCGACACTTCAATTGATGAGGAAAACATTTGTGAAGACGAATCAGAAAGTGAGCTATGTTTGACAGAGATCGGCAAAGAAACCTGTTTCTATTGCGAAGACACCGGGAAGGATGGAGAAATATGGTATCGGTGCACTTCTTGTGCATTATGGGCACATCAAGAATGTTCCGGATGGGACACTCCTCAGGGCTATTTATGTGACATGTGCTCAAGAAAGTAAAATTGACTTAAAGTTTTGCAAGCTCATAAGTTATATGAATATTTTTTTTTGGCGCTTGAATTCTTTAAGCCGTTTTTTGCTATGGATGGATGTTTTTGTTTTTTATTTGTTTTTCAAATAATTGATTTCTTATTATGCCCATACTTTCAATTACATTTTTGTAATTTCCTAAATACGGAATTATGTAACAATATAAATATGATGATTTCAATTTAACGTGTTTATGTCATTGAAATTTCCCACATTTTTTTATTTACAGCCCTTTAGTAGAACATGACCTTACCGACTGCCATTACCCCTAGGATAGGGGGTAATACCGGTCAAAGCTGGTTTGGCAAAACAATGCTTAATGCCTATATGTAATCTTGATTAAGGCTCAATTCAAGTATGCAATAGGTAAAATATACTATGCTAGAGATTTAACGTGTTTAGGTTTGAATTTTATCTTTCTTTTAATTTTTATTCTCATTTTGCCTTAGGTGAACGCCATTACCCCAGTCTCCCCTATTTGTTGTTGTTTTTTTTTTCTAGGGGTGATCGTATCGACCCAGTGATCTTAGAATATCATGGGAGGGCTCATTGGAACGGAAATTAAAAGTTCTAGTGCCCTTTTTAAGTGACAAAAAAAATGGAGGACAACTAGGCCCCCTCCCACGCTCATTTTTCCCCAAAGTCACCCAATCAAAATTTTGAGATAGCCCTTTTGTTCAGCATGGTCGAAAATATGATAACTATGTCTTTTAGGATGACTTAATCCCCCGAAGTCCCCGGGGGAGGGCTGAAAGTTATGAACTTTACCCAATGTTAACATATAGTATTGGTTATTGGGAAGTATGCAGACATTTTCAGGGGTTTTCTGGTAGTGGGGGGGGGGGGGGGGTCGGGGATTATGTGGGAGGATCTTTCCACGAAGGAAGTTTTCATGGGGGAAGGAACATTGCTATGAAGGGAGCGCCGAATTTCCCAGCATTATTTAAAAAAAGATCAGAAATTTTATATATATATATATATATATATATATATATATATATATATATATATATATATATATATATATATATATATATATATATATATATATATATATATATATATATATATATATAAACAAGTTTTTCAACTGAAAGTAAGGAGCAACATCAAAACTTAAAACGACAGAAAACATTACGTATATGATTGGGTTCATCCCCTAGTCAATACCTCGCTCTTTAAGCCAACGATTTTTTAGTACTTTCATAAGAGCTATTTATTCTAATTAACGGCACTTGTGATTATGGGTTCATTTTTAAAGAATTGGAACAAAATTCGAACTTTAGCTTAAAGAGCAAGAGCGAACCCTCTAATATACGTATTAAAAATATATGAATATAGAAGTTCGTTACGTAAGTTAATTCGTAAGTTACGTATATTTATTACTAATAAAAACGTTCGGAAATAAAATTAAACAAGTTTTGAGAAAGCCATTTAACCACATAAAAGTAAAATTAATATTCAAATTTTGTTTTAATTATTCATGTACGGTGAGCCAAAATCAAAACCTGCATTAATTCAAAAGTTTTCAAAAATTAAATAAAAAAAACAAGTTTTTTTTTAACTGAAAGTAAGGAACGACGTTAAAACTTAAAATGAACATAAATTATTCCGTCTATGAAAAGGGCTGTCGCTTCCTCAACGCCTCGCTCTTTACGCTAAAGTTTGACTTTCTCACAACTCTATTTTTTTAACAATAAAAGACTTTAGCGTAAAGAGCGAGGCGTTGAGGAGGGGACAGCCCCTTTCATAGACGGAATAATTTATGTTCGTTTTAAGTTTTAACGTCGTTCCTTACTTTACGTTAAAAAAACTTGTTTTTTTTATTTAATAATTAGCTTATTCTGAGTGAGGTAAAATACGATGCAGGTATATAGATGTGGTCAGGGGTTAGGTATTTAATATAGTGTGTTCTGGGCACAGTTTATATAATTATCCAGTATGATCATTCCCTATCTCACCCATTATAAACACCCGGACCGGGGTGCGAGTGCTCCAGAGAACGTAGAAACATAGGCGGCATCAGATCTTTTCACGAGTAGACAAGTCAGTCGCGAAACAATCGGAAACAAGTGGAAACCCGCTATTACGAATAATGCACTTAGTAACCATTTCTCAGTGATAGACGCAAACACACTGATCCATAGCTGCACAAAGAAGTGGGAGGAGCTTTTGTTCGCACCGAGAACGAAGACCAGAAATGATCTGCGATAAGCTTACTGAATAATTATATAAACTGTGATAATTATATAAACTGTGGTTCTGGGTGGCCTGCTTTCCATAATTCTTTGTTGTAGTTTCCATAATTTTGTTCATATATTTTCATCATATTAACATATTTGGTTACCTTTTTTTGGAGTGGCAATACAAGCCCACCTGACTGGGCTTCATGCTTTCTTTTGTTGATTTGTGCATAAATTATGTCTCTAAAAATATATTAATATATTAATATTGAAGTTCTTGTAATTTTCTTCCTTTTTCTTTATGTTTTAGAAAGTATAACGTAATTTTTTTCCCCATCACCTGTAGGGTTAAAAAAGGAAGTTTTTTTTTTTATAACAAGCCAAGGCCGCACCCAAGGGAGGGGGTTAGGGGGGTTTGGACCCTAATATGATTTATTTATAAAAAGGATTTATTTATAAAAAAAAATCATTATGATTAACCTAGCTTCACTTCTCGAGTGTGTTCGGGATAATACACAAGTACCAAAATATGTGCATATTTGTAAAAAAAAAACACGCCCCAGCGGATATGATATTCAAACGATTAAAAAGGACAAATACTATTTCCGGCATTACATTTTCTGCTCCGCGGAATCAGCATTTTCATCCATTTATACACAGTCCCGTTTCCACACACTATTCCATACTGGCCATTAATTTTTTTTTTTTACTGCTGATAAAGCAAAGGCTTGAAAGATAACCATTCATGCGCAATAAATTAAAGGTTATAAAAAAAAAAGTCCTGAAAATCCACATGAATCCTTCAGTTAGGTTCAAAGGCTGGGTTCATAATTATGACACGTTTTTTTGTAATATTCAAAACAGCAGGATAAAATAGGATCTTGTATGCTGAACTACATCAGGGAATAAAACATGCATTTAAGTGAGTGGCTCACTTGCCAAGTCAATTTAAACAATAAAACAGAGAAAAAATAATATCGAATGTAAAGCAGTGCTTTTGATCAAGGCACGTTCGTTTTAGGCCTTTGTGGATATATGCCGCCCTTGAAGTGTTATTTTGGCCAACCCCACCCCCTAAGTAAGGAGATTCCAACGTTTGATCCTATTACTCCTTATATTTTCAATGTAGTTCACCACAGGCACGTATCCTGCACATAATTTTTTTCAGGAGAGGGGGTAGAGAGCAATAGTAAGAAAATCGGGAGAGGGGTTACAATAAAAAAAAATTGTTTCATACTTTTAAAAAGAATTGCCTAGAAATTCAAGAAAATTTAGGGTTTCGAGAGGCCCAGGTGCTAATCCCCCCCCCACGATCATGTCTAGGTTGGCTTGGGAAAGTACCAGTAGAATAAGTAGTTAGTGTCAAAGCCTAACTAACCTGAAGGTTGCAGTTATAATCCGTTACGAAAATATGATTTGTTGTTTGAAAACAGGCCTAAAATATACATTGAAAATTCGCAACTTCGAACATTGCAGATCAAATCTATAAGCCTTTGGTACTTGTCTGTTAAACGAAACACATTCAAAAATTACGCTGTGTAAGATCTGACAATAACCGGTTTGACTCTCTGGAATCGGTCATGATTTGTTTATTTTGAGTGAGAAAAACTACGATGTAACTATACTTTAATTAAATATTTAATATATAGGTGTTGTTGTAACAATATCTTTAAAATCCAAAACTAATAACTATATTTATGCACTTAAAAATAAACAAATTTAAAACAATAAGCCAATTTAAAAATGTATAGGCCTCGGGCCTTTGTAGATTTTTTTTTACATCCTCCCGACAATTTCTTATATTTTCAACATGATTTGACAATTTTTCTGTTGTTTCTCAGCCATCCTCCTTAAGCAAAATCATGAGTTCGGGCCTTTTGAAGTCCCTAATACGAATTAACATCCTAATAAGTAAAGGATAAATATTAAGAACCAAGAGAAAAAGGCAAGAAGGTAAAAAAAAAATCACGCATGACAAGTGCATTACTTCTAAGATATTTTGAAAACTCAAGGACATAATCAGCATTCGGTGTCCATTATCTCTCGGAAAAAGAGAATGGGAAAAAAAGATCAGGGTTACCATTGATCTATTTGCTAAACTCATCGATTAAAGGATCCCACGGTCAAGAACTGCACAAACTTAACTGATTTAATTAGGTGAAAACAAGTTTTTTCTAGAATATCAAACTGTACACTAAGGTATAAATACTCTCTAAGAACAAACTGGCTATACGTGACGTATGACAAAGAAAAAATAAAACAAAATTAAATAGCCGAGAAAAACGAGGGTAATGTCAGCCAAGTCAAACGAAAAGAAGCAAAAATATGCAGATAGGCCTATTTCGACAGCTATAGTTCGAATCTACTTGAAAAGGTTAGTATTCTTCTTTTTTGAGCAACGAAGACGGCTTGGCGCAGATCCTTGTCAAAATTAAATTAAAAAAACAAGTTTTTTTTAACTAAAAGTAAGGAACGACGTTAAAACTTAAAACGAACATAAATTATTCCGTATATGAAAGGGGCTGTTCACTCCTCAACGCCTCGCTCTTTACGCTAAAGTTTTTCATTGTTTAAAAAAAATAGAGTTGTGAGAAAGTCAAACTTTAGCGTAAGGAGCGAGGCGTTGAGGAGGGACAGCCCCTTTCATATATGGAATAATTTCTGTTCGTTTTAAGTTTTAACGTCGTTCCGTACTTTCAGTTTAAAAAAAACTTGTTTTTTTATTTATTTTTTGAACGTTTTTGAATTAATACAGGTTTTGAGTTTGGCTCACCGTATATGAATAATTAAAACAAAATTTTAATATTAATTTTACTTTTATTTGGTTAAATGGCTTTCTCGAAACTTGTTTAATTATATTTACGAACGTTTTTATTAGTAATAAATATACGTAACTTACGAATTAACTTACGTAACGAACTTCTATATTCATATATTTTTAATACGTATATTAGAGGGTTCACCCCCTAGTCAATACCTGGCTCTTTAAGCTAAAGTTCGAATTTTGTTCCAATTCTTTAAAAATGACCCCATAATCACAAATGCCGTTAATTATAATAAATAGCTCTTATGAAAGTACTAAATAATCTTTGGCTTAAAGAGCGAGGTATTGACTAGGGGGTAACAAAATCATATACCTAATGTTTTCTGTCGTTTTAAGTTTTGATGTTGCTCCTTACTCTCAGTTGAAAAACTTGCTTTTTTTATATATAATTTCTGATCTTTTTTTAAATAATGCTGGGAAATCCGGCGCCCCCTTCGTAGCAATGTCCCTTCCCCCATGAAAACTCCCTTCATGGAAAGATCCTCCCACATAACCCCCGACCCACCCCCAAACCCCCCACCCACACTACCAGAAAAAATCTCCCCTGAAAACGCCTATATACTTCCCAATAACCAATAATATATGTTAACATTGGGTAAAGTTCATAACTTTCAGCCCTCCTCCCGGGGACTTCGGGGGATTAAATCATCCTAAAAGACATAGTTATCATATTTTCGACCATGCTGAACAAAATGGCTATCTCAAAATTTTGATCAGGTGACTTTGGGAAAAAAATGAGCGTGGGAGGGGACCTAGTTGCCCTCCATTTTTTTTTGGTCACTTAAAAAGGGCACTAGAACTTTTAATTTCCGTTCGAATGAGCCCTCCCAAAATATTCCAGGAACACTGGGTCGATACAATCACCCCTGATCTTTCTTCTGGCAAAAAATGCAAAATTAAAGATTTTTGTAGATAGGAGCTTCAAACCTCTGTAGCAGGGTTCTCTGATACGCTGAATATGATGGTGTGATTTTCATTAAGGTTCTATAATTTTTGGGGGGTCTTTCCCCCTTTTTTTGAAAATCAGCCAAATGTTCTCAGGCGCGTAACTTTTGATAAGTAGCACTAAACTTAATGAAAGTTATATATTTGAAATCATCATTAAAATCTGAGATTCTTTTGATGTATCTATTGGTATCAAAATTCCGTTTTCTACAGTTTCGGTTGCCATTGAGCCGGGTCGCTCCTTAGCCTACTTACTGTTCGTTACCACGAACTGTTTGATATCTGCTTATTTTCGTATGTTTAGCCTGCACTGGTTTAGCCTACATATTGATAAAGAAAATTATAGGCAGGGGATCCCAAGGGCCCCGGTCCTGACTCCTATTTGTTGTCTGATCCGTTCTATCCGAGTGGTTAGCGCATTGGACTTGAAATCCTGAGAACAGGGACTCGCTTCGTGGTGACGCTGGTTATTTGGTTTGAAACGGGGTTCAATGGTGTGACCTTGTAAGCTCAGCCAGGGTTGACCCTGCTCTAAATGGGTACCTGGAGAAATTTGGAGGGAAAACATGAGTAAGCGTTGAAAGATTTGCCCCCAACCACGCATTTCACTCCCGGTCGAAGACAGTGAATAAGAAGATTGGTACCTGCGCAACGCCGACCATTGGTCAGCATGCCAAAAAGTTACTTCAAAGGTTTTCTTTGTATATAATTTCTTTTTATTCCTTTTTAAAGCGCCGAAGACGGTTTGGCGGAGTCCCTTCGCCGGAATATCTGTTTTTTTCTTTTCTTTTTATTAATTGGCTGAAAATCCCCCTCGTTTGGTTTTTTTTTTTTTACTTGTTTTTAATTTGTTTCTTTGTTTTCTTCGTTTTGGTCATACAGTATGCATTATTCCACTGGCCCTCTCATCGATGTATATTCTCGGGTTGCATACCAAATGTTTTAATTCCACATACGTTTTAAGCATCAATTATCAATTCAGTTGAAAACAAATGTCGTGAAAACAGAGGAAAAGAGAGTTTACTTGTAAACACGTTGCGACTCAAAAGCTTTTCTTTTTAGTGCCTTGACATTTATCACAAAAAGACCAATCAGGTTATAAAGGGCGGGGTCGTCTGTCTCCACAGAAGTTGTATTTCTATGTCAGTCTAGATTTGATGCCCAGTACTAGCCCGAAGCATTAGTAAAAACTGGGTTTAAAAAGAACTATCTCTCCAGAAATAAGTGATAATGTGATAGGCCTCCAAAACATGTCACAAAATAGACCAATAGAATCAAAGCAACGTTTTTAAGACGGGTAAATAGGAAACCTTGCTCTCCCTGTCTCTTTGATGAAAAAATCTAAACGAAAATGTTTCGATTATAAATTCAACAAAAACCAACTAAATTTGTAATATAAGTCTCCAAGATAAAATCAAAATCTCACACTGAGGATCTTCGAAGCTTGGGCCGTGCAGATTCCCCCTCCATCATTGAAAACCTTTTATTATAGCTCAGCATAATCATCAATATTTACTATTAATCCTAGGTAGGCCTTACTTACAGATGTTTTTTTTTCAGGTTGCTCAATAATATATTTTTAAATTTGAATTAGTTTCAGAAATGCAGTAAAATTTAGGATCTCAGGTAAAGGGCGAACTTGCTTAGGTTCAAAACAGACCAGAGAAGTTGTTACATCAGGGGCGTCAGTTCACAAAAATGTAGGGAGGGTCAGGCCTTTTTTTCACAATTATTAAAAAAATAATTTTCAAAATCAAGGAGGAAGATAATTTTGCATTTTCCCGATTTTCTTGAGGAAAATACCAAAAACGGCAGTTTCTAAAATCTAGGGAAAGACAATAAAATCTAAGGAGCAATTACCCCCCGTCGCTAATTGGCGCCCTCGCGCCGTACATTAGAATTAAACAAAGATTAGATTGTAGAGCATCGGATTAGTAATAGATCTGGTTTCTTGGAGAAGCAATGGGTCCTATACCCAATCGTTTTTAAATGATGATTTTTTTCTGGATGCAAATTTTGAGAGACAATGGTATAATTTTTCAAGTTTTGATTTTATTCTCTTTAAGTTTTTTTTATCCTTTCCCTCTTGTTGTTCTGTGCGTTTACTGACTTTTTTCTCTTCTTTCCATTTAATGGAAAGAAAAGGGCAGAATACTGGTTGCATCAGTAGTTGGGATGCCCAGTTGCTGGCTGCAGCTCCAGTGTCCTTTCACTAGCGCAGTGATTTATATTTAGAAATGGTTCATATGTAGTGAATTTTAGTGATAAACAAAATAAAATAGAAAACGAGTCAAAACCGAATTCCGAAAACGAATTTCGGTGTCTAGGAACTATGCGTACAATAGAATTAATATTGAGAATGAAGAGAAAACAGGGTGCCATGACTGACAACAAAACACCATCCTGAAATTCGTAATAGAACATGGGCGTATGCGTTATCTATTAAATAAAGGTTTTCACGCTTTAAACTAAAATGACCGTGACACAAGAAACACAAAGAAAACACATAGTCAACTTGTTAACACCACTTTCACTGTTGTTATCAAATTCTAATTCAATGGCAGTACAGCAATTACGTAGTTTAAGACTTCATGTATTCAACTATAAGAGCACTATAAAAGCATACGAGTACTACCGTAAGAATAGGATAGGAATACTACCATAAGAATAGGATAGAGAATAGAATAGGATAGGAAGAATAGGGTAGGATAGGAGCACTACCATAAGAATAGGATAGATAATAGAACAGGATTGGAAGAATAGGGTAGGAGCACTATCATAACAATAGCATAGAGAATAGAATAGGATAGGAAGAATAGGATAGGAGCACTACCATAAGAATAGGATAGAGAATAGAATAGGATAGGAGCACTACCATAAGAATAGAATAGATAGGAAGAATAGGATAGAATAGGATAGGAGCACTACCATAAGAATAGGATAGAGAATAGAATAAGAAGAATAGAATAGGATAGGAGCACTACCAAAAGAACAGGATAGAGAATAGAATAGGAAGAATAGGATTGGATAGGAGCACTACCATAAGAATAGGATAGAGAATAGAATAGATAGGAAGAATAGGATAGGAGCACTACCATAAGAATAGGATAGAGAATAGAATAGGATTGGAAGAATAGGGTAGGAGCACTATCATAAGAATAGGATAGAGAATAGAATAGATAGGAAGAATAGGATAGGAGCACTACCATAAGAATAGGATAGAGAATAGAATAGGAAGAATAGAATAGGATAGGAGCACTACCATAAGAATAGGATAGAGAATAGAATAGGAAGAATAGGATTGGATAGGAGCACTACCATAAGAATAGGAGGGAAGACTTTTCCCTCCCCCTAAATAAAAACCTATTACTGTGCCCATGATAGCAAAGTAACAGTAACTTTTTTTTAAGAGTCACCGTCAATAATCCCAATCGATGCTTTAAAAAATGAGTAAAAAAGTAAAAATTGTATTCTATTTATTTTCTATAAATTGAAAGAAGGAGGGAGGAAGCAAATAATTTATTTCTGTTTTTAAGATTTTGGCTATTTACCATACTGTGAGGCGCTTAGGTTTTCCGATTTCAAATTATTTTCTATGCTCTGAAAAAACTGATTAGTTAACCCAAAGAAAACAACAGAGATGCTATTTTCCTTGGCTTCTAAATTAAAAAGTGGGCTTTAAATCTATTGGTTTATTTTTTCGACGTATTTTAGCAAGCTGATGACGTTATGTCTTATTTCTGGAGAGAAAAAAAGCGCTATCGTTTTTAAAACCCTGTTAACTAAAGCTGAGCAACAAATCTAGACTCACAAATGCAACTTCCAGAGAGACTCCGCCTTTTTTAAACCTGATTGGGACTTTTGTGAGAAATATTAACCAATAAAAACAACAAAAGATTATTAGGCACAATATTTTTACAAACAAACTCTCTGTTTCTCTGTGGCGGAACCAAGGAGAAAAAGAGAGATTACTTTCCTAAAACTTCGTGATAAAAAGAGTGCTATAATTTCAAAAGTCTATGTAAGCCGATTTAACGTCTTGCAACAGTTTACAACGGTTGCAGACATTAACGGTTCACAGGCAACATGTTTTTCGTAAGCCGGTCATATTACTCCTTACGCGTATGTGAGAGCCAAAAGCTTCCTCAACTTGCCGACTTTTTTGTTTGTCACATAAATTTGTTAAAATTTGTGAGCCATTTTTCGACCACATCCGGTTATTCAATCAGGTACAAATATTAACAGTAGCCTATGTGCACTTCCAATGACCGTGCAACAATAAAACATCAAAATTCCTCCCTCTTGTAAACCCCCAACAATATAAAGGGGTGATTGGACACAGCAAAAAGTACAAAACAAACGAAATCATACAAGACTTGATTGCGAAGTTGTAAAGACAATTACCTGTTGCCGTGGTAAAATAGGTTCGAATGTTAGAAAAAGCAGTCAAAGAAGCAAAATAATGAAAGTTTGCTTTCTGATTAAAAGTTCCAAATTCTTTGCAGCACTGCGGCAGAAAAATTTCATAAATAAAATCAGAAAACTAAAAGTAGATTTTTTCTCGAGAATCCTGAATATAAGCGCAAAGTAGGGGGCACAAAACGGACTGGGCTTTATCAGGGCCGTATCTATTGTTTTTCAGGAGGGGGGGGGGTACAAAAAACTTTAAAAAATGCATTAAAACATTGTTTATATTCATTTTTGTTACGTTTTTACGAGTTTGACAAAAATTTCGGGGGGGGGGGGGGGTAAAAAACCCCTATCCCCCCTCCTGGATATAGCCTTGGGCTTTATATAACCTGATCTTTTTAACTCATTTTCCTCAACTCACCGAGTGTTTTCATTTATGCACAATCTGATATATATATATATGTTATCAGACATATCTGACAATAATTGTTATGTTATCAGACAATCTGATATATATGTTATATCAAACCCGACTCGTTTTTAACCCCTCGTTCTTACTTATATTTATAGATGTTCGAGAAAAAAACATTTTCTGATTTTTCGTCTTTTTTTAGAACGAGTTTTTTTCAGATTTATTATTTAAAACCTGATAAGTTCCTATGTGCAATTAATTAAAACTAATGTGTTGCTCTTCTTTTCATTACAACCCCCCCCCCCCCCTCCAAGGAACGAACCAGTGTGCAGCACATGTAATACCTTGACATAATCATTACTAATACATGAGTTTATCTAAATAAGATGTTCTTCTTCTGCTAATGCAGAAATTTGTTTTATACTTTATCTAAAGAAGATTTGATTTAAGGTGATTAAATCACGAGAAAATACTTTCCCACAGAACTAACTGTGGCTAATCATTAGAAGCTAATTAATTTATAGTTTCACTTCAATTATGTCACGAAACTATTAAAGGAAATATAATGGTTAGCTCTCGAAAAACATAATTTGCAGATTTTTTTTCAGTTGATTCGATTGAATCATTGGTTCAGAATATTAAAATAATTTATTTTGATAATTTGAAATAAATATATAATATTTCAATAAATATTAAAATAGATATTTTGATAGTCTATTTTAATTTATCCGATATACGCTTACCGATTTATACCAACGATAGATAGCTTTCTATACTTATGTTTATAATGGCTTTCTATAATATGGCTTTGAATGTTTATATCGCTATAATATGGCTTTTTTATGGCGATAAGATGGCTTTCTGCAATAATATGTCTGTATTATTGCTTTGTAATAAACAATTATATATAAATAAATGTTTTAACTATACTAAATTGTGAATTCTTCACATATAACCCTCTCTCTTTTCTCATTTCAAAAACAATACATTTTAATTAGTGTTTTCGAACTGCTTCAAGTCTTTATATTGCAATTAATAAGCCAAAAACAAAAACGCGCAAAAAAATATTACCTACAATGCAATTAACAAATAAATTCAATAAATAGGTGTTAAAAAACATTACCCTGTATAAAACCTCATTGTAAATACATTTATGCCACAGATCTAGGACTGCTGCAAAAAAGGGATAGCATGAGGAGTTATCTTTGTCTCCGCAAACCCCGAGGTTTGTTTTTGAAAGTATGACCAAGACAAACAGTAAGGACAAAGGGGCTTTGCCCCCCCCCCCCAATCCTAAATCTTCTAGTATTTCTCGGCGCTTCTCATTCAAGTGCCGAGAAATTCAAGCGACTCATTCAAATATTTTTTTTCATATTATGTTAATATGTTTCTTATCATATTATATATATTTCTTATATACATTTCTTTTACGCAAACAGCAACTTTTTTCACAACATTTTTTAAAGCTCCTCCTTTTCTATGTAATTCTATGATAGTTAATATCAGTTGAATATTGGGAAAGTGCATATTGAGTTGAAAATTGGGATGGAGGAGGAGCGTGCGTAGCTGCGTTGACCTCAGGCGGCTTGATGCTGCGGTAGGTTGTTAGTGGTAGTAGCAGTCGAAAATAGTCGACCATGCTGTCAACTTGAAAGTAAATATGCCAGTTAGAGGTTGAACCATGCGTGTACACAGGAATCCATTTCAGGGGGGGGGGGTATATATTAAAAAATTAGAAGATTAATAAAGGCGAATTGAATTATATGTAAAATATAAAAATTATAGGAAATATTCCAGGGTACTTGTTAAGAATCCAGTAAACGCCCGATAAGGGAAGTTTCATTAATGCTAATGAAATAAAACAAGACAGGATGAAAATATAACAGTTTATGAACAAATTTGGGCTATATATTTGCACTTTTTTTTTTGGGGGGGGGGGGGGGGTAAAGCATAGCATATATTAAACACGTAACCTAACCTAGGTACCTTTTTTTGCCCCTTCAACCCCAGAAAAACTAAAGTTTAAATCTTTGTCACGGAGTGAGTAATACCTCACAAGGCAGCGAAAACCTGTTTTTCATAAAGCACCTTTGAGATTTTGATGCGGTTTTTCTCGCGTGTTTACTGGATTCTTAACAACTACCGATTCCTGAAAACATGGAAGTGATATTGGCATGAGGACCCATCTACCAATGCGCCTTGCCTGTATATTGATAAGTCCAGTAGAGAAATGGTTACAGTCAACAAGTGATGCAAAGTAAACGTGACATTTTCTCCAGGATGCAGGGGAGGAGGATTACATAAAACTATATCAACTAGAACAAACAAACAAAAGAAAACAGCACAAAAATAAGAACATTATACACGTAGAATTCCTCATCTTTATAATGTTTATGTTAATCAGAAAAGATTTAATATCACAACAGATGTATACCTCTCATTTTCACTCTATTAACCATCGCTATATAGTAGTATATTTTCATCTTGCTTCATACAATGGTAACTAACTGTTAACACTGCAAAAAATTCGTTTAAATTAAACTCGTTTATTTGTTTATCTTAATGCATCAAAGGTCCCCCCCCCCTGGGCCTGGTCCTCTATGGTCCGATCCCCCTCCCCTCAAAATAAAACAACTTATTAATGATAGTTTATTCCAAAGCTTAAGAGAGCTGACCCCTGGCCCTCCCTAGCCTTTCCTCCATCCTGCCCTTCGCTAGGTTTTTTTTTCATCAGTGAAAAGTTAAATATTGATAACGGATTCTTTGTTGGTTAAAGTTTACTTGTGGAGGAAAACTCATATTAAACTATTTTACACGTACAGGTGGATATGCAATTCGAGTAAAGAAGAGGGGGGAATTTGGTACTTGTTAAATATCCCGACCACACTCAAGAAGTGAAATTAGGTTAATCATAATGAAATATAATAAAATATTATGAAGATATAATACTTTAGTAACAAAATTACGGAAACTACAACAGATAATTATGGGAAGCAGGCCGCCCAGAACGCATTATATAAACAACCTAACCTAACCAAAACACCAACTCTATATATTAAATATTTAATTGAAATGTAGATATACAGTACTTTATCTCCCTGAGCCTGAGCGAATTCTGTCGGAATACAGACATAAACCGGTATTTGTCTGATCTTGCAGATCCAAATTCTTTGAGTGTGTACTGGACAGGGCCGTATACAGGGGGAGTGGGGAGGGGGTTCGTTTTGACCCCCCCCCCCGAAATTTTTGACCGAGTCGAAAATTAGTCTAAATTTTCTAAAATTAGGAAAAAATCGGGTAACCCCCCCCCCCCGAACAAAAGAAATTGGGTAAAACCCTCTCCGAACAAAAATCATGGATACGACCCTGATACTGGATAATACACAAATACCTAATAAACTATTTTAATCACATCTTCCAACACAATAAAACTAACACGCTCTATTCATAGTTTATTGCCCCGGAGCCGTGTTTTAGTGACATTACAGAAAATTAATCAGCCCATGGACAACTGTTTTTTCAACACAGCACACAAAAACGAGGTTTTCATTTAATGTTTTGAGCGCAAACCTCTAAATGAAAACGCGTCTCATATCAAACAGTTGTATAGCTAAAAATTCGGCAAACACGAAAACAATAATTTTTCAGGTCATCAAATTCAAATCATATTGCTTAAGACAGGGTAATCAAGGGGTGTAAAAATAACCAGGAAGATTGTACAGACTCCACCTAACATAAAACCACGCCAAATATCTAATCATAATCGATGATTGAAGGATGATAATTCATGCCCCTATGTCTGAAAAGCTATCTAATTCTGATCTTATAAACGATTTTGGAAAGCTTTCATAAAAAGGCCCCAGGACAACTAAAGAAAACCCCCATTATTCTCTTCATCTTTACATGCAAGGCACTTACTTCCCGAAAAAAAAAAGAACTATCTTCTCAAAATCTTTATAAATAATATAACTTTCGCCATCTAATTTATACAAAATTACAAGTTTCAAAGCACGTGAGTTTTTGCTTACCTTTGCCCGGTATGAGGGCAAAAACAATTCGCTTTCTAATGAACCCAGACACTTGGTACTGCCTTTTCTTTTCAACTTTCGCATGCAGACCACTGGTCAGCGTAGCGCAGGTAACAATATCCTCATTTTTCACCTTCTGCTGGGAGTGCTATTCCCGGTTGGGGCAAATGATCTGCTGCTTCCTGGGGTTTTTCCCAGATTTCTTCAGGTATCCTGTTTGAGCTCGGTCACTTTAGCTGAGTTTATAAAGTGACATCGCTGACCCTCATCCCAAATTAAAAAATCAGCGACAACTGGACTCGAACCCGCGCCCCGAAGGACATATGATTGCGATTCCTGCGCGCCAACCACTGGGCTAGGAAAAAGATTCCTGGAAGCTATTTTTATGAAAAGCAAGCTTCTAGGATGTATGTATTAGGAAAAATTAGCCTTTTTAACTCCCCGAAGAAAAAAGAAATTCTGCTATTATTATTACAACGCAATTGGTATTCAATTGTATCCAAGCCAAACGACTAGGCAGCGAATGACACAAACGGAACAACAACAAAGAAAAGTTGAAAAAAATTAAAACAATATCAAACTAACTTGACATGGCAACTGAGCCACTCCTGAGTCATATACCAAGACTGGGATCTTCATCATTCTATAACAACAGAACGAACCCAGTTTGAAATATTGTTTCCCTTACAGGGTGAACAGTTTCAGGAAACACATATAAATATATGAATTCCTGTGATTTTGAAATCACTTTTCTGTGAACAGGCAGCGAAGCAGCAGTGCACTATGACGATAAATCACATCAGTCCAGTTTTTGTTAAGAAAAAAAATCGCTCAGTGTTTTTTTTTGCGCCCCTAGGCCCGGGCCTAAGCGTAAATACTGGCCTGTATGTCATATTACATGACTGAGGCCATCATCATTCTCTAACAACTAAATGGATTACAGTTCGAAATTACTTCCATAATGAAATGCTAGGAAACACAAAACAATCAGGAAATACTAATACTGAGAATGCAAAATTCAGAATTTTCCTCGTACTTGTCTTATGGCATCCATATAACATATACAAAAACCATTATTCAGGGCTTAGGTCCAATGTCCGACCCGAATCATAAATTTCTTGAACTTTTGGGCAGTTCTTAATGATAATCATCAAATGAATTGTGTTTTTACCCCCCCCCCTCAACAAAAAACATGCGTGCATGCTTTCATCATTCTATAGAAACAAATCAATTCCTGCTTGAAACCACTTTTTTCTTTGTAGGAAAAGGCAATGACAGACACGAACTTGAAGGTGAGTACACATAAAGAAGAATAAGAATATGTTGTTAAAATTTGAATTTCGAAAGTCTTTTTGCACTTTTCAATGTCGAAGAAACAAAAGGAAACGTGTTTCCGCATGTTTTAAAAGTGAAACAAACGACAAAATTAATTAAGACTAATACTTAGCTTGGACAATAACTTAATTATTCAACTTTTACTGGAGACATGTATTACTACAATGTACAAATTGACAGATTTAAAAAAAAAAGATATTATGCTTCTGTGTTATAAAATGTCCTTTGACTCAATTGGTTTATTCATGTGACGTATTTTTGAAAGCTGGTCACATTCCTGGAGAGAATAACAGCTTCAGGTTTTAGAGACCAGTTTAACTAATGCTTCGTTTAACTGATATTGAGTGACAAATATAGACTGGAGAGGAAAAGCAATTATGGGATGGGAGATAAAAATAACTCCGCCTTTTTAAAACCTGATTAGTTCTTTTGTGGGAAATAGTAAGCCAGTAAATAGATTAAAAATTGTTGAGTCACTACAGTTTTTGCGAGTAAATATCTGTTTCTCTGTGTTTGTAAACTATTAATCTGATACAAGAAGAATGGGAGAATATCTTTCAAGATTCCAGGGACCGTCCTGATCTGAGAAAAAATAATTAATATGAACGGGATTTCGTTGATTCAGGCTTAAAAATACGATTTCAAAAGTATGACATTGACTCTGAGAGAAGATATGATATAAGATCCCTGGGTACTTGTCTATTATATAATACACACTCGAGAAATTGTAGCGCGAATAAATCGAACATGAGACAAGAAACTGGTCAAGCAACTTTTTTATACCAAACAATTAGCTTTTGTTCGGTTGGGAAATGAATTGTAGCTAAATTTATTTAAGTATTTAGTTGGTATTTCGGTTAGGTCAGGTGTGTTTAGGTTACGTATTTAATACATGCTATGCTTTACCCCCCCCTCCTAATTTGCAAATATATAGCCCAAATTTGCTTTTAAACTATTATATTTTCATAATAATTTTGTTTTATTTCATTAGCATTCACCAAACTTCTCTTCTCGAGTGTGTATTATATAATATACAAATACCGATCCCTGCCCAAGATATATATTTCCCGGACATTTTGCTATACGTCACTCAAAACTCGTAACTATAGGCAACTTAGTCCACAAGTAAATAGTGGTATAGGTATGACGGAAAAGATCCCAACAGTTTGTCACATATTTTCATTTAACCGAATTACTTTTTGCCTCCTCTCCTGAAGTTAAAATACGTATATGTAGCACGCTCAGTTTTCTTTTATTTCTTATATGGTCCGTATAAACAAAAGGCAAAGAATACAGCATTAGATCTTGCAAATCCCGGTACTCTTGCATTATGCGGGCCTCTCGGGTTAACTACTATAGAGTAGGCCTAGGCATCGATAAAACCCGTTTTTGGCAGGTTTACCGCTATAGACTAGGCAATGATATCGTGTTTTTCATTGCGTATACGATATTAAACTAAGATTTTTTGGGGTTTAGGGGGAGGGAAGGTACCTAGGTTAGGTATTTAATGTATGCTATGCTTTACCCCCCTCCTCACCCCCCTAACGTGCAAATATATAGCCTAAATTTGTTTCTAAACTATTATATATTCATCCTATTTTATTAGCATTAACCAAACATGACTTTTTAGAAAGGCCCGCATAGCCTAATGCAAGAGTACCAAAATCCCTACCAGCGGTGCTGATTTCCTCTTCATGGCGTTCAGCCAGAAAGTGCAATGAGGGGGGGGCGAGCCATGCTATACTTTCGCATACCCTTCCTGCATACCTTCCCCGGATTTTTCCACATACTCACTTAGAGCTGGGTCGACTCTGGCTGAGCTTACAGAGTCAAGCCACTTACTTCCGTTCAAACCAAATAACCACCAACACCAGGACTCAAACCCCTGCCCTCACGGACAAGGGGTTTCAAGTCTAGCACGCTAACCACTTGGCTAGGACGTATATATAGCCTATCGTTTATTGTAAGTACCAAAACCATTGTAGATTGAAGTCTGAAGCACCATTTCTCAGAACAAAGGAAAATACATGTTCTTCTCTTCGCAGTTGTAAAACTACCGAACAAATACACCTTACCGAAAAATAGGATTTTTTTTCTTAAACAGGTTAGATCGTTGACACATCAGATTGACTCCTAGCGATGAATAAGATAAATTATCCCGAGGGAGTTCGCAGCAACCTTTTCGCAGGGTTTGAGTCGACTTGAAGATAGACGTCAGCGTTTTGTACAGCTTTCTTCGGCCACTGTACCTTTCAATTCTTCTGCCCGGTTCAAAGATTTACTTTAAGATTATACCAATGGTTTTGTTGGAAGCAGCGGGTTTCTTTATACACAAAAGGGACTGTTGAGCAACTTTATGATCAATTAACTATGAACTTATTTACCAAATTCCTCTATGAAGTGAAGGGTCAGTTTATTTTTGCTTGATATTTAAATAATATCTGTCTGATACTGTGCAGTGTTAGCAGATACCTAATCGACGGCGCAGCTATGAAAGCGAAAATGTACCAAAAGCCCCCTTTTTACAGCGGAAATATGCCAAAGCCAAAGGTGTAGCTTCCGAAAAAAACGGGGAAACCTCCTCGAAAAAGGCAAAATACTGCAAATGCGCCCAAACTGGCAACACTGAGACTGTGTCTCATTTTGTGTTTTACCATTCAAGTTTACGACTGAAAATTGCTAAGAACAGTGTTCTTCAAATGCAACTCCTAGAGGTGCTAGCTTAGCATGTTTACAGTAATAAGTTCTGGTAGCGATATTTCGAATTGGGGATATGTAAATGAATATTACAAAAATATACGATTTACTCTGAGAATATAAGAAATTGTAGGGAAAATCTGAATATTTCAATAGGGTAAATACAGCCACCCTGACCGCCAGGCTATGATTGGATCATCTATGCGCAGCACATCAGCTCTTCCTTGTTCTTTTTTATTCCAAATACATTGAATATCTATATAACTTAAATGAGAAGACACTACCGTTATTGGAATTTAGTTTTCTATTAATAAAGCTTAGTTTAATTCAAAAATTAAGTAAATCAAATCGATCAATTATTTCATCTAATTGATTAATTAAATTGATTATTTGATAATAAAAAATTCGCCACGCTGGCGGACCTAGAGACCGCTACCCTGAGCGTGCCTGAATTTATTATTTATTTATTCCAAATGCGGTAAACTTAGCCAAGCCTGTCGTACTAAACGTTATAAAAATTTATGATAGCGCTGAAACACACTCTTCGACAACATAATACAAACGTACAATTCAATGAAAATAACACATTATGAAAACATACAGGTCACAAAAACAACTAATACAAAAAAAAAAAAAAAATAATAAAAAAACATTCTTAAAACGGATCGTGATGAAGACCTATGGAAATCCGTAGAGGCTAAATGGTGGGTATATTTTGTGTTGGTGTTGATGGGTACTACTGTATTCTGTAAAAGTGAAGAAGTGAGTTGGAGTGGTAGTATCAGTGTTCCTAACAATGCGATAATCATCCACTATTGAAATAAATTCGCCGTAAAAAACGAAAAAAAACAAGCTTTAGCAAAAAAGACGCAGCTTGGGTTTTCAGAGCCCAGGGACAATGTCAGTTTTTCGCTCCCCCCTTCCAGAATATAAGTAAGCAAAAAATACGTTGCCCCCCCCCCAAGACTTTGCACGGGGACAAGCGTGTTTACTGTATGCATAGCAAGAATTTGATATAGCTTAAGTTTAGTATTTCCACTCTCACGAAAAAAAAACAGTACTTCCTTGTTTACCGGTTTTCACAGTCTTTATACCAGACAATTAACTTCGGCTCGGTGGGAAACTACATTGTAGCTATATTTTAATTAAATATTTAGTTGGTATTTTGGTTAGGAACTTAGGTTTGTTTAGGTTACGTATTTAATATAATACGCTCTGGGCAGCCCCCCTTCCATAAGTCTTTGTTGTAGTTTCCATAAAATTGTTACTAAACTATTATATTTTCATCATGATTAATCTAACTTCATTTATTAAGTATGTAGGCTACTAGCTAACCAGGAAGTACCAAAAAAACTATAAAATTCTGAAAACTAGACTACTTCAACAGATTCTAAAACACTTACTCATATCGGTACTGTTCTATTAGCTGGTAAACACGCGAGAAGTGAAGTTTGGTTAATGCTAATGAAATTAAACAAAATAAAAATATATTAGTATAGAAACAAATTTCGGCTATACATTAGCACATTAGGGGGGTGGGGGTAAAGCATAGCATATATTAAATACGTAACCTAACCTAGGTACCTTTTTTCCCCTAAAACCCAAAAACTAATGTTTGAATGGTACTTTCCCATTATACGGGCACTTCTAAAAAGTCAAGTTTGGTTAATGCTAATGAAATAAAATAAAATAGGATGTATATATAATAGTTTATAAACAAATTTGGGCTATAGCCTATATTTGCACATTAGGGGGGAGGGTAGGGGGTAAAGCATTGGACATATTAAATACGTAACCTAGCCTAACCTAGGTACCTTTTCCTCCCCCTAAACCCCGAAAACAACAGTTTAAATATTGTAAATTCAATGAAAAACCACGCTCTTCGATCAATTTAGATAACAATTACCCACTTTACGAGTCTCAATCACTGCATTCATTCGACTGTCTATAGCCGAAGTGCCCATATAATGGGAAAGTACCGTTTAAATATAGTTCCCGGAGTGAGAAACCCCTTGTTTATTCAGCGTCAGATAGCAATTAACGGGTAATGCCTATTTGATCTTTGCTTTTCTCGATTGGCTGTCTCACGTATTTTCCAGCTAATAGAATAGTACCCTCTTATCATTCTTTAAGGCCTACCAATAGCCCCCCCCCGTAATGGACCCACATATAACTCAAATTATATACTCTCCTCTTTTCTTCCCGCCGCTTGTTTATTGGTACCACCTAAGGAATGAGGTAAATGTTTTGCTGTTCATATTATTGACTTAAAAATAAAGTGAACACACCACTTGATGCCTTTTTTTATGCTCTTTCCAAATATAATAATCCCTTTTGCTGCAAATGAATTTTACCCCAACTCCTATATCTACCATTTTAGAGTATATATTTGCACATTAGGGGGGGGGGTTAAAGTTTAAACTTACCTCTCATTTGCATCAGAAATAAATGAATATTGCTATTATTGTAACTAGCCTAGTTTAGGAGGGTAAATTTTGGACGATATTATTGGTTTTTTGATAAAGGTACATAGGCCTACGTTACTTTTTTTCTTTTAAATTGGCCTTATTTTAATTTCCATTATTTTATTTATTCAATTAGTCTAGCTTCATTTTAAACCTTGCTCGGACAGTATTGAGGCTCTTAATCCATTCTTGAAAATTTCTTTCACCTAGGCTAACTCAGCTAGATAGGTCAGTGAATTTTTACCAAATATTATTGACTTACGAATAAAGTGAATATACCACTCGATGCCTTTTTTATGCTCTTTCCAAATATAATAATCCCTTTGGCCGCAAATGAATTTTACCCCAACTCTATCTACCATTTCAGAGAATATATTTGCACATTAGGGGGGGGGTGTAAATTTTAAACTTACCTCTCATTTGCATCAGAAATAAATGAATTTTGCTATTATTGTAACTAGCCTAGTTTAGGAGCGGAAATTTTGGACGATATTATTGGTTTTTGGTAAAGGTACATAGGCCTACGTTACTTATTTTTCTTTTAAATTGGCCTTATTTTAATTTCCATTATTTTATTTATTCAATTAGTCTAGCTTCATTTTAAACCTTGCTCGGACAGTATTGAGGCTCTTAATCCATTCTTGAAAATTTCTTTCACCTAGGCTAACTCAGCTAGATAGGTCAGTGAATTTTTACCAAATATTATTGACTTACGAATAAAGTGAATATACCACTCGATGCCTTTTTTATGCTCTTTCCAAATATAATAATCCCTTTGGCCGCAAATGAATTTTACCCCAACTCTATCTACCATTTCAGAGTATATATTTGCACATTAGGGGGGGGGGTGTAAATTTTAAACTTACCTTTCATTTGCATCAGAAATAAATGAATTTTGCTATTATTGTAACTAGCCTAGTTTAGGAGGGGAAATTTTGGACGATATTATTGGTTTTTGGTAAAGGTACATAGGCCTACGTTACTTATTTTTCTTTTAAATTGGCCTTATTTTAATTTCCATTATTTTATTTATTCAATTAGTCTAGCTTCATTTTAAACCTTGCTCGGACAGTATTGAGGCTCTTAATCCATTCTTGAAAATTTCTTTCGCCTAGGCTAACTCAGCTAGATAGGTCAGTGAATTTTTACCAAATATTATTGACTTACGAATAAAGTGAATATACCACTCGATGCCTTTTTTATGCTCTTTCCAAATATAATAATCCCTTTGGCCGCAAATGAATTTTACCCCAACTCTATCTACCATTTCAGAGTATATATTTGCACATTAGGGGGGGGGGGGGTGTAAATTTTAAACTTACCTCTCATTTGCATCAGAAATAAATGAATTTTGCTATTATTGTAACTAGCCTAGTTTAGGAGGGGAAATTTTGGACGATATTATTGGTTTTTGGTAAAGGTACATAGGCCTACGTTACTTATTTTTCTTTTAAATTGGCCTTATTTTAATTTCCATTATTTTATTTATTCAATTAGTCTAGCTTCATTTTAAACCTTGCTCGGACAGTATTGAGGCTCTTAATCCATTCTTGAAAATTTCTTTCACCTAGGCTAACTCAGCTAGATAGGTCAGTGAATTTTTACCAAATATTATTGACTTACGAATAAAGTGAATATACCACTCGATGCCTTTTTTATGCTCTTTCCAAATATAATAATCCCTTTGGCCGCAAATGAATTTTACCCCAACTCTATCTACCATTTCAGAGTATATATTTGCACATTAGGGGGGGGGGGGTGTAAATTTTAAACTTACCTCTCATTTGCATCAGAAATAAATGAATTTTGCTATTATTGTAACTAGCCTAGTTTAGGAGGGGAAATTTTGGACGATATTATTGGTTTTTGGTAAAGGTACATAGGCCTACGTTACTTATTTTTCTTTTAAATTGGCCTTATTTTAATTTCCATTATTTTATTTATTCAATTAGTCTAGCTTCATTTTAAACCTTGCTCGGACAGTATTGAGGCTCTTAATCCATTCTTGAAAATTTCTTTCACCTAGGCTAACTCAGCTAGATAGGTCAGTGAATTTTTACCAAATATTATTGACTTACGAATAAAGTGAATATACCACTCGATGCCTTTTTTATGCTCTTTCCAAATATAATAATCCCTTTGGCCGCAAATGAATTTTACCCCAACTCTATCTACCATTTCAGAGTATATATTTGCACATTAGGGAGGGGGGTAAAGTTTAAACTTACCTCTCATTTGCATCAGAAATAAATGAATTTTGCTATTATTGTAACTAGCCTAGTTGGGGAGGGGAAATTTTGGACGATATTATTGGTTTTTGGTAAAGGTACATAGGCCTACGTTACTTATTTTTCTTTTAAATTGGCCTTATTTTAATTTCCATTATTTTATTTATTCAATTAGTCTAGCTTCATTTTAAACCTTGCTCGGACAGTATTGAGGCTCTTAATCCATTCTTGAAAATTTCTTTCGCCTAGGCTAACTCAGCTAGATAGGTCAGTAAATTTTTACCAAATCATATTATTGAGTTACGAATAAAGTGAATATACCACTCGATGCCTTTTTTATGCTCTTTCCAAATATAATAATCCCTTTGGCCGCAAATGAATTTTACCCCCACCCGTATATTCACTTCATTTATAAGTCAATAATATGATTTGGTAAAAAATTACCTAGGTGTAAGTGAGAGGTAAGTTTAAACATTCCCCCACCCCCCTAATGTGCAAATAGATACCCTGAATTGGTATATATAGGGGTGGGGGCTAGAATTCATTTCCGACAAAAATGATTATTATATTCGTAAAGAGCATAAAAAAGGCATCGAGTGGTATATTCACTTTAGTCATAACTCAATAATATGATTTGGTAAATATTTACCGTTTAGCTAACGTATTTAATATAATGCACTCTGGGCTGCCCCCTTCCATAATTCTCTGTTGTAGTTTTCATAATTTTTTGATAAAGTAGGCTATTATATTTTCATCATATTTTGTCAGTTCACTAGCATTAGCCAAACTTCACTTCTCGATTGTTTCTCGTTTAGCCTAATACATAAGTAGTAAAATACATCCTAATATAAAACTTTCATTATTATATCTGGAAATAATAGCCTTCGCTACTTAAGTATTAAAAATCTCTTTTATATCCAGTCACGAAACCAGTCTCGAAAAACCCGCCCATTCAAGAGACGGCTATAGAGTAATGCAATGCAAGGTGTGGTTTTCATTGCAATTACGACATTTAAACTGTTGTTTTGGGGGTTTAGGGGGGGGGCACCTAGGTTACGTATTTAGTTAATTAACGCAAGTTTATCGGATCAACCTATTTTGCCCCCATTCCCCCCGAAAGAAAAAATCGTGGATCCGCGCCTGGTTCTAATGTTCCCCATAAGCCTACAGTTCGCCTGTTTATTCCTTGAATTTGCCCCTCCTTCCACATGAAATAAACAATACCTGCATCTAGACTCAGTTAAATGCAATATTTATAAATACCTTTGAAATACAAACTGCAATAATCCGTTAAATTACTTTCATCCTATATCGCTATCCATAATATCCACCTTCAAACACCGAATTCAGACAGCATACTAATTAAGGAAGAAAAGAGAGACAGAAGAGCAAGCAGAGCTCCAAGCGGAATTTCATAGAAACACTGGGCGCGGACATTTGAATGGACATACCACCTCCAGGCTTGCAATTAGAACTTCCGAATTGATTTACAAGGATTTTTCGAGTGCGGTTAGACAACTACAAAGGAAAAAGCCACTTGAGCCAGTGTCATAAATAGCTATGCATCACCATCTAGATTGGGTTGTGAAAGGGTTGCTTTGTTACATTCTGATGGCTTTAAATTATCACCATAGCCGAACTTCGGAGCTAAGCTCTGAATTGATGACTTTTTATTTATATAATTTGTAATTAACAAAGAAGATCAGATATATAGTAACAGGCACGTACATATGATTTTTTTTTGGGGGGGGGATAAAAAAAAATCAATATATATATATATATATATATATATATATATATATATATATATATATATATATATATATATATATATATATATATATATATATATATATATATATATATATATATAGTACTGGGAGCTCGGTAGTTTCGCCGCCGGGCCCCGGTATGCGGCAGGCATCTATATATAGGTTCTCACTGTCGCTTGTCTTCTAAACGCAGACAATGTGAGCCTTTTCTTGATGTCATGACGTCCAAATCGACCTTAAATTTAAAGGAGTCCTTTATAAAATTTAAATTTTTTTTATTGGACCTTTAACTTTTGCCTCGGCTTGTCTTTTGTCCTTATGAAAGACATAAAGGACGCCCTAGAAGGTCAATCATTTTGATCAAAAGCTTCCGTTAGTCGATTGATTAAAGCATGATTCACCGTGTAGGAACCTGTTTGACGCTTGAGTCAAGCTTTGACGGTGATTGATAGAAAGTTTGAATGACTCAATCGGTTGACGAGGGTGATAGACCGTCTAGACAAGTTTTGTTCAAATATTGCGTCAGTCACGCGCCAACAACAATGGAGGATATACCGGAAGAAAGCAAAAATGTAAAGCGCGAGTTTATTTGTTTAATAATTGAGTTATACCGGGATCACCCTGAATTATGGAAAGTTAAAAGTAAAGACTATTTTAACCGAAATAAGAAAAGTGCAGCATTGGGCAGGATATTGCAGGCGATAAAGATATTGAAACCAGATTATAAAGTTCTCGAACTAAAAAAGAAAAGTAATGTTTTAAGAACGAATTTCAATCGCAAATACAAGGCGATCGAGCAAAAAAAAAAAAAAGTCTGGAGCGCCAGTAGATGAAATCCCACAACCTTCCCTGTGGTACTACAACGACTTTGCATTCATTAGGATCAGATTGAAATTGCTGAAACAGAAACAACAGAGGTAGAAATTATACTTAATTGTACTAACAGTAAACTCGATTATTCAGTTGGTGGCGTTTACCCTCCCCCCTCTGGAAAATATTCCCTCGGAAAATAACACCCCTATGTGGCTGGTTGGTCTCTAATCCCTTTACACTTTAAAGAAATGGACTAGAACTCTCAATTTCTGATCTAATGAACTCACTCCGAAGTTTCTGTGATCATGAGATGGAAGAAGGGATGAAGAAGGGACAGTCCCCCTCCTATACAGAATATATTCTGCTCATTTTGGGGTTTAATGTTACTCTTTACTTTCATAATAACAGCGTAGACCAGAATTATTCCCAGAAATCATAAGGGAGTAGATATCGATTTCAGGGTTTTGATGCGTTTTTCAAAGTTTCTGTTTTACACCTCTCGCCTCCCAAAAAAACTTTGCTGGAAAATACCCTTTTGCTGGGTTTTTGATAGAAAACTTTTCCATGAAGAAGGAATTACCTGCATGATTTTTAAAACTATCAAAAATTAAATTTTTTTTGCAAATTAAAGTGCGCCAAGAAAAAATTTTCACCCGAGTTCATCTGCAAGAAATTTTTTCAGTGAAATTTTCAGCTAGAATTAAAAAAAAAGGGAAAGAAAAAAAAATGTCAGCCAGATTTCACTGACCAACGTGTGGAGTTAGCTATGGAATACTTCAAGCAACCTCAGACAGAAGAGAATATTTTAGCTCAAGGTTGGGCCATTAAAAGGAAGAAGCTACGCCCAGACCAAAAACAATTTGCTGAAAAAATTATTAACGATACACTTTTTGAAGTGGGTCTGTGCAATCTGACGAGGAGAAGGAGCGCGGTTCTAATTTTTCTCTTCTATAGTGTGCCGTACTAACTTGAGTAAAAAATCAAAACTATTTTGGTCCATTCTGATAAAGTTCCTGTAGTCCTCTTGCTCTGTATCGCGCAGAACGTTTAGTAAATGATCATGAGTGAAGCGATTTCTTATCTTGTACCACTCCTTGGACCAGCGACTTTTCCTATTTTTTTGTTTTTTTCCCGCTTTAGCGCTACCAAAGTAGCCTACATGCATGAAAAGCCAAATCAGTATTGTTCTACATATCACACACGGTAGACACTTCACACCGACTCTGAACCAGGGTTGCCAACTTTTTGGTCAATGAATATGTCCCTTGAGCATCCAAAAGTGTGTCTTTTTCAGCCAAATTATGTCCATATTTTGTCTATAATATGTCCATCTTGAAATCTCCGAAACTAGTTTTTTTACGACTTGTAAACCTCTTTCAGAGTGGTCAGTTAATATCGAATATAATGAAAACGAAAAAGATTCATTTAGTTCATCCATAAAAAATCAACTAGTGTCAAAGCACAAAAGTCATGAAAACATGTAAACAGTAAAAAACTAATTGTCGGAGCTTAAGTCTCATCTTCCTATGAGAGTTCCGCTTGACAGATATGGTCGGCATGAGGGTCAGCATTTTCACTTCTTTTGGTAGCTTTTGAACCAAAGTATTTCTTGCGCATGTCATAAGGTACAATCCAGGAGTCAAGTGACGTTGCGGAGCAATAGGTAAGCTGGGTTGCCCTTCAATCAGGGGGGTGACATCCCCAAAGGCATAATTACTGGACCTTTGAACAATGCTGAACAAAAGAGGTGTCTACAAATTCTGATTGGATGCTGGTTTTTGGAACTGATAGGCGCGGGGGAGGGCTTGCCCTCAAATCACTTTTGACTCTTAAAAGGGCACTAAACTTCAATCAAATGAGCCCCATCTGAAGTTTATACGACTATCCATTCCATAAAACCTTATATACCCCTGGGGCATAACTTACAACCCTTGTCCCAGGGCTCTTATGGGTTGTGTAAACGCTGAGGGCATTGTTATACGTTCTTTGGACCATTTTTAACAAAATTTCTATCTCAAAATATCTGTTGGATGCATCTAGGGAAAAGAATACGTGTGTGGAGGAGGGTGGCTCCAACCCTCTCCACCAATGGTGGAGGAGGGCTTACTTCAAGGGTGGCACGGCCCTTGTGTTTCAAGAATTGTTTAAAAAAAAATTAGACAGAAGGTCAAACATTAGCGTAGAGAGGGGGTATTGACGAGGGAGTACTCCCCGTCATATACGGAATAATTTCTGTACGTTTTATGTTTTAATATCACTCCTTACTTTCGGTAGAAAAAACCAGATTTTGTATTTATTTCTGATCGTTTTTTCAGATAATTCCAGGAAATCCACCCCATCTGTGGAAAATCTCCCCACGAAAAATTCCTCTATTAAAATTTCCTCCCATGTAAAAATCTTCCGCCGGGAAACTACACTTGGATAATTCCATCCCTGCTGCAAATCCTTCCCAGAAAGTTTTTTGCTTACGATTCTGCCTGAAAAATACTCATTACCATACTTCTATTTGAAGAAAGACTTGTATTCATTTAGTATCTGATCCTTTTTAAGGTCATTGGGGAATATCCCTGTTCGGAAAAATACCCCCTCCCCCTGGAAAAATTATACCCCAGAAAATTTCCATGGAGCATTTCTCCTTGTGATAATTCCCCCATGGAAATTCCTCCCGTGGAACCCCCCCCCAAAAAAAAAAAAAAGATCCCAAGAGAATTCCAACTCCGCTGAAAACTTCCCCCTGAGAGTTCCCTCAGAGCGTCTCTACATGTAGAATGGGATTAACAACGAGAAAAAAGATAAATAACAAACACTGTATACAAATTCTGGTAAATTTTCCCCGTGTAAAATTTCCCCTGAAAAGTTCACCCCCAGCTACTTCCATCCCAATAGGAAATTCTCCCCATAGAAAATCAATCCCCAGAAGATCTCCTTCCTCCCTTCGAAAATGTCGGTAGATTTCCCTATAACAAATACTATATGTAAACAATGGGCAAATTTCATAACTTGTAGCCCTTCCTCTGGTGGTTCTGAGGGGTCATGTCATCTCCAAAGATATATCTATTGTACCTATCAGCAATACTGAACAAAATGGCTATCTCAAAATTTTGATCGGACGACTTTCAGGAAAAAAGGATGTGGGATGGGGGTTAGTTGTCCTCTAATTTTTCGGTCTCGTAAAATCGACACTAGATCTTTTAATTTTCGTTTGAACGAGCCCTCTTGCAAATTTCTAGTATTATTGGTTCGTTATGATCACCCGTGGAAAAGGGGCTGTCCCCTCCTCAACGCCTCGCTCTTTACGCTAAAGTTTTTCATTGTTTAAAAAAAAGAGTCGTGAGAAAGTCAAACTTTAGCGTAAAGAGCGAGGCGTTGAGGAGGGGACAGCCCCTTTCATATACGGAATAATTTCTGTTCGTCTTAAGTTTTAACGTCGTTCCTTACTTTCAGTTAAAAAAAGTTGTTTTTTTTATATAATTTCTGATCTTTTTTTAAACAATGCTGGGAAATCCGGCGCCCCCTTCATAGCAATGTCCCTTCTCCCATGAAAACTTCATTCATGGAAAGATCCTCCCACACAACCCCCGACCCCCCCCCCCCCACTACCAAAAAAAATCCCCCCTGAAAACGTCTTATTACTTCCCAATAACCAATACTATATGTTAACATTGGGTAAAGTTCATAACTTTCAGCCCTCCCCCGGAGACTTCGGGGGATCAAGTCATCCTAAAAGACATAGTTATCATATTTTTGACCATGCTGAACAAAATGTCTATCTCAAAATTTTGATCGTGTGACTCTGGGAAAAAAATGAGCGTGGGAGGGGGAAGTTGCCCTCCACTTTTTTGGTCACTTGAAAAGGGCACTAGAACGTTTAATTTGCGTTCCAATGAGCCCTCCCACAATATTCTAGGACCAGTGGGTCGATACGATCCTCCCTGGGGAAAAAAACACCAAAAAAACAAAAAAAACAAATAAACCCGCATCCGTGATCTTTCTTTTGGCAAAAAAAGCAAAATTCCACATTTTTGTAGATAGGAGCTGTAAAATTCTGCAGTAGGGTTGTCTGATACGCTGAATATGATGGTGTGATTTTCATTAAGGTTCTATAACTTGTAGGGGGTCTTTTTTCCTTTTTTCGAAAATCAGCCAAATTTTCTCAGGCGCATAACTTTTGATAGGTAGGACTAGACTTGATGAAACTTATATATTTGAAATCAGCATTAAAATCTGATTCTTTCGATCTATCTATTGGTATCAGAATTCCGTTTTCTAGAGTTTCGATTACCATTGAGCCGGGTCGCTCTTTACTTACAGTTCATTACCACGAACTGTTTGAAAACGAGCAAATGTTACCAGGAAACTGAAACTAAACAGCTGGTGCTTGCCAAAAAAATGTTTGATTTTGGTAAAATTAAGACAAGATGTCTTCAGAATTCTTGACCTACAATGGCAGATATTTCGTTTTCTGGCGTAAAAAATACTGCAAATGAGAGCCACAAATACAGGAATCTATACTAGTAATTATTGCTGAATCATTTTTATGTGTCTGAGCCATGCCCAATTTTGGTGGTTTTGATCAAATACTTAGCTTAGTTGAAGTGACGACTTGGGATGTTAAATTTTCTAAGAGTCGAGGAAGATTTTTATTTCATTTTCTCTATTTTTGTTGAATGGCCAGGAGATTTTAAGTGCGTTAAGAAACTCTGGTCTGACCTTTTCCCGTGGATACAAATCTTTCAAATTAACTTAGAATATCTGAAGGTACAGGAATGAAGTCGAATTTCGTCTCAAGGAAATTTCACGAAAAAATAAAATTCAACGTAATAATATCTGAAAAATTATGTTGTGTTTTCTGGTGTTAGAGACTCCTAACTAGTGTTAGCGAAACAAAAAAATTAATTCTTAAGTTCTCAGTTTTGAAATTCAGAAAATAGTCAGTTTAATAAAACTGACTATTTTAAAAAATTTAGTTTTGAAATTTAAAAATAGATTTTAAATTTCAAAGTGTCAAAGAGAAAATGTGAAACGATGCCTTTATAGGCCAGTTTTGGGCTCATTGGGAAAATTGCACACAACACATCACAGCACCATATATTATTTGAAATCTATTCCTTCGACTACCCTTGAAACCAGTGTTTCCACTTTGAAAATTTTAAAATCCTGTCCCGCTGGCCAAAATCCTAAAAATTCTTGTGAGCAGAACCAAAAAATCCTGAAATTTTTCCTGGCGGGAAATAGATAGAACCCTGTATAGCTATGTTGATTTTCCAAAGCAAATGCAATTTCTGTTCATATTTTAACACATAAGTGATCGTCGAACTCACCTTTGGTAAGGTTCCTTTCGTACGTATAAATGAAAATCTGCAAATCGCAACAACCTTGAACTACCTCAGACGTTGTGTTTGCAAACCATTTACTTCTCAGAACCTCATACAAAAAAGACCAAAAGATTGTCGGATAAATAAAACATATCAAATATGAGAGGACCAGTAGAAAAAAGCAAAGAAAAAGAAGAGACTTCGAAGAAACCGGCTCAGACACATCAGCACTTCAAAACTGCACCATAGATAAAGTAAATCGACCAAGATGAAATCTCACACTAATCGCCACAGGTCACATCTCCCAAGGTTTTTAGCTGTACAACAATAGAAGATAGGATGGCGAGGGCTCCTCTTCGTGACTCGTATTTTTTGGAGTCAATTCTGAGCTGAGTTTTCCATCTGAGTCTACTTTACCTATCGACTGCAGTCTGAGACTAATTTATTCAATCACATTCGTCAACTGTAGCGTTTGATTTCACATCTTTCATTTTATCAACAAGCTGTCTATCCAAGCACAACGAAATCGAGTTCTTTTTGGCATGTCTCATGCCAATTTTTGACTGTAAAATGGCTCTTAGTGTAGCAGTTTTCAGCTTGTTGCGCTTTTCTATTTTCACGTTCTTCACGACGCTGAAAAATCTCTCAACAACAGCGTTAGAAAAGGGCAAACTGAGTAAATATCAAACCCCCGATAGAACATTCCCAAACCGGGGTGCCCCAGCTGGTGTCCTAACTGCCACCACACTCGTCCAAAAGTCAATAATGTAACCTTTGTCGGTCATGGTTACCTGTATTACCCTTCATTACTCAACAATGTTCTTGGTGTTCAAACCGGGCATTTTGTATTTCTTCAGCAAGCGCATCAAGAGCTGAGTGGATGACGAGTGCAGGTGCTTTTCCGGATCTCCGAGTTCGGCTAGCAAAAACATTTCTGATTCAAAAACAAATCGCGTTTTTATCTGAAGTATGGCTTCAACATAGAACTTTCTAGCTGCTTCGTATATCTGTAGTACTGACGACTGTGAAGCTCGTGTAAGATCGTTCCGTTGCAAAGTCACGAGACTTTCATGAGCTGCAACACCAAGGTATGTTACGCACAGATTTAAATATTCGTCTTTAAGCAGAGGATCCAATTCAAAGGCGACCATTCCCGGCCTGCGGACATAACTGGATTTCATAAAGTTCATCGCCAGGGTTTTGAAAAGAGTCTCAACCTCCGGTTTGATCTGTGGAAAACTTTTTCGTCGATTTCTAGGTAATTAAATCTGAATCGCAAAAGGGGGGATTATCTGGAGGGGGGAGGGGTAAACACCTAAGACCTTAGAATCAGTATGAAAAACCAATAATGTGTCAATTGTCGTCAAAATTCCCTTTTTAATTTTAGTTTAAATTTACTTGTTCAATTTGGTTTTTGTTTGTTTTAAGTTTTAATGTTACCCCATACTCATAGGTTGAATTTTGTCTGTTTAATTTACCTATCTAGAAACCGCAAACAATATTTGTTTTTAATTATTGTTAATGAATTACTGAGATTAATGACTTTTAATGAAAAAACTGCTACTGGCATTTACAGTTCACTATTTTGAAGACAATTTTGAAGTTTTTACCGCAGTAAGTGTTTTCAGCTATGGTTTCCAATCCCGTGTTCTTACTCTAAAACTTGCTCTGTAAAAGACTTTATTTACTACGCGGATCCAAGCCCTTGTTGAGTTGAGCCTGAAAACGATGCTAAAACCAATTCTGGCTCCCAAATTTTCGCAACGAAATTCCATTTTGTTTTTTCCCCAAAAATTCTCTGAATTTTGAAGACTTGTACCCGAAAAACTCCCCGAATTATTAAGACTAGTCCCCGAATTTTAAGATTCGAGAGAGGAAGCCCTGCCAAGATTAACTAATCGAAGCCCCAATTTAAGAGACCGGCGTTAACTGGATCTCACTATTGAGGCTATTCAAAAATTGTTAACGAAAGTAAAAATAAATTTGTAACTTATTAGAAACTTTAACAGTATTTATAACAATTTAATATTAAACTATTTAAATCAATACATAGATTTTAAATTTCATAATCACATGTAAAATTTCAATAAAAACTCTTTTTTAGTTTTTCGTTTATCTATAAAATGTTTTGCAAATTATATTTAACCAAGATTAAACTTGTGAATAAATTTTTAACGCATGATTCGCATACACTGAAAGTATGAACGCCTAAACAAGAAATTGCAAAATGTATTAAGATGCTTCCCCGCTAATTAAAACAAAATTCAATGATTGACTTTCCATGCATTTCCAAGGAATAGATGTAAAAATAAAACAAGTGCTGATTAAAAAAAAATGTTGAATAACCCCTAAGGGAGGGGGTATTCAAAAAGACAGGGTACTTTGTTTTTAGCGAGATATAAAAAGAAAATGTTTCTAATTTCCTTATTCAAATATCATCTTTCCTTCCCATAGGGAGGAAGGAAACGTCTCCAATATATTTAAAGAGGTTCATTTTTAAGCATTATTGTCATACTTGAACAATTGTCTTATGAATGCAAAGCCTGGACGAATACAGTAGCTGATACGCATTTAAACATCGCTGTACATAATTTCATTTGATGAGAACTTAACTCAGTGCACATTGCTTTATTGTCATAACGTCCTTTGTCGTCAAAGGGTTTTTCAGTTTAGTGATTGTTTTTGTAGTACAATCGATTTATAAGGTGGTTAAATAGTGACAATATATTCTGGTGTTGTAGATGCAATTACAGACCACTTTGCTTAAAATTTTGAGAATAGTTTTATCTTCTTGAGTAGACTAAGATGACGATTGCATCCTAAAATTTTTATTTTTACCGTAATTTTGATTCTTAGAATATCTTATTTGGAAAGTTCTATGCACCATTTAAAAAGAAGCTTGATACTTTTATCAGTTTCTTTGGGTCGTACAATTTAGAGATAAAAAACAACTGCTTAGTAAAAGAAAACCAAATATTAAAGCTAGTTTAGTAAAAGCTAAGGTAGTTGTGTAGTTTTGTTAAATTCCTATAAAATTCCGTGTCTTCATGGAGAATCTTTGGTTTGTTTAGGAGATACATATTACAAATATTTAAAATTTGTCACTGAATATAAACAATTCAACTTAAAACATTTTGTCTTTACAGTTTGATTATAGCAAACAATTTTTAGACAAATATGCTTTCAAACTCAAGCTCAAGGTGTATTTTGTCGTATTCAAGTTGAAGCGAGGAAAATATCGAATTTTCAATTTCTACAATATTTCTGGATTGAATGGTCTTTTCCTATTATTCAAGTTCAGGGAGACTGAAAATGAAATCAAAACTAAAAAATTCCATCATTTAGTACCCATCTTCTACCCTATGGAGTGAAATACAAAAATTACAGCTATAAAATTACAGAGATAAAAATAATAGTCTTTTTGGTAATTGTGTCTATAGAGTCATGTGGGATATTTTTTATTGACAGAGCCTGTCAACAGTTGAAAGAAGGGCAACGGTAACTCAAATTTTTGATAAAATTTAAGTTTTAAAACTAACAAAATGATGTTTGAATTCCACTTTAGGCCTCTTCACCTTTGAACAGCCAAATCATACACTAAATTGATAAACACAAAAACTGATTGACAGGAAAAACACTTTAAAAGAAGATAGACTACAAACCCCTCAAACGCATAGAAAAGCTTACCCCAAAGCACTGCGTTGATTTAGAGATTAGGTAGAGGGGGCATATGCCACCTAAATTTCTTTGCCTCCTGCCTATAATATTAGGAAAAAATATTTTTGGGTCTATTTTTATTGAAAAATGTCTTTTTCTGGTATTTCCACTTAAAATACTGTAAAAACAATAAATCCTCCCCCGCCCCTCCTCGTGTCAAGTTTTCTTGAATGATGCACACTCCTAAAGATTACTCTGCTTCAAAACTTTATGGCTCTCCCAATCCATTGAAAAGATATTCTGTAACGCTTCCTCATAGTCAGTAATAGTTCTCCATCTACTGGATTTAAAAAGTTCATCATAGTGCCTTAAGAATTGAGACGCGTTTATCGAGACGTGTTTTCCATAATCGAAGAAAATTTCTATTTAAATGTTTTAGAAGACCATCAGGCACTGTTTCCACCTAAGGATTTCCCAGAAAATAAGGTTTTTTTTATGTCTTCTAGGGAAGAACTTTCTCCTTTAGGGGTCTGGGAATTTTTAGGCGATTTAAAAAAAAATCTAAGATATTTCTATGGTTTAACTTTTCAAATTTGTACGGATTATTCTCTTCGTGGTTGATGATTATTCCGTTTTTGCTTCGACAGTATTATCTGAACAAGGGTGAGTGAATAGCAAACCCATCATTACTACCCTTAAACGTTCGAAATCTGAGTTACTTAAGTTTGTTTTTAGCAATTGCTGAATTATTACGACCTTGCTTAAAGCTAAATAACAGAATAAGTCAATTGAGCCTCGAAGGACAAGAACAAGAGGGAGGTTAGTTGGAGTGGGGCTTTGACTTTTAAATAAATAGTATTCAACTAAGCATATTGATATTTTAGATTTCCAAAAGCAGGGATGAACAGCTGATTCAAATATTTATACGAGAAAATCACGACTTGGTAATCTCGAATTTGGGATACATCCATTAAATTATTCTTTTCAAAATGCTCATGAGCAGGAACCTCATCAGAATCATCAAATTCCGATAATAATTTAACAGCTATATTCTGAAGTTTTTGTGCTCTTTTTAAACATGTTACAAAATTACTTGCCCATATAGAGCATCTGTAGCTAATATATGGATAAAATATAGAAAAATAAATTGTTTTTAGGATCTTTTTTGGGACTACATTTTAATTCTTCGCATCACCAATTCTTCACATTTAATTCTTCGCATGCTTACTTTTTCCGCTATTGCACTTGAATGGTTTTTCCACGACATGTTTTCATCAATTAAAAACCCCAAATACTTCGTTGATGCTACTCTCTTTATCACATTTTCTTGAACCGTGATACGGTCATTTCCAGCACTAGACGAAGGTCTAGAAAATATCATGAAAAAAGTTTTAGAAAAGTTTAGGGTTAACTTATTTTGCTGAGAAAAAGTTAGAAATTCAGAAACTGTATTATGAATTTTATTATGCAAAACATCAAGTAAAGGCGCTGCCAGAAAGAGCAAAGTGTCATCTGCAAACATGATGACACCAGCCTCTGACAGTTAATGTTTCACTCGATCAATGAAAATAATAAAAAGTAGGGGTCCCAGGATTGACCCTTGTGGTCACTATAAAGTCACTATAAACTAAAGTCACTAAAGTCACTATAAACCTATAAAGTCAAACCGAGGTTTGGGAGCGACAGCTGCTCCCCCTGCCCCGTAGAAAATCACGCCCCTGCATGGGGGGATATTATCCAGGGGGAATAAGTCTAACAGCTCTGAAGCTTTATCATATCTTCTATCATGTTTTGGAGATTGTTGGTAGAAATCCTGAAAAGAGGGCATTATCTAGGCCTTTCGGAAATGAAGGGGAAGGATTATGCTACACCGATGAAATACCATGATTTTTGCTCATGAAATCTGACATTATCCAATTAAGAATCATAGGCAGCCCAATAGCGCTGCCTATGTAAAGAGCGATGTGGGCACAATGTAGTATTTATTATTATTGTTTTTTTTGGCCTGGTTTTTCTTAGACCAGGGAACTTTGTATCAAAGGAGTTGTCGTAGATAATTCGAAAAAGGAGTCATTCGATTGGAAATTAAAAGGGCTTGTGCCGTTTTTAATAGTCAAAAGTGATTGAACGGCAACTAGCCCTCCTCCCAAGCCCACCATTTCCCCAAACACATCCAATCAAAATTTTGAGATAGCCATC